>CM060276.1:6697864-7153739 GCA_030684275.1 Acipenser oxyrinchus oxyrinchus
CCCACCAGTAGCCTGAACAGTGAACACTACGCTTAGGGGGTCTAGTGCTTCATGGGCTTGCCACCGTACCCATAAGTGTTGCATAGTGTAAAACGTGATTGGTCTGACCACATCACATGCTTCCAGTGTTCAACGGCCCAATATTTTCTTTACTGGCACCACTGTAGGCAGACATTGCAGTTTTTCTCAGATGCAAGTGGTTTTCAGATTGCCATGGTGACAGGTACAGTATGTCCCTGCCAGTGCTGAATTTTGAGGTGAGTTTTTCTTGATTTGACTGCCCATTTCTTTTCACAAGACATGAAATCTGTCCTCTGTCCCTTTTGTGCAGTGGCTTCTTTCGACCTTGTTGATGTTTTTTTTTCCCCGTCAACCACTGAATTGTCACATTAGCCAATTCTGCTGTTGCCTTGAGCGATGCACCAGAGGCACGTGCACCAACCATCATGCCTTCTGTGTGGTCACATCAGCCTTCCATCCCATAGCACATCACACTGAGGGCCAGGCCTGATCTGCTACTACTTTATAGTCAAGGAACCATGGGAGATACCACTTATTGGCTCATTCCCTCTACATTGGACAGGATGGGTCACACAGCTTTGGGCACCTTCTCCTCTCATTGGCGTCCTGCAGGGAGTGGCCAACTGATGCCAGGAGCATTCATTGCCTCACCTACAGTCTATACACATTTGATACTGTACCTCTCTTCAAAATGCCAACAGGTCCAGAGATCTATTCTTGTGCCCTGCAGAGTTTCTATACAGGTGCCATGCACATCGGTAATCAATAATATAAGGGTCTTGAACAAGACACAACAAATACTGAACCAGATACAACAAGTATTGCACAAAACAAAACTATAACATCAGAACTATGTTATAAAAATAAAAAAAACCTGTATGCGCTTGTGCCTAGCGTCCTATACTGTATATGGGATGCTACAAAAAACAATGCTCAGTTTAGATAATATGCAAATAATTGTTATAAAATTGTTATGTATAGCTAAGGCACACACTAACCAACATACATTCATGAATATATAAGAATGAAAGATAATGGCTAAATAAATTGTCATCAATATATGTAGTTGCTTTTTTGTGTCTAACGCCAACTTGAAAGATTGCATTTGATGCTGAGGGAGGACATGATCTGGCAACCAAATAGTAAAAGCAGGAAAATACAGCTGTAAGGGGGTAATATTTTCCAGGATTAATTATTTCCTTTCAGTGAACACATAACCAGGGAGATGCACATATTCACCCCGTCCCATATATGGGACGCTAGGCATTAATATAATAAAGTAGCTTGCTGACTCAAAGAAATAAATGGCAAGATCTGCTTCTGTGATGCCCCTTGTGTAGTGCGTTGCTAGAAGAGAGCTCAGGATCTTATTATTCAAAAGGGTCAATACAGCTTTATAACATTTTATATACTTGCATATGTTTCAATTCTCATTGGCAGAGTGGAGTGATTTATTTGTGAAAATGTAATTACGAGTATAATTTATTCAGTTAAATATATACATTTGTCTGCAAGTGTTTATATCTTGGCCACTGGGAGATTTGTGTGTACACCACTGACATATGAAGGTTAATTATTTTGTTGTTACCGAGTTAAGTTCTTACCGGGACATGTTTATATAGCTGATCTAACATTAATAATTTGAATAAAAATTATGAATGGATTAATACATAATTAGGCCATCTCAGTGCAAGATTATGTGCTAATATCACCTGCATTTAAAAAGCGCTGTATTAACATGCCCCCTGTAACAACTATCTCCCTTAATAAACTGACAGAAAGATTAAAAAAGAATATATAAATTACAGATCATTTACTCAGACAACTAGCTAAACGTACAAAGACCAAAAGTTTGTTGCTGTTCTGTAGGACAGGGGCTAAAATATAAAAAATATTACAGTATTTAGCTTTGGAGTTGCGTTGAAAATGAAGAAATTATTTAGTCTGCTTTGTATTTACTTCTGTGTTTATGGTCACGTGGTAGGGTGTTGAGGGTGAATGAAGCACACAGTCTTGCACAGTGGTAGGGTGTTGAGGGTGAATGAAGCACACAGTCTTGCACAGTGGTAGGGTGTTGAGAGTGAATGAAGCACACAGTCTTGCATAGTGGTAGGGTGTTGAGGGTGAATGAAGCACACAGTCTTGCACAGTGGTAGGGTGTTGAGGGTGAATGAAGCACACAGTCTTGCACAGTGGTAGGGTGTTGAGGGTGAATGAAGCACACAGTCTTGCACAGTTGTAGGGTGTTGAGAGTGAATGAAGCACAGTCTTGCACAGTGGTAGGGTGTTGAGGGTGAATGAAGCACACAGTCTTGCACAGTGGTAGGGTGTTGAGGGTGAATGAAGCACACAGTCTTGCACAGTGGTAGGGTGTTGAGGGTGAATGAAGCACACAGTCTTGCACAGTGGTAGGGTGTTGAGGGTGAATGAAGCACACAGTCTTGCACAGTGGTAGGGTGTTGAGGGTGAATGAAGCACACAGTCTTGCACAGTGGTAGGGTGTTGAGGGTGAATGAAGCACACAGTCTTGCACAGTGGTAGGGTGTTGAGGGTGAATGAAGCACACAGTCTTGCACAGTGGTAGGGTGTTGAGGGTGAATGAAGCACACAGTCTTGCACAGTGGTAGGGTGTTGAGGGTGAATGAAGCACACAGTCTTGCACAGTGGTAGGGTGTTGAGGGTGAATGAAGCACACAGTCTTGCACAGTGGTAGGGTGTTGAGGGTGAATGAAGCACACAGTCTTGCACAGTGGTAGGGTGTTGAGGGTGAATGAAGCACACAGTCTTGCACAGTGGTAGGTTGTTGAGGGTGAATGAAGCACACAGTCTTGCACAGTGGTAGGGTGTTGAGGGTGAATGAAGCACACAGTCTTGCACAGTGGTAGGGTGTTGAGGGTGAATGAAGCACACAGCACACAGTCTTGCACAGTGGTAGGGTGTTGAGGGTGAATGAAGCACACAGTCTTGCACAGTGGTAGGGTGTTGAGGGTGAATGAAGCACACAGTCTTGCACAGTGGTAGGGTGTTGAGAGTGAATGAAGCACACAGTCTTGCACAGTTGTAGGGTGTTGAGAGTGAATGAAGCACACAGTCTTGCACAGTTTGGCTGCAGGTGGATGATGTAAATTACGAGTTGCACACGCAGCACTACCCTGTGTGAGCTACCCTGTGTGAGCTACCCTGAGTGAGCTACCCTGTGTGAGCTACCCTGCGAGAACCACCCTGCGGGAGCTTTCGTTCAGCACAGATATACACTTGAATCTGTTAGCTCTGATTTGTGAATGTCTTAAACTGGAGCTTCTGTCTCGGGGTCTGCTTCTTGACAATAACACGCCTTGCCAGTGATGCTATCCTTTCCACAATAATGTATGTCAAGCGCCCCTTTCAACCTAATAGTGGTGTAATCAGCATCAATGAGGAATGCAAGGTTTCTTACCTCTTAAAGCATTGGCTGAAAGTCCTGATTTAGGTTTCCACAGGGGGTTGAAAATTAACAAAAGCCAGGGGCCTAACTGATTACCTATAAAGCGCACGATGCCTCCACCTAGTGGTTGTGTGGGATAGATATAGTGATGCTTTTTCCCTCATGTCAGTCAAGAAAATTTTAACAGTACTTACAACACGCTGTCTCTGAAGGTTTGTTCAAAGCGCAGGAGTTCTCCCCAAGGGATGAGCCGATTGAATAAAAGTATAATAGTTAGGAATTATAGGAGGAACTCAGGGCGACCGGGCGACCGGGCGACCCCCCCCCCCCCAATTACTTTACTTTTTTCTGATTCGGTGTATCTTAGTGGACTTTTGCTGCATTCTAATAGGGTTACTACGGTGACAGTTCAACATAACCACAAGGCTCAATAATAATAATAATAATAATAATAATAATAATAATAATAATAATAATAATAACGTCCCAGAATGTTCTAATATTGAGAAATTAAACAATTGTTTCTTGACAGTTTAATTGCAGTACTTTCACTTGTTTCAAAATATGGTGTATTGTGTTGTGACAGGGATATCAATATCTTTCCTTGAGTTAAAGTAAAAAAAAGAAAACTTCTAGAAATATGAATAGAAAAATGGGGACTTGTTAGAAAGCTGCAATGCTATTGAGAAATAAGGAAATGTTTTTTAGTAGACTTTATTTAAGTTCTTTCAACGCTGGATACAACATTTATTTAAGAACATTCAACACTGGATTCTGTATTTATTTAAGAACTTTCAACACTGGATTCTGTATTTATTTAAGAACATTCAACACTGGATTCTGTATTTATTTAAGAACATTCAACACTGGATACAACATTTATTTAAGAACATTCAACACTGGATTCTGTATTTATTTAAGAACATTCAACACTGGATACAACATTTATTTAAGAACTTTCAACACTGGATGCACCATTTATTTAAGAACATTCAACACTGGATACAACATTTATTTAAGAACATTCAACACTGGATTCTGTATTTACTTAAGAACATTCAACACTGGATACAACATTAATTTAAGAACATTCAACACTGGATTCTGTATTTACTTAAGAACATTCAACACTGGATACAACATTAATTTAAGAACATTCAACACTGGATTCTGTATTTATTTAAGAACATTCAACACTGGATACATCATTTATTTAAGAACATTCAACACTGGATACATCATTTATTTAAGAACATTCAACACTGGATACATCATTTATTTAAGAACATTTGAGAAGCACCCCCAGTAGCAAATACACACAAAATAGCTTTTGGTAAAAAGAATGATAAGTGAAATATGTGCAGGTCTGTGATAACAGCTCTTTGCATTTATTGCAGCTTTTTATACGATTGGGATAATGTTACTTTCTACTGCCATCTAAAGTGCACCACAGAAATTCCATCTTCTCCCTCTATCCATACATACTGAATAAAGGTCTCCTTATAATTAGAGAAAATTAGCGGCCAATTTCTCTTTGAAGCGTTATACAGTGCATGTACTGACCAGCACAGGCAATGACTCATGTCTAGGGTACAATCATGTTATTTTGATAGATCAGATTTTCATCCAATCTTGATCACAACACACTGAGTCTCTGGAATACAGAATTGCTCTGATAGGTCAAGCATGGCGTGGGTCAAGTCAATGTCTGGTGGCCACTCGATAGCTAAATTAATCCATTAGGGGTTAAAGGTTCCTAAAGCAAATTGAATTCCAAAAAATCAAGATATGTCAGCAAATGTATTTCTGCTTTATTTTTATTTTTGATGCATTTCAGGTTTTGTAAAAATAAGTTCGGTTTTTCCTTTGTTCTCCTTGTGGTGCATGTTACTCTGGAGATGAGATCACAGATTATAGAGAACAGACTGCCGAAGATCTCTCAGCCAATAAGAGCGCATGTTTCATCTGCCGTATTCTACAGAGCAACACTATTCATGAGATTAACTGTAACATATTGAGTTTTTACCATGCTTTATACTGAAATGCATTGTGGTTAACGCCACCTGCTCTATAAAACACCCTTCATGGTATTCCATTCGACTGCAAGTCAATTCGATGCGATGACATCACAAACAACCACCTACCTCAGCCACTTCATCAAGCTTTTCCTCTTTTCAATTAAATTGATAAGGGACTAAAGAAAAGTTTGTCAGGAATAGATCAAATATAAAGCTGGGTTTTAAGCGTATATTAGAGTTCTGGAACAGCGTAAGGGTTATAGCAACACTTGTTCCAGTTTCAAAGGCTCCGTTTAATTATTTTGGGAAATGAATACAGTTATAGGCATTTCAGTTTTCTCCATCCGTTCACTTCTACTTGTTCGATATTTCCCTCTCACACAGATGCTCGCTGTCTATATAACAATATTAGGGAAAGGTTCTGGCCATTGACATCAAATAATGGTTACTTCCGTGCAATGATATAAAGTAGCATTTTACTTTAAATAACTCCACATGCTGTACACAAATGTCTCCTATGAACTGAATGAACAATAAGTTATATATATATATATATTGCTACTTCACAGTCTCATAGTTCAAATGAAAAAGAACACATACCTAAAGCATAGAACATGCTGAAATACTAACAAGTAAAAGAATAAACAGCAGAGGAGGAGAAGGGGAACTAATCAATGGATATTGACTATTGTCAAGAGAAATATTAAGACAACTGAACTTCCCAGTTTCTCCCAGGGAGGTATCAAAAAAACAAAATCAATAGAGCCGTTCCTGCATATTTCTTGATTTCTTGGAGAAATGTAAAGCAGCATTGGCTACAGCTCTGGAACCCGCAGTGTACTGAGAAGACAAAGGCAACCAGAAGATAAAAGACAAATAATGATGTAGAAATAATCAGATTAGTCTCACTGTCTTCCTGCTGGTCTCACATTGACAATGTGAAAAACCCTTGTGAGGAACTAACTACTGTAGAAACATATTGTAATGGTCTTTAGTAGAAAACACATTGGTAGGTCAGAACATTTTGAATTTAATTTACTATACTTTCAGTATGTATGCTTTTGAATTATACATACTACATGCATACAGTTGTGGATTGGATTGCAGACTGCTGATGGGCCCAGTTTGATATTAGACTGAGATGAGATTTTGTTTTATACTGCAGTTGCATCTCACCATATCTATCACAACTTTTAAAATCGATTGTTATTGCAGTACTGTCCCAGGATGGCTCACCTGGTAAAGGTACGACAGTGTGGTGTGCAGTGTTAGTCATACAGTCAGGGAGCGCAGGTTTGCATCGTGGCTGTGCCAAGTCCCCTATCTTAGCTGGAGTTCCCAAATGGAGTGTTACAATGGCTATGGTACTAGAAGGCCTTTCTGACTCTCATATTCTACACAATGTCGCATTTTGCACAATTCTTTGGGGGTTTATAAAATTGCTAGGATGACTATTTTGACCACAGATATTATTCAACAATCGCTAGTTGTCCTTGTGCATGCAATCCATTAGTTTCACTGTTGATGATTATGACAAAATGTGCATGCAGCTCTAGTTTTATCATTAGAATTGTTTATTGAGGTGACAGATAATCCAGTCTACAAGCTGCAAGCTGTGGAAGAGGAATGTGTCCCTACGTTGTGGTAATGTAAATGCAGATAGTTCACAACCCTCCGTGTGCGCTCCTTCCTCAGAGATCTGTCTTTCTGGCACTAATTATGCATTACGTTTCAGTTCCAAAGTCTTAGTTTAATTATTTTGGAAAATTAATGCAGTGATAGGCAGTTCAATTTCTCCTGCTTCACAAGTTTTAATTTGCCACTTGAAATTAGTTTCATCTGCCTTGCTCTTTTTTATTGCCTGTGTTGACCTACAGCATAATTACTGTAATTAATTGTTGTTTTCTTATCCAGTAAGTCACTCATAGTATTATATGGGTATTTATAATGCTGGATTGAACTTGAAACTGGGACAGTTTTTCAGCAAGCAACTTCCTTCACATTCATGTTACCAACCTGTGTGAATCGAGCAGCAATCTGTGTGAGTATATTCATTCCAAAAGAGCAATCAGCACACATTTAATAACTATATGTGAAAAAATATTTAACCCGAGAGAGCTGCCCTTGAAACTTGACAGCTGCATTTTTAATTAGACTCTCTTTAATTAGAGATTGGGGGCGGGATTATGAATGTTTGCTCTCTCCTTTGATCACTGCCCTGTTATTTAATTAGAGATTGGGGGAGGGATTATGAATGTTTGCTCTCTCCTTTGATCACTGCCCTGTTATTTAATTAGAGATTGGGGGAGGGATTATGAATGTTTGCTCTCTCTCCTTTGATCACTGCCCTGTTATTTAATTAGAGATTGAGGGAGGGATTATGAATGTTTGCTCTCTCTCCTTTGATCACTGCCCTGTTATTTAATTCGAGATTGGGGGAGGGATTATGAATGTGCTCTCTCCTTTGATCACTGCCCTGTTATTTAATTAGAGATTGAGGGAGGGATTATGAATGTTTGCTCTCTCTCCTTTGATCACTGCCCTGTTATTTAATTAGAGATTGGGGGAGGGATTATGAATGTTTGCTCTCTCTCCTTTGATCACTGCCCTGTTATTTAATTCGAGATTGGGGGAGGGATTATGAATGTGCTCTCTCCTTTGATCACTGCCCTGTTATTTAATTAGAGATTGGGGGAGGGATTATGAATGTGCTCTCTCCTTTGATCACTGCCCTGTTATTTAATTAGAGATTGGGGGAGGGATTATGAATGTTTGCTCTCTCCTTTGATCACTGCCCTGTTATTTAATTAGAGATTGGGGGAGGGATTATGAATGTTTGCTCTCTCTCCTTTGATCACTGCCCTGTTATTTAATTCGAGATTGGGGAGGGATTATGAATGTGCTCTCTCCTTTGATCACTGCCCTGTTATTTAATTAGAGATTGGGGAGGGATTATGAATATTTGCTCTCTCCTTTGATCACTGCCCTGTTATTTAATTAGAGATTGGGGGAGGGATTATGAATGTTTGCTCTCTCTCCTTTGATCACTGCCCTGTTATTTAAAGTTCAGGTAAACTCACCTGGCTGTTGCAGATGCAATTCCATTTTGTCACATGATTTAAATGGAAAGAGGAAGTCAGTCAAGCCTGCAGTAGGCCAGTTATGACATGTAAGAAAAAGAAAAGTAATAATAATAACTGAACAACATTATTAAAAGGCAAGGGAACAAAAAAAACTTAAACTACATACTCTTTAAAATCTAAAGAAAATGTGAAAAATAGTCAATATTGACAAGTGTGTTTAATAACTATTTATTTTTGATATGCAATTATACATTTATTGAAGTCCATAAACATTGAATAGATTATTATTTATTTCTTAGCAGACGCCCTTATCCAGGGCAACTTACAATTGTTACAAGATATCACATTATTTTTACATACAATTACATTATTTTTTACACATTATTTTTACACACAATTACCCATTTATACAGTTGGGTTTTTATTGGCGCAATCTAGATAAAGTACCTTGCTCAAGGGTACACCAGCAGTGTCCCCCATCTGGGATTGAACCCATGACCTTCCGGTCTAGAGTCCTAACCACTACTCCACACTGAGTATGTTTATGAAATGTATGTTTCTAGTTAATACTATTGTTTTGTCATTTTCATATTTTTACACAAACACGAGAATGTCATTTTGATCTGATGAAATGTGCATTATTGTCTGGATACAGTCAACCAAATAAGTGGACCGTCTTGCATGTGTGTATTTTTTAGTATTTATTTTATAGCCTGTGAATTTGTACACAATCTCTGAGCTCTAGTTTCCAGAGTGGCTTGGGGATTTCACGCTTAGTGAGTTTCTGTTGACATGTGGTCCTAGAGCTGCTGCACTGTTTGCTTAAGCTGAGTCTATTGCTGCACTGTGCTAATGGACTGGTTTGCAATATTAAGAGGATACAGGATAATATTAAGTAGTGAAGTGCCTGTATCTCGGTTTCTATTTTAAATATTCATGATACAGGAAAGTAGTTCTCTAAATTCCTCTGTTTAATTTGGTTTCAACATACTTTCTTTTCTGTGTATTGTATTGTTCATGGAGTGCTGTGGCTTTTTCACTCAAGAGGACAGCCATCCTCATTCATGGACCAGGGATGGCAATAAGACTCCCATTGCATAGCAGTTTGATTCATTCCTGGTTTCACTATAAGTTTAATCAGAGACACCTGAGCTTGTTCCCTATAGACTGTGGCTAATTAAGTTTGTATTAAAACTGGAAAAAAAAACTGGGGTGAAATTGCTATGAAACAGGAGTCTTATTTCCATCCCTGATGAACATTGTATGCAGTCATGTAGAAATCACCTTATTTCCAACAGCAGTTTGAGCTGAATAAAAAGCAGCTCTTAAATAAATGGTGGGTGGGGATTTTGTGGAATGTACTTGTTTTCATAGTTTAAAACATATTTTAAAATATTTATCAGTTTTCTTAAAGCTACAGCAGATTGATGCAATCCAGGGTGATTAGCCAGTGCCATAAAATGCTCTAATAAAATCCAGCTGTGACTTGTCCTAGAAGTATAGATTTATTTATTTTTTATTTTTTTGGAGGCATGACCAGTCAGCCTGTAGAGGAGGAGTGGAGAGGGCAAGAAGGGGTGTAGGGAGACACGAGGGATTTGAGATAGGAGGGGGCAGAGTGGTGAAGAGAGGTAGGTAAGAGTAAAGGTCTTGAATTGAATGCAAGCAGAGATAGGTAGCCAGTGGAGGGTGTGAAGCAGAGGGGTAGCATGAGAGTAGCTGGGCTGTGTTTCAGAGTCCACTACTCCTCAGCTTTGGTATTACCTGCAAATGTAACAATCTTGCAATGTGTATCTTGGTCCAAGTCATTTATATCGATGAGGAACCATAAATTAACTTGATGTTCACGATGTTCTGGGCTCAGACGTTTTTTGTTGTTTACTGATTTATGGGTTAAAATGTGACTTTTACTGACTGTCTGTACATTTGCGTCCCTTGGGATGATAACATCTTTATCTTCGAGTTTTACTTGATCATCAGATACGGTGCAAAGAAAAAGAAATAATGAGAAAAGTGTACTTTTATTTTATATCCTCAAGGAGAATATCTTCCAGTTGGAAGAAATAGAGGAAAACAGATGGCAACTACAATAACCTTTACAGAGATTTAATGAGTTCTAGATTACAGACATAATTGCATAAATAATTGCTGTGCATTTTCACCTGATTAAACAGATGTAGGTGGAAATGCCATTTAAATGAAAATGCGATTAACAATGGTGTATGTGAACTAACACAAGAATCTGGAGGCGAAAAGAACGTCTGGAGAAAGCTTTGCTAATTCCGCTAATTCAGTTATTAAAGGTATTTTTAGATAGGCTCAAAGGAGATGTAAGCACGATTTAGAGAGTATTAAAAACATGTGCACCCCAGGCTCAGAGTGCCCAAGACAAGCTTACTTACTTAAATTCAATTACAGGTCTATCATTACTAAAGGCTAATCTGGGGCAGATTACACTTTTAATTTAAATCTCTAAGACAAACAACGTTTCCAATTAGATTCTTCTAAATTGCTTGAGATTCATCTAAACTGAATTGGACTTCATTGACCGTTTGATAGCTTTTAGTGAACCTTGGAAACCCATTTATTTATTCCCTGCACAATGAAGATGTTCTTGCCTATGCTGACTAAAATGTTAGGATACTTTTTATCTGCAGCAATACAAGGTGTAGCTACCTCAATTAACCATATCATCAGTCCTTCCTTTTGACCTCACAAACTGGACATGGAAGTCACCGTGACAGGTAGATAAGCTCATATACAAGGATTGTGGGAAACCTACAGTAACAATGGATTACATACTATAGCATCTGTTTTCAGTTCTCCCATGAGTAAAGCAATGATCCCATATAACAATTTTGCTGACTTTTTAAATGAATCCATAAAAAGCGAGTGGCCATCACAATTGGCCCATCCAATGCAGCAGTAGAACCGATGACCCGATTTGGGCAGAGTTCTGTACTTTTACACAGTCAGGTAAAAGCATGTGTAAGGGCTCTTGTAAAAGCATGGCTCCTGGCTGTGTAAGGGCTCTTGTTAAAGCATGGCTCCTGTCTGTGTAAGGGCTCTTGTAAAAGCATGGCTCCTGGCTGTGTAAGGGCTCTTGTTAAAGCATGGCTCCTGGCTGTGTAAGGGCTCTTGTTAAAGCATGGCTCCTGGCTGTGTAAGGGCTCTTGTTAAAGCATGGCTCCTGGCTATGTAAGGGCTCTTGTAAAAGCATGGCTCCTGTCTGTGTAAGGGCTCTTGTAAAAGCATGGCTCCTGGCTGTGTAAGGGCTCTTGTTAAAGCATGGCTCCCTGCTGTGTAAGGGCTCTTGTTAAAGCACGGCTCCTGGCTGTGTAAGGGGTCTTGTTAAAGCATGGCTCCCTGCTGTGTAAGGGCTCTTGTTAAAGCATGGCTCCTGGCTGTGTAAGGGCTCTTGTTAAAGCATGGCTCCTGGCTGTGTAAGGGCTCTTGTAAAAGCATGGCTCCTGTCTGTGTAAGGGCTCTTGTAAAAGCACGGCTCCTGGCTGTGTAAGGGCTCTTGTTAAAGCATGGCTCCCTGCTGTGTAAGGGCTCTTGTTAAAGCATGGCTCCTGGCTGTGTAAGGGCTCTTGTTAAAGCATGGCTCCTGGCTGTGTAAGGGCTCTTGTTAAAGCATGGCTCCTGTCTGTGTAAGGGCTCTTGTAAAAGCACGGCTCCTGGCTGTGTAAGGGGTCTTGTTAAAGCATGGCTCCCTGCTGTGTAAGGGCTCTTGTTAAAGCACGGCTCCTGGCTGTGTAAGGGGTCTTGTTAAAGCATGGCTCCCTGCTGTGTAAGGGCTCTTGTTAAAGCATGGCTCCTGACTGTGTAAAGGCTCATGTAAAAGCATATACAGTGCCTTGCAAAAGTATTCAGACCCCTGACCAATTCTCTCATATTACTGAATTACAAATGGTGCATTGAAATTGCGTTCTGTTTGATATTTTATTTTAAAACACTGAAACTCAAAATCAATTATTGTAAGGTGACATTGGTTTTATGTTGGGAAATATTTTTAAGAAAAATAAAAAACTGAAATATCTTGCTTGCATAAGTATTCAACCTCCACACATTAATATTTGCTAGAGCCACCTTTCGCTGCAATAACAGCTTTAAGTCTTTTGGGGTAAGTATGTACCAGCTTTGCACACAGTGTCGGAGTGATTTTGGCCCATTCTTCTTGGCAGATTTGCTCCAGGTTGTTCAGGTTGGTTGGACGACGCTTGTGTACCGCAATTTTCAAATAGTGCCACAGATTCTCAATGGGATTGAGATCAGGACTTTGACTGGGCCACTGTAGGACATTCACCTTTTTGTTCTTGAGCCACTCCAATTGTCCTGCTGAAAGGTGAATTTCCTCCCAAGCTTCAGATTTTTAGCGGACTGAAGCAGGTTCTCTTGCAGTATTTCCCTGTATTTTGCTCCATCCATTCTTCCTTCAATTTTAACAAGATGCCCAGTCCCTGCTGATGAGAAGCGTCCCCACAGAATGATGCTGCCACCACCATACTTCACTGTAGGGATGGTGTGTCTTGAGGCATGGGCAGTGTTAGGTTTGCGCCACACATAGCGCTTTGAGCTTTGGCCAAAAAGCTCTATCTTGGTCTCATCTGACCACAAAACCTTTTCCCACATCGCAGCTGGGTCACTCTCATGCTTTCTGGCAAACTCCAGACGTGCTTTCAGATGGTACTTTTTGAGTAACGGCTTCTTTCTTGCCACCCTCGCATACAGGCCAGCGTTATGCAGAGCTCTTGATATGGTTGACTGGTGCACCATTACTCCACTCCCAGCCACTGAACTCTGTAGCTCCTTCAAAGTGATTGTTGGCCTCTCTGCGGCTTCTCTCACAAGTCTCCTTCTTGTTTGAGCGCTGAGTTTTGAGGGACGGCCTTTTCTTGGCAGTGCCTGGGTGGTGTGATGCAGCTTCGACTTCCTGATTATTGATCCAACTGTGCTCACTGGGATATCCAAACACTTGGATATTATTTTGTACCCTTTCCCTAATCTATGCATTTGTATTACTTTATCTCTAACTTCTGAAGAATGCTCTTTGGTCATTCACAGCTTGACCAATGATCCTTCAACAGTGGGGTTTTTATCCAGAAAATGTGACAGCAACTTTAATGGTTCACAGGTGGAGGTCAATGGTAAGGTAATTGTGTCCTCGTTAGGGCAATTTCTTTCATCGGTGTAAACTGGGAGCTTCCACAGCACACGGGTTGAATATTTATGCAAGCAAGATATTTCAGTTTTTTATTTTTCTTAAAAATATTTCCCAACATAAAACCAATGTCACCTTACAATAATTGATTTTGAGTTTCAGTGTTTTAAAATAAAATATCAAACAGAACGCAATTTCAATGTACCATTTGTAATTAATTCAGTAATATGAGAGAATTGGTCAGGGGTCTGAATTCTTTTGCAAGGCACTGTATATATATATATATATATATATATATATATATATATATATATATATATATATATATATATATATAAAGTTACGGATGCATATTTCTCCAGGGGAGCTTAGCACATATAAATAAATGTTAGGGGTGCTCTAGCACCCATAGAGCTGGTGTCCTTCTACATATTTTAGATATTTTTTAGCATTACTTTTACATGTTACCCTGGAAGCTCCCATCCTTGGTCGGCAAAGGAATAGCCTGGACTCGACGTCCAGACTATAGGGCGCATCCTGCACTCTTCACAAGTGCTTTTACTGGATGCGCCACTCGGGAGCCCCCCACTTTAATATTTTTAACCTGACTTTCGTGCTGCCTTTCTACCTATAGCAGACTGTGAATAAACCAAACAGGAAGCCTCACACGGACACAACCTTTATTATATTTATTATATATATATATATATATATATATATATATATATATATATATATATATATATATATATATATATATACTGAATAGCCATCTGGGCATCAACAGCCAGGCAGAATTTAGGTCACATATCCAGACACTTGCACAAATTGCAGTGTGAAACTAAACAAACTGCAGTGTGATTACAGTAAAGCGAACTTGAATTCACTTGGAGGCGAACTGCAGTTAATTTGAAACTTTCTGGTATGAACTTGGTATGAAAGGGCCCTAAGGTAACGGCTGGACTTTTTGACCAACATATCTGTATGCATTCTTTTTCGTAAAAAAAAAATCAGATAGTTTATTTAAATTAACAGCGTAATTAATTGACTATTTTTCCATTTAAACGAAGTGAATCTGCAGCATCATATGCAGCATTCGAAATGCTCAGCTATATTTTCTTAACTGCATTTAAAAAGAAAAACAACGGACGAATAGTGCTGTGATAAAGGTGAACTGTATGTAACGCTGTTTTTTTATAGTTTTGCTATTTCTGTGGTTTTGTAGTTTGTCTTGTATATGAACATATTGGAAAGAGAATACTCATGTTTTTCAGGTACAGTATTGCATTTTTTTTCTTTTTCCTACAGAAAGGCCTTTTGAAGTCGACCATCAGAGGCATGTGCCAGTTATAACAGATACTGCTCCAGTCTGCCTTTCGACCGAAACCAGCCCGGCCTCTAGCTATGTGTAATGAGACTGACTCCCATGGGAATAGAGATAAGGGGCCGGTCTGTTCCCTTCATCTGTATGTGTTTCTTGTAAAAAAACGATCCCCGCCCTCTTCTGTTCTAAAAACTCAAAGACTTGCGCTCTTTTAAAATCCTGTCTGCTGCCGTTTACATTAAGAGAGATAAAATTGAACCCCTTCATAATAGTAAAATTATTTAAAACTATTACAAGAAAACCGGCAACAAAAAGTATACAATTGCAATAAAACTGGGCCATTTTAAACCTTCTTAGTTGTTGTATTAATCATTTTCCTGACTACTTGTACACATTTTGTACTGCTTTGACTGGTCGATTTCTCTTAAAGTGGCTTTTCTAAAAGCCACACTAGCAGAGTACAGAAACAGTTTAAGATTGGGAAAGAATTGCTTTATATCAACATTACGTTTCCCCTTGGTCGTGTTTAAAAAGTTATTTATCTCTTCAACCGAATATAGTTTTTCCTTTGGGGTTTGACTGTCAGGGATCTTGGAAAGCACCGAGGAGTCAGAGACATCACCTCCGTCTTCCTCATCCATCTCATTCTCCTCCTCACTTTCACATTTACTTTGACGTTTTTTTATTTTCTCTGCCGCTACACCCATATTCTCTGCAGCGCTTTCTTGCGAGTCTGGGGGAGAGGGTATCGCAACAGCGTCGAGCTGCGACTCGGTGCTGTGCTCCACCTCCTCCGAGAAGAGGGGGACTGCCGCTCCAGGCTGAGACCCAGAGCCGGAGTCCCACAATCCTCCACGCGACAGAAAGAGAGAGAGAGAGAGAGACAGAGAGAGAAACAAAACTTAAAAGAAAACATAACATACATACAGGAACAGTGAAGGCTATTGCCCAGCCTGACCTGTGTGGTTGTAGTGTTCGTGATTATTTTTGTTTACCTTTTTTATTTCGCTCTGTGACCACAGTCTTTTTGTTTAAACCTTTGATTTATTTTTGTTATTTGAAAATAAAACGGCACGCCGCGTCATTTACTTTAAACTGCAGTGCCTGGTGTCAGAGTTCTTCCTTCCTGCTTCTGTCTAACGTCACCGCCCAGCCAGCCTGCCACACGTGGTGTCCAGCGTGGGATCACCAGCGCCTCCTTGACTCAGGCAGAAGAGGGTACTGCAAATTTTTTTTTTTTTATTTTTTTTTTACTTGTGTGTGGAGAAAAGGAGAGTAAGGAAGGAAGATGGAAGGAAGAAGAGGAAAGATGGGAGGAAAAAGGAGGAGCTGCAGGAAGCAGCAGCAACAGCCGGAGCGAGTCTGCCTGACATGCTTGAGGGGGGAGGAGTGGTGTTTTAAAGTTGGCGAGGTTGGCCATGTGTCACCCGACTGCTACCACACTCCACCTCAGGAAGAGAAGGTGGAACCAGGGCTACAGCCACAGAAGGAGGTTGGCTGGGAAGCCCTCCTCCACAGCAGAGGAAGAGTACCTGCTGGTTCCGCCTCCATCGCCGCCACCAGCAGAGGGAGCATGCCTGCTGGTTCCGCCTCCATCACCACCACTAGCAGAGGGAGCATGCCTGCTGGTTCCGCCTCCATCGCCGCCACCAGCAGAGGGAGCATGCCTGCTGGTTTCCCCACTGCAGCCAGAAGGGGAAGAGCCCCTGTCGCCTTTGCAGCCAGAAGGGGAGGAGCCCCTGCCACCTTCGCAGCCAGAAGGGGAGGAGCCCCTGCCGCCTTCGCAGCCAGAAGGGGAGGAGCCCCTAACGCCTTCGCAGCCAGAAGGGGAGGAGCCCCTGCCGCCTTCGCCAGGAGCAGAGCAGCAGGAGCTGCCTCTGCTTCCACCACAGAGTGGAGAAGGAATTTCCACATGAAGCTGGAGATACACCAATTATTAAAGCTGACGCATACATCTTATGCAGCAAAGGGAATGCATCTGCATATGCATGCAGAAGTTTACAGACAGCAGCACAGTCTGCATCTTTGTTGAGTTTTTTAAACAACATAGGTTTAGTTACAACAGTTGCACTGGCTATCATCTGAAGAGGCTGTAGCATGGTTGCATCAAGACATGTACTAGAGTGGAGTACAAGTCAAGACAAAGACTTCATTAAATCCAGATTCTTCTGAGATAATCTGTGTTCCATCTCTGACACTGCTCTATCTAGAATGTTTAACACAGGTCTCTTTAATGTCAGACTGCAGTCAGATTTAGCAGTACTTGCAGAGTCTGAATGCCCTAGTGTTGAAAACACAACAGAATCAGCTAGCTGCTTACTCATGGTTCTCTGTCTCTTTGTAGGATGCAGATCTACAGATACACTGCAGTGCTCATTCCAGAAATCTGCATCTTGACGGAGATGTTTTAATGCAGCTACTGATGCATGTATCACCTCACCAGCACAGATCAACAGATTGTGACTGAAGAACAGCATTGGCTGGCTTTAAAATACCAAGAACAAAGAAGCTCTGACTCTTCAGCTGAGAAAAAAGACAGGATGCTTCTGTACATACAGTAAGTCTATGGAAGCAATATTATCCTCTGAGACTTCTGACAGTATATCAAGAATAATATCCTGATTATCAACAACACATTTTGGTCACTTCAAATGGCTTGTCCAGTGAATTTCTAGCAGTCTCTTTAGTGAAGGGCCATTGTACTTTTGAGTAATGTAGTGCCGATGAAAGAATCTATACAGAGAACTACAAAGATCAAAAAATCTCTTTGCACATGGTTCACTTTGAATTGCATGCACTACTACTAAGTGCAGCTGATGGTTGTAATAATGTATGTACAGTGTGTGCCTTCCTAGTCTTTGCAGTAAAGCCTGCACACCTCCATTAACCCCACTCATCACTGATGCACCATCGTAGCACTGGCTGATGATGTTGTCAGCATTAAAACCTACTTCACAGAGGTGTTGAAGTATTTGAGTTGTAATGTATTCTGCATCCAACTGATGCAATTCCACCAAGCCAATCAGATGCTCCTCAGGTACTGAATCAGTAACAAATCTTACCATGATGGACAGATTTTCTATATTGCACTTATCTCGTGTCCCAATCACTTTAGATACAGTACCCATTAGAATCAGAATGCAGATATTTCTCTTTAATTTGATTAAGAACCATTTTACTTGATGTTTCTATCACTTCATTTTGTATATCTTTTGCTGTATACTTTACATTTTGTGGTATAGTCTTTACTGTACTCTCATCACTGCTTTGGCCCCCCATCCACGTCAGCTTTTCTTAACCCTTAATAAAATACTCCGTCCCCCTCCTCCACCACAATCTTCAGTCCTCCCAACCCTCACTGCTAGTGATTTCTCTCACTATTTCACAACCAAAATCAGTACTATTTGTCTACAACTCCGGACTCTCCCCCAGACTAGCCCCCATCCCGAGCTCCCCATTCTACCTCCATCTGCTCCTAATGCCCCCTTTACTGACTTTCCCCCCACATCTTATTCTGAACTCTCCTCCAACATTTCCAAGGCCCACCCAACCTCTTCCCCCCTGGATCCCATCCCTGCTTCCCTCATACCCCCTTTACTCCCTCTTATCCTCCCCTATCTAGTCTCCCTCTTTAACTCCTCCCTGTCCACCGGTATCTGCCCTGCCACTTTTAAATCAGCTACCATCATTCCTCTGTTAAAAAAACCCACTCTTGACCCTGCCGGCCCTGCCAACTACCGCCCAATCTCTCTCCTTCCATATTTTTCAAAACTCCTTGAGCATCTACTTCAGGTACGCCTATCACAATACATATCCGCCAACTCCCTCTACCCCTTATTCCAATCTGGTTTCCGTCCTTCCCATTCCATGGAGACTGCCCTCCTCACTGTCCAGAATCATCTGGCCAAATCCTCCCACGCTGGCCTCTCTTCAATTCTCATTCTCCTTGATCTTTCCTCTGCCTTTGACACAGTCGATCATCCCATCCTCCTCTCCACCCTTTCCAACCTCGGCATTTCTGGAACACCCCTTAGCTGGCTGCACTCATACCTATCCTCCCGCACCTCTACTGTTGCTTTCAACAGCCTCACCTCTCCCCTCCCCTCTGACTGTTGGTGTTCCCCAGGGCTCTGTCCTCGGACCCTTGTTATTCTCTCTGTACACCTCACCTCTTGAAGCTCTAATCTCTTCATTTAACTTCCCCTACCATTTCTTTGCTGACGACACCCAGATTTTCTTTTCCTTCCCTTCCTTCACCCCTGACCTTTCCACCCGTATAACTGCTTGCCTGACTGCTATCCAATCTTGGATGGCACGACATTACCTCCTCATCAACCCATCAAAAACTGAAATCCTTTTCTTCCCCTCCCCTTCTTCTCCCCCTCCCACCCCCACCATTTCATTTCCTCCCCTGTCCCTCATTCTGGTTAACTCAGCTCGCAACCTCGGCATCATCTTTGATGCTACCCTTTTCCTTGCTGATCATATCTCTGCCACTACTCGGACCTGCCGATTCAACCTATTTAACATCCGCAAAATAAGCCCCTCCATCTCTTTCTCTGCCACTAAACTCCTGGTTAATGCTCTCATCTTCACCTGCCTCGATTACTGCAACTCCCTCCTCCTTGGCCTTCCCTCCTACGCCTTCACACCACTACAGCAAATTCAAAACGCCTCAGCCCGTATCATATTCAACCTCCCCCGCTCCTCTCATACCTCCCCTCTTCTCCTTCAGCTACACTGGCTCCCTGTTTACTATCGCTGCTTATTTAAATTCCTTACTCTAGTCTACAAATCCCTCCATGGTCTCGCCCCACCCTACCCGGCTGCACTTATCACTTACTATGCTCCCTCCCGTCCCTTACGCTCTCAAACTCTGTTGTCCCTCTCGGTCCCACCCTCGCCCTGTGCCCAATCCCGTTTCCGTTCCTTTTCCCTCCTGGCTCCCCTTCATTGGAATTATCTCCCACTCAATATAAAACAGTCACCTACACTACGCAGTTTTCGCTCCTCCCTTAACACATCTTTTCACCTTAGCCCATCCCACTGCGTGCCCTAGCCCCTAACCCCCAGTCAGGACCCTGCTTGCTTGCCCAACCCTGCCCTAGCCTCTGTTCTCACAGTAGCACCACTCTCTACTTCCTCACCCTTGCCCTATAAACGTACCTTCTTCCTTCAGCCATTTCTCTTGATTGTACCGTTTAGTTTAATAATTGTAAAGTGCCTTGGTCAAATGCGCTATTTAAATATAAATAAATAAATAAATAAATAAATAAATAAAATACTCTGCTGATTTGGGGTCTTTCTGTAGAGTGTATTCAAATAGCTTTATGAAAAGCCCAGTTGTAAAACGGTCCACATCATCTATTTTATCACTATCTCCACGAAGGGGGAGTTCATTGACTACAAGAAAACGCACTCTCTCTCCAATGCTTTTAACACAGTACCTGTTTTTCTCCACATGTTTGGGGCCTAACAGAGAATCAGTGGTTTCTCCCGTTGCCTGTCTGTGTTTAAACTCACTCCAGGCGGCAACAGCTTGTAAATGAGCTTGACTCGTGGCATGTTTGTGAAAACCCTTTTCACGTTCAAGCGCAGATTTCCAATTGTTAAACCCGCGTACTGTAAACACGGTATCCTTGTCGTTTACGACCCCGAAAATGCGACACGGAAAACAAAAGCAGGTATCTTTTGTTACGGAATACTCGAGCCAGGGATGCGTTTTAAACCAACCTGCGTTAAAGCTTCTCTCTCGCTGACCAAACATACCTCGGTGTGAAGAGGATTTTAAAACAGGCTGGCTAGGAGTATCTCTATTAAGATGGTCAGCTGTTGCACTAGAAGAACAAGAAGCAATGGCAGATTGTATGTTACTTTCCTCCGTTGGACTATTATTATCAGTGCTTCTAGTAGTAGTGTGAGGCACAGGCTCTTTTATTATCAGTGCTTCTAGTAGTAGTGTGAGGCACAAGCTCTTTTATTATCAGTTGTGCTAGTAGTAGGGTGAGGCACAGGCTCTTTTATTATCAGTGCTGCTAGTAGTAGTGTGAGGCACAGGCTCTTTTATTATCAGTGCTGCTAGTAGTAGTGTGAGGCACAGGCTCTTTTATTATCAGTGCTTCTAGTAGTAGTGTGAGGCACAGGCTCTTTTATTATCAGTGCTTCTAGTAGGGTGAGGCACAGGCTGTTTTATTATCAGTGCTGCTAGTAGTCGTGTGAGGCACAGGCTCTTTTATTGTCAGTGCTGCTAGTAGTCGTGTGAGGCACAGGCTCTTTATTTTGTCTAATAAGAAACCGATCCATTGTGATGCAGCAGAACTAATACGATTTTTTAAAACCGTTTTGGAAAGTGTATCTGGGGGGGCCAAAGGGACATTGGCACCCCCCTAGCGCTGGCCCTGTCGCCCGAAAGACCAGCACTGTGAAACAGAGAGACTTCTCCATTAAACTAAAAGAACAGAAACGAGTTACACAAAATATGCTTGGGGATTGTAATTACTTTATATTTTTTGATAGTGTAACTTAATTTTATATTTTAAAGTTTCTGAGTGAATTCCAATGGATACCATGGATGACTGAGTTCTTAGTAGCAGAATGTATCTATTATTATTGAAGCGGTGTGATGAAAACTTGGTAAAGCGCGACTATGTATTTGTTATTTTACAGTACTTAAAGAGTAAGTAGCAGGGTTCCAAAAAAATATAGCATTATATAAGTCCCCATGTGTTGCTACAACTGTTTAAATAATATACCTGTCGTATTTCTTTTTAGTGTTAACATCCTGACAACTTTTTACGCTTATAATTTTAAATACGGCCGCTCTAGGTCACTGGGGTGTGTGATCTCTGCTCTAAATCACTGCAGGAAGCAATAAAAATGTTAAAAAAAAATTTAAAAAATAATAATAACAGTGCTCTGGCTTTTGTGTTCCGTACCACATCATGGATCGTTATTGCTGTGTTACCTGTTTGACAATGTGGGCAATAATCCTGACACTATCAGTGCACTAGAGCAGACATTTTGAAAAGAGCTTTGAGTGCAAAAAGTTGTCAAAAAATGTACAGGTACTTTATTTAAACAGTTGTAGTAACATGTGGAGATGTTATATTTTTAGGAACCCTGCTACTTACTCTTTAATGTAGAAATCTCTCAAAGTTTCCAAATATTTTCTGCATGGAAATGACCATATCACCATACAAAGCATCTGAGCCAATGAAGAAGCCAGAGGGCTTCTGACATCAGAGGGAATATCTGCAATATGGAACAGCTGTCCACAGTACATACTGTAGCATGCAGGAAAAGAAATCAACTCACAATCCAAACACAATTGAGATTGGGAGGCTTCTGAACACTTGAGCACTTGAATCAGATTGAAACCCCAATTCAAGCTCAAAACTGATTTCCAGGCCTGGTACTGTATATATAGAAGATTTTGGAACTTATTGCTCAAACAGGTTGTCTGAATCCAATTAGATTGTGCATATAAACAGGACAAATGACAAACTTGGTAAGGGTGTGTATCATCTTACCCAATGTACAGTGCCTTGCATAAGTATTCACCCCCTTGGACTGTTCCACATTTTGTAGTGTTACAACCTGGAATTAAAAAGGATTTAATTGGGATTTTTACCATTTGATTTACACAACATACTTAACACTTTTAAGGTGCAAAATATTTTTCAAGTCTTGCCACAGATTCTCAATCGGATTGAGGTCTGGGCTTTGACTGGGCCATTCTAAGACATTCAGGTTCTTGTTTTTAAACCACTCCAGTGTAGCTTTGGCTGTGTGTTTAGGGTCATTGTCCTGCTGGAAGGTGAACCTCCACCCCAGTCCCAGGTCTCTTGCAGACTGAAACAGGTTTTCCTCTAGAAGTTCCCTGTATTTGGCTCCATCCATCTTGCCCTCAATCCTAACCAGTTTCCCAGTCCCTGCCAATGAAAAGCGTCCCCATAACATGATGCTGCCACCACCATGCTTCACCGTGGGGATGGTGTTCTCAGGGTGATGAGCAGTGTTGGCTTTGCGCCACACATAGCATTTTGCGCTAAGGCCAAAAAGTTCAATTTTGGTCTCATCAGACCAGAGAACCTTTTCCACATGTTTGCTGTGTCTCCCACATGCCTTTTGGCAAAATCCAAACGGGGTTTGATATGGGTTTTTTTTAGCAATGGCTTTCTTCTCACCACTCTTCCATAAAGCCCAGCTTTGTGGAGCGTCCGGGTTATAGTTGTCCCATGGATGCAGCCGGTTGCTTTAGTGCAGTACTCCAGGGGCTCGATTGCAGTGCTTGTGGGCGCCCTTTCATGATCCGTCTTCGCTCTGTTACATTAAAAGTTAAAGAAGATACTGTAATGATGGATGGATAGCCATGCCTATTTGTAATGTTAATAGTTTGTTGCTGTTTGGTTGCAGAGCAGTGGCAGGTGTCTGATATATATTCAATGCATTCCAGTTTTAAGTAATATGGTTTGCTAGATAGCCTGCAAAAATGTTAAAGTGCTGAGTT
Organism: Acipenser oxyrinchus oxyrinchus; assembly: GCA_030684275.1. Taxonomy (NCBI): domain Eukaryota; kingdom Metazoa; phylum Chordata; class Actinopteri; order Acipenseriformes; family Acipenseridae; genus Acipenser; species Acipenser oxyrinchus. Next base: position 6,721,408 of record CM060276.1, read on the forward strand.
CTGGAACAGTGCTTTCTCTTGAATTCCAGCAAATCACTTTTTTTTCACAGACAGTTAAGTTTAAGGAAGAAAAGGTTCTTTTTTTCATTTACAGCTGTCTTTTAAATTTAAACCATTTTTTGTGTCAGCTCAAAGCAAATAGTGTGCTGCATTTCAATATTATAGTGTGCTGCATTTCAATATTCTCCTGTATGTTCCCAAATTAACTATCTCATTCATTTGATATTGTATCAGGTCTTTGTGCTGAGGTGTCAGGTGAAAGTATGTAATATTAAACTCATTAAGTGCACTGAATGAATGTTATGCTCATTAATAACCAGCACTAGAACATTGTAAGCTAGGTCCTATTCAAATGCATTCAGCACTCTGGTACATCTAATGCAATGCATGTGAATCATTACCAGTTCTGGAACTTTATTTCACAATAAAACCAACACTTTAACAAAACTACTTATTAATATTTTTCACAAAAATACCCCTTTCAAATGAAAACCATTATGTGTAACCCGATTTTAATCATATATGCTATTTACACATGTTGGAAATAGAGTTTGGCCTCCTAAGAATCAGTCGGTTTTAAAACATAAAAATATAGTTTCTCAAATTGTGAAATGAATCTTAAATCCCTTAACTAACATTTCCAGGGGTTTTGAGCTAGACAAGTTTCTAACCTGTTTAGAAACATAAAGAGAACACACACACACAGTTCCTTATTTTCCTGTCTTCAGCTAGTTTAATTGTGCAAGAGCACTGGCCGCTCGTCTTATTGATTATATTAAAAACATACCCTCCGCTGGGCACTTTGAGAACTGCAGCTGAATCCAACTTTTAATACATGCAATATTATTTATCTATCCTGTAATTACTTGGGTGCCATAGTGTTAACAATACTGTATTTATTATCTGGTATATGCGAAATATATTGTGTCACGCAATATCACTGCTCCTGTTTGCTGAGGGAGCGGCTGTAGTATGCAACCACGCATTCTCCATCCGGCCACGTCTGAGACATGATGGCGCCTATCCCGTGGTCACTTGCATCTGTGTCCTGGGTGAACGATAGTCTTCCCGTGAGTCAGGGCCATCTTCAGGGCCTGGAATGCTTCCTCACACAGGTCATTCCAGACAAAGGGTTGGTTTTTCTTGAAGGTGAAGGTGGGATGCGACGTGGCCAAAGTGGGGGATGTACCGCCAATAATAGGAGGTCAATCCGATCGATAGGCCGAGGCCACTGATCTACTGCCTTTGCATGGTCTCTTTATGCCCTCTCGCCCCACAATGTGCCCCAGGATCTGCATCTCCTGCTGCATCAAGTGGCACTTCTCGGGATGAAGTTTGTGCCCTGTTGCTTCCAGACGCTGGAACACAGCTCTCAGATGGACCAGGGCTCAGTCGAAAGTGGGAGCATAGACCAGGCAATCGTGGGGGGAATGCCAGTCAGTACCCTCTCCATCAACCTCTCGAATGTGGCGGAAGCATTGCACAACCCAAGAGGCATCACCTGGAACTGCCACAAACCTGTGCCAGTGGTGAATGCACGTGCTTCAGGTGCCAGCTCGACCTGCCAATAGCCGCTGCGCAGGTCAGGTGAGCTGGACCATGCTGACCCGGCAATCAGGTCCAGTGATTCATCAATCCAGAGGAGCGGGTACGAATCCTTCCTGGTAGCATCGTTGAGCCGGTGGTAGTCCACGTAAAACTTCATCTCCCCGCTCTTCTTTGGGACCAGGACCACCGGTCGGGCCCAGGGGCTATCAGAAGGCTTGATCACATTGGCCTTGCTCATTTTCACGGCCAGCCCGTTTGGTGAGGGGCAGAGAGTGGGGACATTGGCGAATAAGGGCCTCATATCTGGTGTCAATGGTGTGCTGAATGGCATGCGTACAGCTGTTCCCTTCAGGCTTGGTGGTGAAGCTAGTTGAGAACTGCACCAACAGTGTCCGCAGTTGCCTCCGCTGCTCCGGGTTAAGCCCTTCGCAGCTTTGGCATGAAACTGCTTCCACTGCCGGCTTCACTCGGTGCTGCTGGCAGTGGTCCATGACAGGGTGGCAGGGCGAGAAGGGGTAACCGGAATGGTGTGATGGACGGAGGCAACGGAGGGTCGATGTAGATGTAGTGTAGACCGGGTGCACGATACTTCTCGTTGGCTAGCCATCGTGGTCTCTGGACCGTAGAGCTGAATGGGGTTCGGCAGCTGAAATAATGTGCCCATGTTGCAAGTCGAGTCTTGCCACCGTAGGTTACCTTCAACCAGCCCCGCCCTTCCATCGTGGCCTGCTCTCCGGTCACAGTTTTCAGTTTGACATGAGTGGGCTGTACTCTCTCTCTCTCTCTGCAGTCTCCCTCGGCTTGCAGCAGAACATCAGGACAAACTATTGTGATGGTCGAGTCAGTGTCAATTAGTGCTGTGCATGGAACCCCCTATATATACACTGGAACACGCAGGAAGTCTCCCTCTCCGGTTCTCCCCACTACCCTTGGTTGGCTGGACAGCGGAAAAGCAACACGGGTTCAGCTGGCGGGCCCACATCTTCCCTTCTATGCTATCCCGGCTCTCTTGTTTACAACTCTCACTCTGAGGGTGGATAGCTCTCGCTCTCTCTCTCTCTCTCTCTCTCTCTCTCTCTCTCTCTCTCTAGTGCTTCTATAGCACGTACTGGCCTGGGGTCGGTGCGGCATGGTGTGGGCTCTTCATCCAGTTGAATCTATTTTTGGTCATGTGATGAGGTTTTAACCAATCACATGCCAGAATTTCTAAGGACTGATATAATTGGATATGACTAGGACAAAGTAGTGTAATGATATAATTGCAGCAATGAAGTTAACCGGCAGATGGCATCAAAGAGGCATTTTAAGACTCTCGGGACTGGGTTATATGTGTATGAGGATCAATTTATTTGCTAATTCTTATTGGAAACTCAAATTACTCCAAATTGTCATTAGCACAGTTTTTTTGTTTGTTTTTTGTAAACAATCACAACAGACATTTATTAGGAGCAAATGACTCTAAGATAGTAAACAATGGTGGATGCATAGCACTGTATAACCATGGACAAAGGTAAACATGCCAAATGGTAAACCCGATTACAGTCATTTTAATTAATTAGATTACATTTTCTTTTCAATATACAGCCTGCTATGTAGTGCACATAATAATGGAAAACACAAGAAAGGTATAAGCATATACATTGTGGTGTGTTCTGGATGCTATGCTTGTGCTGCCATAGCTTATCTATCAGAATTGTGTAAAGCAACCAAATGCTAGCCTTCTTAGAATACGATTGATTGCTCCTATAATATTAGGTGGGGTATAAATCAGTTGCGTGAAAGATGAATGTGAGTGATATTACCAAAGTGATATTATCAGGAGCACGTCCCCTTTGAGTCCCATTATATACTGTCGGGGATATTTCAGTGCTGATAATAAGATGAGGGTGACAGTAGCACAGGAAGTTTGACTGATGCAATTTTTTTTTCTCTCTCTCTCCCGACACTACAACATAATTCCTTTGGTCTTTAAGAACTATTTCTATAAACAGTCTGGTTTGATTGCATTCCCCACAGTGGTATCAGCTGTCGGGACACAAGTCGTTTTTGCCTCGCTCTGCTGGCCAAATGGTAAGACTTCTCTACAACCTGCAGAAGTAGGGCGTTATAACTGAATTAGTTCACTTTATAGTCTGGAAGATACGCTTAAATAAAAAGGAGAACACCCACCTGTGTGTTATGCTGATAACGTTTCACAGAAAACTAGATGGCGAATCTGTTTAACATGAACTTATTGGGTTCCAACAATGGGTAAAACCCAATTTTTCAAACCGGCCATATCTTACCATAACACAGCGGAAGCAAATATAAATAACTTAGAAAAAGAATAAAAAAAACCTGTTTGGATTGTTCTTGAAATATACAGTAGGTGGCAGCAATAAGCCACAGCTGCTATTAAATCAGAAGGAAGCAACAAAAAAGGAACCAGCCTGCAAATCAAGATCATCTGTATGGACAGAACGTCACGGAAATATTTGCATTTTGTTCTGGGTCTGTTTTTACACAATTGTTTACTCGCTTGTGAACAATTTAAAACACACTCACTCTCTCTGCGCTGGACCATACGGGAGCTGTGGTGTGACAGTGATGGCAACGACAGACAGTGTGAGACTGCGAAGAGGATGAATGATATGCTTTACAAGTGAGGGCACGGCGAGACCATTTTTAAAAGTTCCCTTTCAGGGTGGGAATTTACAAATTCACTGAATCTCGGTGTTTTGCAACTATCGGGACCAACTGTTAGAGCAACAAAATGAACACAAGCGACGCCAAAGAGTACCTGTCGAAACGAGAAATCCCTCAACTCTTTGAGGTAAGACGTGCATTTTCAAATCTCTGTTCGTCTAGTTTCAGTAGATAGACAAAAGTGTAGTTCTTTGCCCATATTGACCACGTTGAGAAGTATTTTATTTTAAATGTTTAATAATTTTAATATTGTAATTTTTCATGTTTTAAACCAAGAACCTGCATAAACGTGTTAAAAGGTACTGTGTAAACACAATAAGAAATACTTGACCTTTAATTAAGGTATCAATGGGAACGTTGTCAGCTGCGATAAACAATAGCTTTTATACTTAGTGCAGAGTTTTCCATCCAGTAGGTCTCACCTGCGTGCTGGAGAAGGTCTGGGCAGTCATGGAGGAAAGCAGTTTACCTTAAAGCAGATTCATGTGATGGTCCAAGGGTGAGACGTTGTCAGCTGCGATAAACAATAGCTTTTATACTTAGTGCAGAGTTTTCCATCCAGTAGGTCTCACCTGCGTGCTGGAGAAGGTCTGGGCAGTCATGGAGGAAAGCAGTTTACCTTAAAGCAGATTCATGTGATGGTCCAAGGGTGAGACTTGGTTTGGACTTTGTGTAGCACACACATTCAGAGCATGAGAATATGAGGATTAAGCAGTTTGGACTTTGGGTAGCACACACATTCAGAGCATGAGAATATGAGGATTAAGCAGTTTGGACTTTGTGTAGCACACACATTCAGAGCATGAGAATATGAGGATTAAGCAGTTTGGACTTTGTGTAGCACACACATTCAGAGCATGAGAATATGAGGATTAAGCAGTTTGGACTTTGTGTAGCACACACATTCAGAGCATGAGAATATGAGGATTAAGCAGTTTGGACTTTGTGTAGCACACACATTCAGAGCATGAGAATATGAGGATTAAGCAGTTTGGACTTTGTGTAGCACACACATTCAGAGCATGAGAATATGAGGATTAAGCTGTTTGGACTTTGTGTAGCACACACATTCAGAGCATGAGAATATGAGGATTAAGCTGTTTGGACTTTGTGTAGCACACACATTCAGAGCATGAGAATATGAGGATTAAGCAGTTTGGACTTTGTGTAGCACACACATTCAGAGCATGAGAATATGAGGATTAAGCAGTTTGGACTTTGTGTAGCACACACATTCAGAGCATGAGAATATGAGGATTAAGCAGTTTGGACTTTGTGTAGCACACACATTCAGAGCATGTCACACTGAAGAGTTGTATGTGTAGAACCGCTTTTCCAATTGTGATGAAACTTGGAAGCATATTCATTAGAACAAATAGCCTGCCAGTCTGCGTACAGGGGTTACATTTTACATGTAAATACATGGGGATGTAGGTCATGGCGGTCAGCTGTTACAGCCAGGGCAGGGGATGCTTACTGGAGTGTCACACTGAGGAAGAACACAAGTGACAAGTGTATCCATTACAAACACTCAATTCAGAGTATGGTGCCCTCAGTAACCAGATGCAATCAAAAGGTAAGTTTACCTTATAGGAAGACAGTCGGACAGACATATCCCCTGAGATTATAATACATGAAATACAACATCACAGCAGGACATGTGGTTCTCCAGCTATATGTAGAAACAGTGTGACAAAGGACAGTACAGCATATCCTCCAGCAGTATGCACCCCCAGCGAATATAATTAGAATTTTCATTGACGCGTGTGTTGTATTTTGTGTTACATGTCTATGTGGTGCTTTATAGTTCTGGATATGCAGTGGTCACTAACTAGTTCCCAAGGGCCACATACTGACGTAGACAGTACTGCAGTGGATAGTACAGCAGTGGATAGGTCTCTAAATGGTCCCTGAGCCGAGAGCTCACTGAGAGAACACAGCAATACCACACACCTGAGCCGAGAGCTACACTGACAGAACACAGCAATACCACACACCTGAGCCGAGGACCACACTGACAGAACACAGCAATACCACACACCTGAGCCGAGGGCTACACTGACAGAACACAGCAATACCACACGCCTGGGCCAAGGGCCACACTGACAGAACACAGCAATACCACACGCCTGAGCCGAGGACTACACTGACAGAACACAGCAATACCACACGCCTGAGCCGAGGGCTACACTGACAGAACACAGCAATACCACACGCCTGAGCCGAGGGCTACACTGACAGAACACAGCAATACCACACACCTGAGCCGAGGACTACACTGACAGAACACAGCAATACCACACACCTGAGCCGAGGACTACACTGACAGAACACAGCAATACCACACACCTGAGCCGAGGACTACACTGACAGAACACAGCAATACCACACACCTGAGCCGAGGACTACACTGACAGAACACAGCAATACCACACACCTGAGCTGAGGGTTACGCTGACAGAACACAGCAATACCACACACCTGAGCCGAGGACTACACTGACAGAACACAGCAATACCACACGCCTGAGCCGAGGGCTACACTGACAGAACACAGCAATACCACACACCTGAGCCGAGGACTACACTGACAGAACACAGCAATACCACACACCTGAGCCGAGGACTACACTGACAGAACACAGCAATACCACACACCTGAGCCGAGGACTACACTGACAGAACACAGCAATACTATACACCTGAGCCGAGGACTACACTGACAGAACACAGCAATACCACACACCAGAGCCGAGGACTACACTGACAGAACACAGCAATACCACACACCAGAGCCGAGGACTACACTGACAGAACACAGCAATACCACACACCAGAGCCGAGGACCACACTGACAGAACACAGCAATACCACACGCCTGAGCCGAGGACTACACTGACAGAACACAGCAATACCACACACCAGAGCCGAGGACCACACTGACAGAACACAGCAATACTATGCACCTGAGCCGAGGACTACGCTGACAGAACACAGCAATACCACACACCAGAGCCGAGGACTACACTGACAGAACACAGCAATACTATACACCTGAGCCGAGGACTACGCTGACAGAACACAGCAATACCACACACCAGAGCCGAGGACCACACTGACAGAACACAGCAATACCACACGCCTGAGCCGAGGACTACACTGACAGAACACAGCAATACCACACACCAGAGCCGAGGACTACACTGACAGAACACAGCAATACCACACACCTGAGCCGAGGACCACACTGACAGAACACAGCAATACTATACACCTGAGCCGAGGACTACGCTGACAGAACACAGCAATACCACACACCAGAGCCGAGGACTACACTGACAGAACACAGCAATACCACACACCTGAGCCGAGGACCACACTGACAGAACACAGCAATACTATACACCTGAGCCGAGGACTACGCTGACAGAGCACAGCCATATCACACATCTATGGGTAGTGTCGGAGAGTTACAGAATACATATCATTACTACAGTAAGATTACCGAACAGCAGTAGCTATTGCAATCCATTATAATTACTTGCGTTAAACCTTGATTTTGATTACGGTACCTGTCATTATTTTCATGACTACTGTTGGGAATTACACAAAAACATGACCACAATGTACTGTACTCTATGGAGCTGTATGAAGTGGAGACTGTGGCTTGTGAACAGGTGGAAACATTGGTGTGGTTTGCATGCAATTTAGAAACTCCAGATTCTCTCTCCATTGCCGTGAGACTGTAACGTAGCAGCACATACCACACTGTGAACAGGATGGCTTTGCAGGGGTGACGTCAGACCAGAAACACAAACCAAAGCAAGGAATACAGCTCTCAGTGCTTTAATTAAATAAACAAATAAAAGATTTAAACAAAACTACACAAAACAAAAGGCACGTTGGCCAAACAAACAACAAATCAGTAATTAGTTTGCTGGTTGCGAAACCAGCACACGTAGCAATAGTTGTCTTTTTACCTCTCTCCCCACCTGTTCTCCACTCACGAACACACTCAACTCGTTGCAGCCAAAGCTGCAGGTTCTTATAGTGGTGACCGAGGGATTAACTAGCTATCAATTATCTTGTTAACCCCTTGGTCACATTCTGCACGGGTTTACTATGGATTCGTGACTGTCCGCTAATTATATCATGTAGCTGATCAGTCACACATTCCCACGAGGTAATTCAAAAACTGAAACAATAACAAGTAATGGTGGTGGCTTTTCGTCCGCGCCGCAAACAATAATATAATAGAAATACTGGCTTTTCGCCGTCATATATACATCAAATCATAATAATAATAATACAACAAAACAATATACAAATCATAATATGCACAATATACAAATCATAATATGCACAATATACAAATCATAATATGCACAATATACAAATCATAATATGCACAATATGCAAATCATAATATACACAATATACAAATCAGCTTCTTGCACTAAAAAGAGGGGGAAATCAGCTTCTCACACTAAAAAGGGGGGGTAAATCAGCTTCTCACACTAAAAAGGGGGGGGAAATCAGCTTCTCACACTAAAAAGGGGGGGTAAATCAGCTTCTCACACTAAAAGGGGAAATCAGCTTCTCACACTAAAAGGGGGTAAATCAGCTTCTCACACTAAAAGGGGGTAAATCAGCTTCTCACACTAAAAAGGGGGAAATCAGCTTCTCACACTAAAAAGAGGGGGAAATCAGCTTTTCACACTAAAAAGGGGGGTAAATCAGCTTCTCACACTAAAAGGGGGTAAATCAGCTTCTCACACTAAAAAGGGGGGAAATCAGCTTCTCACACTAAAAAGGGGAAATCAGCTTCTCACACTAAAAGGGGAAATCAGCTTCTCACACTAAAAAGAGGGGGAAATCAGCTTCTCACACTAAAAAGAGGGGGAAATCAGCTTCTCACACTAAAAAGGGGGAAATCAGCTTCTCACACTAAAAAGGGGAAATCAGCTTCTCACACTAAAAAGAGGGGGAAATCAGCTTCTCACACTAAAAGGGGGGTAAATCAGCTTCTCACTAAAAGGGGGTAAATCAGCCTCTCACACTAAAAAGGGGAAATCAACTTCTCACACTAAAAGGGGGTAAATCAGCTTCTCACACTAAAAAGGGGGGGTAAATCAGCTTCTCATACTAAAAAGGGGGGGTAAATTAGCTTCTCACACTAAAAAGGGGGGAAATCAGCTTCTCGCACTAAAAGGGGAAATCAGCTTCTCACACTAAAAGGGGGGTAAATCAGCTTCTCACTAAAAGGGGTAAATCAGCCTCTCACACTAAAAGGGGAAATCAACTTCTCACACTAAAAGGGGGTAAATCAGCTTCTCACACTAAAAAGGGGGGAAATCAGCTTCTCACACTAAAAAGGGGGGGGAAATCAGCTTCTCACTAAAAGGGGGAAATCAGCTTCTCACACTAAAAAGGGGGAAATCACCTTCTCACACTAAAAAGGGGGGGTAAATCAGCTTCTCACTAAAAGGGGGGGAAATCAGCTTCTCACACTAAAAAGGGGGGTAAATCAGCTTCTCACACTAAAGGGGGGTAAATCAGCTTCTCACACTAAAAAGGGGGGGAATCAGCTTCTCACACTAAAAGGGGGAAATCAGCTTCTCACACTAAAAAGGGGGGATAAATCAGCTTCTCACACTAAAAAGGGGGGGTAAATCAGCTTCTCACACTAAAAGGGGGGTAAATCAGCTTCTCACTAAAAAGGGGGGTAAATCAGCCTCTCACACTAAAAAGGGGGGAAATCAGCTTCTCACACTAAAAAGGGGGGGGGGGGTAAATCAGCTTCTCACACTAAAAAGGGGGGTAAATCACCCCCTAAAGTTATTTTTTTGAATGGCAACAAGTCTGAAAGCTGTGCTACATGTTCACGAGATTTTAGCAGTGAAGATCATGTTTGTGACGTAACCTCACTGAACTTTCTACTATAACTAAAGGCCGTCCCAAGCAATTCTTTATTATCAACTGAGATCTATTGGGAGGAGCCCTGGCAAGATTCTTTGACCAAATTATTATTATTATTATTATTATTATTATTATTATTATTATTATACAAGGGGTTCGTTCAGTATGTGTCAATTGCAGCGTACGAAATGTAGTCCTCTTGATGCGTCTAACTGGTGAATGAATTAAGCAGGTTTAAGCCACTTGATTAGACTAAAGTTAGTACACCTGCTAATCCCGTTTGCAGCGTACCAGAAGTTAATCATCACAGGTGGATCATCTGCTAAATCAGACTAAACAAGATCCTGATTGTGATGGTCCTGTTCAAGTGGATTACCTTAGTACTGTGAAGGATAAGACTCACTTAGTACACTTGATCGTTCAAAGCATTTACTGGTTAATTTTTTTTTGCAGAAACAGCTGCATTTTTCCTCAGAAATGACTATATTTGAAAACTTGATTCCGTACATTTCTTATGTCCATCACATTCGGGCAGTCAGATCCATGAGAATACAGTCTCGCACAATATATATACATTTAACATAAACTTTAATCATGTACCTTTGATACCATTGTCAGTTTAATGCAATACATTTTCAGTTATTATGCTTTTACTATAAACAGCTAATGGTCCAATGTCACGCAATTGAACTTTGCTGTGCCTATGCAGCAGAGTCGGCAGCTTAAATGCAAGTGTGATCTGCCAGTTTGAAATGTGCACAAAAAGACATGACAGTTATTTGTACTTAAATATGTTTGATGTAATTATTTTTGTACAGGGATCCCTTTATATATTTATCTGACACTCAATTCCACATATCGGATTAGTAAAGTGGGTTTATACAGCTATGGCCAAAAGTTTTGTATCACCTAGAATTTTAGGATTGAGACATAATTAAAAAAAAAAAAAAAAACGATAAGAACATTTTTGTTAAATATATGGAAAACTTCAAAGCAGTATGTAATTTAATATATTAACATAACATTTGATTTTATGAAGCAAAATGTGTTATTTCTATAGGGTGATGCAAAACTTTTGGACATAGCTATAGGTTAGTCCCCATAATATCGGTCTTGTTCCAATCAGTTAAACCAATTACCGGGATCACCTGCTTGTTACGCTGCAATCAAGATTAAGTACAGATTTGCGCAAGATTTTGTAGTGTGCATTTTAGTCCACTTGGTGTGAACTAAATCACTGGTATGCTGCAGTTGAGCCTATGTTTTTGATGTGTAATTTATTCAGCGTTTCAAGTTATTGCTATTTGCAGGTGACTCCTAAAATAAAAGTGCATTATAATTGAGTTGTTTTATAAGCAAAGTTATGGAAAAAATACTGAAGCAATTACAAAGTTAAAAAAGGCAGCCTTTTGCAAAATAATAATAATAATAATAATAATAATAATAATAATAATAATAATAATTGGGTACCATCTATAGAGTAAAATCTCTTCAACCTAATTGATAGTGCAAAATGTGTTTCACAAGAATGACACGAGAGAGACAAATATGAAGCTTAATATCAGTTTGGTGCAAGACAGAACGAAAGTAAAAAGAAAATGCCCAGGTGGATTACATCTACTGAGGAATGTGTTGATTGTTGATCTTGTACGGGCTACCAGTATAGTGGATCCACAATAACAAAAAATACAACAACATTCCCGCGATCCCGTGCTGAAATTCAAGCCCTGAACTGTATTTAAAAAATATACTCTACTAAACATTTGGACTGTATGTGTTTTTATATCATTAAAATGAGGTACCAACACAAGCTCAAAACTTCTTGTTAACTCAGTTTAAGAAAGCTGCAGTTTGACACAGACTAGTTGCACAGAAGTGTGTGTTCCATGCTGCACAGTAGGTCTCTTCTACTTGAGGAAGTTACAAACCCTCAAAGTATACCTTGCAATTGTAGCTGCTGTAGACTCTAGGCTGCGGTCAGAGTAACACACAGTGTTTCTCATTTCCTAGTAACTCAACAAGAAATTCAACAGCCTGTGAGAATTAATTACAGGAGGGCTTATTTAATTAAACCATTTTAAAGCTTGCTTTAGTTGTGCCTTTTATATCCCTAATTAAAATCTAATCCACTGTCTGTAAGTGGAGATCTTACTGGCAATGTTTAACTTGCACCCGTTCAAGTGAGCTGGTCTGGTAACCACAGACCAAGGTAAAATTATGCAGATCATTTTAGTTGTAAGTACCTATATGGATTAAGAAACCTCATTCAATTTGAATTTGAAGTGTATCACTAGATAAACCTGTCCTTATGAAGTATGTGTTTTAAATCTACTTTATCAAAAGCTCTTTTCACATGAATATTGTTTGGGATACAGACTTCATAGCTTCCCTATGTGCAGTTTTGTTTTATGCCCGTATTTTATTTCTATTTATTCATCCATAACTTCAAAACGCTCAATTAAAACATGCGGTAAAACCGAAACTAAGTCAAGTAGACACACATTTTGGCTACCGTCTTCCTCAGTGCACAGTATTTTACAGAGCTGATGCAGAGTCTTAAACTTATATAAAATCTCAGAGACCATTTGAGATATTATCTTCATAGTTGCAGGATTTTAAAACACTGCAGGCTAAAGATGTTACCTTGACATTGACCACAGAACCAATGATGCAGCCATTATTGAGTTCCTGTATTTTTATGTTTCTGCATGATACAGATTTGAGACCTTGGGTTCTGTTTAATAGTGGGTTTGCAGTACTGAGTGGTGGGTGCAGAAAACAAACTGCCCTCCTAAAGTGAAGATAAAGTCTGGGAGTCCAGAATGATCAAATGAGAGAAACTAGGGAGGTTTCTTAAAGCCTTGGTCACACCTTTACTGGTCGGTTTACAGCAGGGCTGTCTGTTTAATGAAAAGGCTGATTGTACATTGCAGACAGGGATAAGAGCTTGCTTTGCCCTGCTGAGACCTCCCTCCTGGTAATGTAGTATTTCTCAAGTGTATGCACTCTATCAGTGATGAGGCCCAGACTCTTCACACAGACAGAGTACAGGTACATATACACAACCGGCAAGGGGCCTAAGAAGTAATTGCACTTTGACTCTGTTCCATTTTGACAGAAGCACATGTTTCAGCGAACATTTCTTAATCTGTAAAAACGTATATACCCCCCCCCACTTGCTCACAATCAGTTGTCTACAGAAAGAGAGAGGAACAAAACATCTCGGTTGTAGGGCTGCTGGGCCGCTGATCTGTTTTAGCTTTAGATGACTGTAAGAAACATGTTTATTGACAGTAATATGATAATTCATAATCATTTTCCAGTATAATAAATAATCAAGACTATACAATTAAAAAGAAATATATATACAGTACTGTGCAAAAGTTTTAGGCAGGTGTGAAAAAATGCTGTAAAGTAAGAATGCTTTAAAAAATAGACATGTTAATAGATTATATTTATCAATTAACTAAATGCAAAGTGAGTGAACAGAAGAAAAATCTAAATCAAATCCATATTTGGTGTGACCACCCTTTGCCTTCAAAACAGCATCAAGTATCAATTCTTCTAGGTACACTTGCACACAGTTTTTGAAGGAACTCGGCAGGTAGGTTGGCCCAAACATCTTGGAGAACTAACCACAGTTCTTCTGTGGATTTAGGCAGCCTCAGTTGCTTCTCTCTCTTCATGTAATCCCAGACAGACTCGATGATGTTGAGATCAGGGCTCTGTGGGGGCCATACCATCACTTCAGGACTCCTTGTTCTTCTTTACGCTGAAGATAGTTCTTAATGACTTTCGCTGTATGTTTGGGGTCGTTGTCATGCTGCAGAATAAATTTGGGGCCAATCAGATGCCTCCCTGATGGTATTGCATGATGGATAAGTATCTGCCTGTACTTCTCAGCATTGAGGAGACCATTAATTCTGACCAAATCCCCAACTCCATTTGCAGAAATGCAGCCCCAAACTTGCAAGGAACCTCCACCATGCTTCACTGTTGCCTGCAGACACTCATTTGTGTACCGCTCTCAGCCCTTGGCGAACAAACTGCCTTCTGCTACAGCCAAATATTTCAAATTTTGACTCATCAGTCCAGAGCACCTGCTGCCATTTTTCTGCACCCCAGTTCCTGTGTTTTCGTGCATAGTTGAGTCGCTGGCCTTGTTTCCACGTCGGAGGTATGGCTTTTGGCGCAAAGTCTTCCATGAAGGCCACTTCTGACCAGACTTCTCCGGACAGTAGATGGGTGTACCAGGGTCCCACTGTTTACTGCCAGTTCTGAGCTGATGGCACTGCTGGACATCTTCCGATTGCGAAGGGAAGTAAGCATGATGTGTCTTTCATCTGCTGCAGTAAGTTTCCTTGGCCGACCACTGCGTCTCACGGTCCTCAACATTGCCCGTTTCTTTGTGCTTCTTCAAAAGAGCTTGGACAGCACATCTGGAAACCCTGTCTGCCTCAAAATTTCTGCCTGGGAGAGACCTTCCTGATGCAGTATAACTACCTTGTGTCTTGTTGCTGTGCTCAGTCTTGCCATGGTGTATGACTTTTGACAGTAAACTGTCTTCAGCAACCTCACCTTGTTAGCTGAGTTTGGCTGTTCCTCACCCAGTTTTATTCCTCCTACACAGCTGTTTCTGTTTCAGTTAATGATTGTGTTTCAACCTACATATTGAATTGATGATCATTAGCACCTGTTTGGTATAATTGTTTAATCATACACCTGACTATATGCCTACAAAATCCTGACTTTGTGCAAGTGTACCTAGAAGAATTGATGCTGTTTTGAAGGCAAAGGGTTGTCACACCAAATATGGATTTGATTTAGATTTTTCTTCCGTTCACTCACTTTGCATTTAGTTAATTGATAAATATAATCTATTAACATGTCTATTTTTGAAAGCATTCTTACTTTACAGCATTTTTCACACCTGCCTAAAACTTTTGCACAGTACTGTATATATATATATATATATATATATATATATATATATATATATATATATATATATATATATATATATCATGGTAATCAATTTTTTTTCCAAGCAGTACAGTAAATAGTCATCTCTAGGTTAGCCTTCCTTTACTGTGAGTTGTCTTTATTCAGAAAGCTGACTTCGTTGAGCAGTTTGTTCGTTGGTTCACATTGTTAAAATGTAGTCTGTCTCTCTCTCTCTCTCTCTCTCTTGCAATAAGAAAGGACACATTGAATCTCTGCTGTAGCTCAGGGAGAAGTTACTTGGACATCAAAAAAGGGATATCCTTTTTTCCCCAAATGTTGTTTTTGTTATATTTATAGAATTTTACAGAAAGTACCTAAAAGCTCTTTTTTTTTTTTTTTTAAACAGTAGTGGACACACCTTTAAACAAACAGAACATGTTCAATTTTGTCCTGTGGAATTCTGCTTTGAATGAAACTGATACTGTTCACTAACTTGTTAGAATTTGTTGCTAGTTAAAGGCTGTTTTGCAATTAGAGCTCAGTGTTTTGCCTGAGAATTTTTGTAAATCTTAACAGGAGGAAAAACCTTCAGGCTCACTCAATACCTCGATTTATAATGATATCCTTTGTGCTACATTTTCTGCATGTCTTATAACCAACCAGCTAGATGCACTAACTGGCTGTGACAGTAACAGAATGCAGAGTGGAGAGACAGGGCCATCCCTCAACACTACTGCGCAGTCACTGCAGTGTGTTATCAGAGAAACAAGGGTGTCCACATTCTTTGGCTGTTCAGGCATGAAACATGCTGCTGACGGTGCATAAAGTAAATTATATAGAACTCTTAATGTCTGGTCCAGTCTAGGACTGTTCCAACCACGTCCTAAATTAGTGAATTGACCCTGAGCCAATTAACTAATTTAGTACCTGGATGGTAAGAATGTATAGACTGGAATGGATCTCGAGGGCCAGGGAAATACTGATATAAAAGATTGACTGAATTGTTGCAAAATAAATTATAATCACAATATAAAAATAGGACACTTTAAATACCCTGCACCACTCAGATCCTGGAACAAATTGAGACTGATTGCTTTAAATTTGTACTTAAAAGATACTGTCTGTAAGTTACTGATATAGTTGTTTTTAACTTGTCTGGATTCCCACTGCTTTACACAAGCCTATCCTTGTGACAAACTGCATGAAGTAAAGGACCACCAATATACATTTTTTAACAAATAATAGAGAAACCTTGGTTAATTATGGTAGTCCTAGAAACATCTCAATCATATATGTTACTGAGTCCACCAGACTAATTTCACTTCAGTAGCTGGATTCGAACCCTAGATGTGAAAGGCCTAAACTGTTAAGCCGACCAGATCACCTAAGCCCCCGAAATATTACAAACAGGAGTTTAATAAGCAAATGAAATTATACACAATATAATTACAAACATACTAATACATTTGAAATGAGCTCTTTATAATTCTCCATTCCAAATTGGCTGCTTTTCTGTGTCATTGTATTCATTCATCTGTAAGCTATATCACTGTTCTCAAGCAAGTCCTTTAATTGAAAATGGGATTTATTTGCTTCTCACATAAAATTAATTTAATCTGAGAAGGGAAAGAAAACCTCAAACAGAGCCCAAATGAAGTGATCTCCTTGTATCAGTGCAGTAACCATGGAGACATAATACTAATTTACCTCACACAATTCATTGAGTACCCTTTGAAAGCTATCCAGAAATCTACATTGAGGAAGTGGGGGATATAAATGGATGTCTACAGTGAGCAGGAATTGGAAGCTGGAAAAACACAGCACAGCTGAGCCAGGTTTACGTGTATCTCTTTGCATGGTAAACACAGCACAGCTGAGCCAGGTTTACGTGTACCTCTGCATGGTAAACACAGCACAGCTGAGCCAGGTTTACGTGTATCTCTTTGCATGGTAAACACAGCACAGCTGGGCCAGGTTTAAGTGTATCTCTGCATGGTAAACACAGCGCAGCTGAGCCAGGTTTAAGTGTACCTCTGCATGGTAAACACAGCACAGCTGGGCCAGGTTTAAGAGTATCTCTGTGCATGGTAAACACAGCACAGCTGGGCCAGGTTTAAATGTATCTCTGCATGGTAAACACAACGCAGCTGAGCCAGGTTTAAGTGTACCTCTGCATGGTAAACACAGCACAGCTGGGCCAGGTTTAAGAGTATCTCTGCATGGTAAACACAGCACAGCTGAGCCAGGTTTAAGTGTATCTCTGTGCATGGTAAACACAGCACAGCTGGGCCAGGTTTAAGTGTATCTCTGTGCATGGTAAACACAGCACAGCTGGGCCAGGTTTAAATGTATCTCTGCATGGTAAACACAGCGCAGCTGAGCCAGGTTTAAGTGTACCTCTGCATGGTAAACACAGCACAGCTGGGCAGGTTTAAATGTATCTCTGCATGGTAAACACAGCGCAGCTGAGCCAGGTTTAAGTGTACCTCTGCATGGTAAACACAGCGCAGCTGAGCCAGGTTTAAGTGTACCTCTGCATGGTAAACACAGCACAGCTGAGCCAGGTTTAAGTGTACCTCTGCATGGTAAACACAGCGCAGCTGAGCCAGGTTTAAGTGTATCTCTGCATGGTAAACACAGCGCAGCTGAGCCAGGTTTAAGTGTATCTCTGTGCATGGTAAACACAGCACAGCTGAGCCAGGTTTAAGTGTATCTCTGTGCATGGTAAACACAGCGCAGCTGAGCCAGGTTTAAGTGTACCTCTGCATGGTAAACACAGCACAGCTGAGCCAGGTTTAAGTGTACCTCTGCATGGTAAACACAGCGCAGCTGAGCCAGGTTTAAGTGTATCTCTGCATGGTTGTGGCAATGTGCCCCGCCCCTGTGTGCATGTGTGTGTTATATGTTGTATGTTGCGTGTGTTAATGTTGGTGTATAGTCATTGGGACACGGGATATAAACGGGTCTGTGTTTCACATGTATTTAAAAATGTAGATTTGTATTTAGGCACGAGGATGGCACAAATCACTTCACGTGCTGGTTAAAATGTAATGTGTGGTCACGGGAGTACACTTTATTAATTCACGTGCAGTTGTACCGAGATTCCAATTGAATGATTGACTAGCAATCGAGTCTCGGTACAACTGCATAAAAGCTGCATGTTTTCACTCACTCGGGGTTGGGTGTTCGGTGAGTGGAGAACGGGTGTGGAGAAGGAGAAACTAAGAAGTAAAATTAACGGAAAGAATAAGTGTTTTCACTCACCGTGTTTGTCTGTTCGTGCACTGTTTGTTTATTGTATAGTCCGTTTTGTTTATCCCTTTTATTTTGGCTCAAGTGCCGTGTCCTGTGTTTCTGTTTTGTGTTCAAACCTTTTATTTTCTGTTTAATTATTAAATGCTGAGCGCGATCACGCGCTCAGCTTCATCACAACCCCAAGTTTCTGTGTATTACTTCCTGTTTCTGGTCTGACGTCACCCACTGTCAGCCGTCTTTGTGACACGTGGTGTCATCGTGGGATTACCAGCGCCTCCTAGACGCAGACCAGAGCAGGAACCGCAATTTGTTGTTTAAAAAAAAAACAAAAAAAAACAAAAAAAAAACAACAATTTAAAAAAAAAAAAAAAAAATGGAAGGCTGGAACTGGAGAGATGGCTGCCAGGAGCTGGAGGTCCTCCTTGGTGGTCTAGAGGACCAAGGCTGGTGCCTTGCCTGTGGGGAGTTCGGGCACCCGGTGGTGCGCTGCCCCTACCAAGAGGGAGAGGAGGAACAGGCCCAGGAGAGGAAGGTCAGGAGGAGGCAGAGAAGGGGAAAGGGGAAGAGGAAGGCAGAGCCTCCACCGCCCAAGTCTCCACCAGCAGAGGAAGAATGCCTGCTGGTTTTGTCTCCAGAGCCCAGGAGGGAAGAAACAGAGCCTTTCCTGTCCTCTGAGGAGATGTTAGACTGGGTGTCGGACCCGAGTGGAGCGGGGAGGACCTCCCACTGGTTGTTGACCTGCTGTGGGCCAGAGATGGGGAACGTTGGGAGCGCTGGGAACAACATTTCTACCCAGTGCCCTTCAGTGAACCCGGCAGCCGTGGTGATTAACTACTTGGCTGCCGATATGGGACTGCCCCAGCAGGTTGCATTCCAAGTGGGAGGAGCCACACCTACCTGCCTCCTCAATGGGCTGAAGGGAGACGACATGCAGCTCCCATCTCCACCAGCAGAGGAAGAATGCCTGCTGGTTTCAGCCTCCGAGCCGGAGGGAGAGGAGCCCGAGCGTCCCACAACCCAAGCGGGAGGAGCCTGAGCGTCCACAGCCCAAGCGGGAGGAGCCTGAGCGCCCACAGCCCAGCGGGAGGAGCCTGAGCGCCCACAGCCCAAGCGGGAGGAGCCTGAGCGCCCACAGCCCAGCGGGAGGAGCCTGAGCGTCCACAGCCCAAGCGGGAGGAGCCTGAGCGTCCACAGCCCAAGCGGGAGGAGCCCGAGCGTCCACAGCCCAAGCGGGAGGAGCCCGAACGTCCTACGCCTGAGTGGGAGGAGCCCGAACGTCCTACGCCTGAGGGGGGGGAGCCCGAACATCCACAGCCCAAGAGGGGGGAGTCGGTGCGTCCACGGCCCAAAAGGGAGGAGTCGGTGCGTCCACAGCCCAAAGAGAGGGAAGTCGGGGCTTCCACAGCCCTGGGACCCAAGCTGCCAGCAGAGGGAGAATGCCTGCTGGTTCCATCTCCACCAGCAGAGGAAGAATGCCTGCTGTCCCCATGTCCACCAGCAGAGGGAAAATGCCTGCTGTCCCCATCTCCACCAGCAGAGGAAGAATGCCTGCTGGTTTCCCCTTCAGAGGCAGAGCCGCACCAGTCCCCTGCAAGAAAGACAGAGCTGCACCAGTCCCCTGCAAGAGAGGCAGAGCTGCACCAGTCCCCTGCAAGAGAGGCAGAGCAGCACCAGTCCCCTGCAAAAGGGGGAGACTACACGCTGCTCCCACCTCCGTCGCCAGGAGACTACACGCTGCTCCCACCTCCATCGCCAGGAGACTACACGCTGCTCCCACCTTCGTCGCCAGGAGACTACTCGCTGCTCCCACCTCCACCGCCAGGAGCAGAGCAGCAGGAGCTGTCTCTGTCTCCATCACCATCAGGGGGAGAGGAGCAGGAGCTGCCTCTCCCTTCACCAGGAGGACCAGGACTAGATGCTGGCGGTCCTCAGCAGCCCTTGCATAGGCTGCTGAGGGAAGCGCGGGGAAGAACAGCCCGGCCGCAGAGGCCGAGAAGAGGGCCAACACCCGCACCCCAGCTTGTCCTGACTCCCTGCCTCGTTTCGCCCAAGGATGCTTGCCATGCTTCGCCCAAGGATGCCTGTCTGGCATCGCCTGGGGTTGCCTGTCGCTCCGCATCGCCTGGAGTTTTCGCTGCCGGAGAAGGGGGGAGGTCAGGAGACCACCCAAGCAGCCTTTCCGCTGCCAGGACTGCCCCGGCTGAAGGAGTCAGTCTGGGAGCTGTACGCACTTCTGCTGACAGCATGGCCAGTAGCAGCCTGGCTACTGGCAACATTGCCAGCCATGGGCCCACTGAAGCCTCCCTTCCCAGCCCGAGACTTTGTCCTGGACTGCTGGGTTTTTAAGGGGGGAGGTGGCCGTTGAGGCCATGTGTGCTGCGCACAAGGGGGGGTATATGTGGCAATGTGCCCCGCCCCTGTGTGCATGTGTGTGTTATATGTTGTATGTTGCGTGTGTTAATGTTGGTGTATAGTCATTGGGACACGGGATATAAACGGGTCTGTGTTTCACATGTATTTAAAAATGTAGATTTATATTTAGGCACGAGGATGGCACAAATCACTTCACGTGCTGGTTAAAATGTAATGTGTGGCCACGGGAGTACACTTTATTAATTCACGTGCAGTTGTACCGAGATTCCAATTGAATGATTGACTAGCAATCGAGTCTCGGTACAACTGCATAAAAGCTGCATGTTTTCACTCACTCGGGGTTGGGTGTTCGGTGAGTGGAGAACGGGTGTGGAGAAGGAGAAACTAAGAAGTAAAATTAACGGAAAGAATAAGTGTTTTCACTCACCGTGTTTGTCGTTCGTGCACTGTTTGTTTATTGTATAGTCCGTTTTGTTTATCCCTTTTATTTTGGCTCAAGTGCCGTGTCCTGTGTTTCTGTTTTGTGTTCAAACCTTTTATTTTCTGTTTAATTATTAAATGCTGAGCGCGATCACGCGCTCAGCTTCATCACAACCCCAAGTTTCTGTGTATTACTTCCTGTTTCTGGTCTGACGTCACCCACTGTCAGCCGTCTTTGTGACAATGGTAAACACAGCGCAGCTGGGCCAGGTTTAAGTGTATCTCTGCATGGTAAACACAGCGCAGCTGAGCCAGGTTTAGGTGTACCTCTGTGCATGGTAAACATAGCATAGCTAAGCCAGGTTTAAGTGTACCTCTGTGCATGGTAATTTAGCAATTTTCTAATGGTTATACTATGCATGGTTTGCTATGCTTTACCATGCTTTCACTATCTTCGCAATGCTTTTATTATGGGTCACTTCTGTAAAGGTGAAGCTGTCGTGGTGTTTTCTGGGTTGCACATCTGCAACGCCATCTACTGTTGCATGTTGGATTAAACATGGAATATGGAACATGGTTGTCTTCACCATATCCTTTAAATTAATTTACGAAACTTGAGTTCTCATTAATCAAAGTGATTGCAGTGAGGAGACCCAATAAGATCTCATGCGGTAATTCTAATAGCAGTTTATTGTAATGCATTGTTGCTGTTGTTTTTCTGACTGGAGGTCATTTTAAGACATTCAGTCGCCGAAGTGATGAGGTTTGTTGTGCTTTACCATGTAACTGGAAAGACCGTGTGAAGCTTGTCATCTTCCCCACAATCTGATCACCGCAATGCGGAGCAACCAAACTTTCACTGTGCACCTTGGTGACCGAAAGAGCCACAGGCGGATGTTGAATAACATCAACACCAGCAACATCCCATCAACAATGTCTCGCAAATTCATTTATGCGGACGACATAGCACTGACAACCCAAGCCTCCACATTCGAGGAAGCGAAGTGAACCCTGGAGGTGGACCTGACAGTACTCGAAGTACTGCAAAGCATAGCGCTTGAAGCCCAATGCGGGGAAGACGTCCATGCTCAAAGTCAAATTCTGTGGCATCCCACTTAACCATGACCACGAACCCCTATACCTCAGAGTCACCCTCGACCAGACTCTCAGCTATCGCCATCACCTCAAAGTCACCATCAAGAAGACGAAATCCAGGGGTCAACATTATCCAAAAGCTAGCAGGGACTTCCTGGGCATGTGATGCTGGGACCCTTCGGACATCAACGCAGGCCCTGGTCCGATCTACGGCAGAGTACTCCACACATGTTTGGTGCAACAGCTCTCACATCGGGCTCTATTGATACCCAAATCAATGTTGTGCTGCGTGTGGGAAGCGGCGGCCTAAAATCTACACCGCTGCCGTGGCTGCCAGTGCTCGCAAACATCCCGCCATCAAACATCCGACGGGATTCTGCAACACTTAGGGAGTTAAGAATATCTTGGATCCAGATCACCCTTTGCACACGGCATCAAATCACCACCACCACCCTCCCGTCTGAAGTCAAGACGTCCATTCTGGACACATGCCTCGGCTCTTCTGTCGGCCGGAAAGGACCCTGCCACCCAATGTTGTGAGATGTGGGAAAACAGTGTTGTCCCAAACAAGGACCTCCTGGAAGAGCCTAGGAAGCAACAGCCTTGTTTCTCCTTGCCCCAACGACAGTGGCGCGCGCTCATCAGCACAGTATTTCTCAACTGCGTCCTAACAACTCTGGAAGATCAATAGCTCAGCAAGCTGCGAATGTGGTGCGGTGCAAACCTTCAGGCACATCACTGAGGATTGCCCAATACACGTGGATTCTGGAGGAACAAGTGGACTCCACACAACTACCCCGGATGCCGTGGAATGGCTTACAGAACTTAAATTACAGTTGCAGCCAGTTGCTTTTCAAATGCCATATGAAAGCAGAAGAGTGTAAGGCATGTTGGCTGCACTGTTTACTGACCTTCAGCAATAATAAAACAATAAATACATGAAATGTCATTTATCCTTGGGCCTGCAAATCAAATATAAAAGTACATTCTGTGTTTTGTGTCGGTCCTGCATTACTGCAGCAGGTTTGCTAGGATTCTGAAGAGGCTGTGCCTCCACAGATGATGTGCTTGTAGGTACATGGAGTATACAATTACCAAGTTACATAATTAACGCAACGTTGCGTTAATTATGTAACTTGGTAATTGTATACATTTGAGTTATAATTGAGAAGTATTTATTGAAGAAGTGTATACACAGTGGAAGCTCTGAAATCCGTATACAGCAGAGTTGTTATCATTCTGTAGTTGATAGCTTATGTTTATGAGAAATGTGGAATTAAGCTGCTTAGGGGTGTAGCGATTCATTGTGTAGCTTTACATAATATATCATATCATAATAAGAGTAGAGGAATGTATCGTTTGTAACGTTATACAAGATCATTGTAGTTCACCAAATGGTTGTTAAATGAAGAATAAGTGTGTTTTATAGTTGCTATGAATACATGCTCTGCCTCATGTAATTTGTGTCTTTTTTAACAAAAAGGTCCATCATCAAATTGTCATTTGTTATTCTCATGCATCACATAAATAGCCAACAGTTCCATCACAAATATCGTGATACATAGTGTATCGTTACCTGCATATCGCGATACATATCGTATTACACCGCTACATATTAATGTCATCATTAAAAATATATTGACAAAATCAATGCTGAATTAGGGGACTCAAATGCAAATGCATAAGACACACCCACCCTAGTTTTACCCAGTGCTTTGGTAGTTTGTTTTAAATATACTGCACTAGGCCCTTCAGTCCCTGTGCATTTCAGTCCCTGTGTATAAAGTGTGACTGTGTGTCTCCCCTCAGCCTGTTTCACTGGCCAGGTTTGCGTCACTGTTGCCTGCTTGTGGATGCAGTGCAGAGTTTCCTATCAGCCAGCCAGGGCTTTGCTTCCTGCTCTGAGAGAGGCTTCCTGCCCTCATGGGGTTTACTGGAAAAAACAAACAGACAGCGCCCCCCAGCACAGTCAATGTAGGAGGGGAGGAGGAGGAGGAGCCAGGACCTTAGTATCAGGAGAAAGGCTGTAGTTCACAGAGAGGTCAGAATTATTCAAGGAGCGAGGAATCCTATGTGCCTGCAGCTCTAACTATCTTAGATAGTGTAAACAAACTGGTCAGCCAAGTCTACAGCTATGGCCAAAAGATTTGCATCACCCTATAGAAATTACTAATTTTGCTTCATAAAGTCGAATGAAACCTGCTGAATAATGTTACGGTAACATGTTGAATTACATACCACTTTGTAGTTTTCCATATACTTAACGAAAAACTAGCAAAAATTGAAAAATGTGACATTTTCGAAATCTAACATGAAATACTGTACTGCTATTATGGCTTCCGGTAGACTTTTGCAATATCATGTTGTAGTTTCTTTGATTACATGATGTTAAATAAAATATCTAAATTATGTTTATATAGTTTCCGTTCCTTCGGATGAGACGTAAAACCGAGGTCCTATGTAAGTCACTCTGTAACAGCAGTTGTGATGCATATTTCACACCCTAGTCTCTGTAAGTCGCTTTGGATAAAAGCGTCTGCTAAATGATGAATTAATAATATTATTAATAATGTATTTTTTTAAATTATGTCTCAACCCTAAAATTTTAGGTGATGGAAGCTTTTGATCTATCTGAGTGCACAGAAGGCTAAACTGGGTAAACTTGTCAAATCAGTGCCACACTGACTCCTATTGATAGTATTCTCTCTAAAAGGTTTACTATAGGAAAAGTATAGCAAATTGTAATAAAGCATAGGCAAGCATATTGAAAAACATGGCAACCCATGGTAAACTATGGAACATGTATACTATAACCATGGGAACATCATGAATGTTGTCATGAATGTTATAGTATTTGAGAACACCTTGTTCCTTTTCAATTTAAATGTTTTACATATGAAGCAGGTGCTGCTAGCTCATGATAGCTTGGCAGAGGACAGATCTGGGAATAAAGTAACTCATAATTTATTACAAACTCATCAAGAACATCAAACAGAGATACATTATAAATGCATGAATTACATCTGTGTACGACCTTTAAATAATTGGGTTTGATGAATTCTATAGTCTTGCACATTGAGATGATTCCTGCTGCCATTAGAGTTAATAAAGCATAAATCAATACAATAATGTTATTAGTATTTACCGGTAATGGATATTTGACAAGATTTATCAAGATCAATTTTGAGCATTTGATATCTTACACTAGAAACACCTGCGATAACAGTGTCAAAACAGTGTTGTGCCACAGCCAGTAAGGCAATAATATGATATGACGAGTCTGCAAGGTGTTCAAAATGTTCTTCCCATGTTTAAGTCCTCAAAATGTTGGAGGTAGAAATCTGCACTCCATTTTTGATGAAGCATCTCTAATTTGGAAAGTATTGGCTAGCCAACCAAGCACCTTTCACCTGCCCTCTGTCAAAGTGTGTCGGATGGCCCGCCTTTACCATCTTGCAACAGGGGAATGCAACAAGTAGAGTATTGTGCTTCCCTGAAACTCAGATGAGGAAGAACCCTGAATTAAAAAAACAATGTAGAGCTTGAGCTGAAGAATCCCAAGACCGTAGTGTGGTTTGCTATTTCTGCACGGGCTCTTGGGAGTTCATTTTGCTTCCTGTCTGGTAATTGACATGTAAATGCCCTCCTCCGAGGTTTGCTGGGGATTAGCATTACAAAGAGAGAAGTGAGAGAGAAGCAGGTCCTTGCTGAGAGAGTCTTCCTCTGCACCTGCCTTCCCTCCCCTTCCCTTGTGAGAGGCATCAGAGCTGAGAGCTACAGACCCTTCAATAACACCACACTGAGCTGAGGGGACCCGACCCCATTCAATAATATCTGCTTCTTGTTTAGATTCACTTTGTATCATTAGAGTCATCAAACCCTCGTTACTAGAGCTCCCAGAATCCTATCTAAGCTCTAACTACATCAGGTACACCAGAATGTAACCATTAACCAGCCCCCTGCAACACTAGTGGATGTGAAATTCCACATATCATATATAAAGTACATGTGGTATTTTTTACTCTTACTGCAGATGAGGTGTATATCTAACAGTGGCAGGGTTCTATTGAGAGATTCAGAGGTGCTTTAAAAAATACATACCAGGATCACGAATCTAGAAAGCTACATTTTTGTAAATTAAATCCCTCATTTGTTGCAACTTAAGACACACAAGCCAGAAAAGAAACCACCAGTTTCAAATGTAAACTCTTCCATTTACAGCCACTGAGTGGCAGTGTTTTCCAAGAGTCAAAATTAAGTTACCATGGCTACAAAAGCATGGCACAAGCAGACAGGAAGTATTTGCTGGTAGCAGTGGGTTGATGACCTGGCCCTTGAATTGTTTCACTGACATCTGTCATGTTGAGTCATCCAACCCAGCCCTTTAGTTAAGAGCAGTGAGTCCTTCTCAGTGCTGCGGGTCTAATACTGCCTGTATAAAAGGACTGCAAACCAAGACTTTAGAATCTATTTCCTTACCTAGTATTGGCATTAGCAACATTATCACTACCCCCTTCTTCAGGAGTGCTATGCATTATTATGAAGGATCTTGTCTCATATTGAAAAAATTAGCTTTATATGTGCTTCTTTTCAAATACTATTAGTGTACAACAAACACCAAAAATGTAAATATGTGCTTTGCTTCCCTGAGAAGCTACCGAAAGTGAAGTAAGGTTCTTGGTAATGTGGCCTGGTTTCTGATGAAGCCCAGTGTACAGAAGGCTGAGTGGAGAATGTAGTAAACATGGACCCAGGAGTCACACTATAGCTTTATAATCAAATAGACAAACTTTCAACTGATGCCTTAATTGTTATGTAGGTCTCGCAAGTGCAGTTCTGAAAGAAATACATGGTATAGCAAACATGCATTTTCACTTTTAAAATGATGTCTGGTACCATAGTAAAAGAAAATCACACAGCACTGCAGCAGAGCAGCTGTCTAACCCCAGACTCTACCACACAGCACTGCAGCAGAGCAGCTGTCTAACCCCAGACTCTATCACACAGAGCATGCTGACAGGGCTGATGTATCACCGGCCCGAGGACCCACTGGGCTACCTGGAGAGCTGCCTGCAGAAAGCACGTGAGCTGGGCGGCCCTGAGAGAGTGCGCTGGGACACCTTCATCACACAGGACCGCCGGCCCCTGCCACCTATCAACGGAGGCCAGAGCAAGAAGACCGTCTTCAGAGCAGGTAAACGGCATAATCCCAGGAAATCAAGCATAAAATCAACTGCCGTCACTCTGTTAACATTTGTTGAAGCAAGACCCTTATAAAAATGCACCGCAGTAAATATACACAGTGATTTTTCAGTTTTCTCATCCCAGTTTACCATGGTATGCCATACTTAATAAGGGAGGGTCAATATAAACCCCAAGCCTGTAGTGTGGAGTAGTGGCTAGGGCTCTGGACTCTTGACTGGAGGGTCATGGGTTCAATCCCAGGAGGGGGGACACTGCTGCTGTACCCTTGAGCAAGGTACTTTACCTTGCTCCAGTAAAAACCCAACTGTATAAATGGGTAATTGTATGTAAAAATAATGTGATATCTTGTAACAATTGTAAGTCGCCCTGGATAAGTGTGTCTGCTAAGAAATAAATAATAATAATAATAATAATAATAATAATAATAATAATATGCAGTGTGTCCCTGCTCCCCAGAGCCAGGGAGAGTCAATATAAACCCCAAGCCTGTAATATATGCAATGTGTCCCTGCTCCCCAGAGCCAGCCCCTCTAAGCCCATATAGGCGGTATGAGCGCCTGCCTCCCATCCAGGCTCAGTTCTCCATCGAGAGTGACTCGGATATGACAGAATCCACCGGACTCATCCAGGAGTACGACGTCTTCGACCCCTCCAAACCACGGCCGCCCATCATCTTCGTCGTCGGTAAGGGACTCGCAGTGCACAATATCACCACAGATTTCAATCCAGAGAAGCAGATTCATTGCTATACAGTGCTCCCACTTTATTTCTCTACCTGACTAAAGGCTGGTTTATAATTCCGACTGCGACCCTCAGTCAGTGGTCTCCGGTCGGAATGACAGTCGTACAGCCTTTTCTTGTGTGTCTGCGACTGCAAAACGCACAGGGTCGGATGATGTTGAAAAAATCCAACAAGCCAGTGAAGCGCGATAGAGCACGTTTTTGAGGAACCCAATAAACATGAACAACAGAACAGGATTTTAAACTTGCCTCTATACTGAATGAAATGAAAGTGTAAATTAACCTTTGCTAAAATTAATATTGGAGCTTACATAGGCTACCGTGCGCAGCAAACACTTGTATAATAATAACAATAATAATTAATACAATGTATTTTTATTTGTATTATTGTTATTCTTTTTATATATTTGAGTCACTAATAAGTTAACATCACTATGTATTTTCTGTATGAAATTACTTTCCCCATCAAATCATTAACGTTTCTCAGCTGTTCAATACGTGTGATCGGAGGCCGTATGGAGAACAGTTGATCAGTTTTACTTGTTTGCAGCTCATAAAAATATATCCAATTTACACATTCACTTCATTCATGAGACGGGCAATTTTAAAATCCTGTCTCAAAGTGTCGCGGGATTGTGGAGCCTGTTGGCAACCCTAATCACAAGTCGACTCCGGCAGTAACGCAGACTGGCTGAAAGTATGACCGACAGCTACGACCACTTTGCTGCGTCAAAAAGTCTGCGAACTCGGGGGTGCTTCAGCCCTTCTGGCGCACCCGTAGAAGTGTCTGCAGCTGACGTAAGGCTTTTGTTTGCGAGAGAGGTATAAACCAACCTTTATACATCAAATTCGAACCCAGGCCTCAAGAGGTCAAATGAGACGCTAGTGACTTCCACTGCACCACCCAGCCCTTACTACGTCATTTTTCGTAGATTTTTTTGCTGTACTCAAAGTATTGTTTTTTAAGTGTTAATGTGCTCTGACTACGTTCAGGAGCTGCTCTTCAGTTCTGGTTGCCTGTCATAAGTGATGTAGGTTAGATCCTCCAAAGTGTCTTTATAGCAGTGTGTGCAAAGCACTTTGACACAAACTTATGATAACATTGAATAATGTAATAATTGAGTAATTACAAACAGAGGAATGATTGCAAACACGATAACACGCTGCGTTTGAAGCTCCGCACTCAGAAGTTGAAGTGCTGATTTGGATACTTATCTGTGTTCCCGCTCGCTGGGTCCCTCCCTTAATAGATTCTTTCTCTCTTCTCATTGGCCAGGCGGGCCGGGTAGCGGAAAAGGCACACAGACTGCCAAGATGGCACAGCGCTACGGTTACGTGTGTGTCTCTGTGGGAGAGATCTTGCGCAACCAGCTGCTGCATCACGCCCCCAGCGACAGGAAGTGGGAGCTGATCGCAAAAATCATCGCCAACGGAGAGCTCGCTCCCCAGGTACTGTCTGTCTGCTGAACAGAATGTATTTACATCGTCTATTCATTTCAGTAATATTCTCCTCTACAAGAAGTGTTGAATATGATTCACTGGGGTCAGTTAAAACTGATCTGTCGAGAAGAGGAGCAACAGTTATGCCCAAACGTGTGCAAAAAAGCTTGTACATGTTATAACGTTGGATTAGAAATACATTTTTAATTATAGCCTATTGTCATTAATTTTGACTTTCTCCCTAGTGAGTAGATCTCACACACTCTTGCTTTTTTTTGTCGGCCTGATTTTCACTCTTTAAAATACCTCTGTTCTCTTCCACAGTAGAGGGGGGACTGAATACTTTTCAGATGTCTGTTTTAATTACGTGGCACGTAACAGCCCAGCATTTCTTTATGGACAAATCTGTTGTCTACAGGAAGAGAGGGGAGCAAAACATCTTGGTAGCAGTGGCGTTGATTAGACACGAGATTATGTCTGATAATATGATTATCAAAAATCATTTTTCAGTACAATAAATAGTGCTGGAATGAACATTTTCCTGTTGGGATATCCCTCTAGAATTCAGACAAGTATCTGAGTATTCTTTCATTTGCAAAACATAATCAAAGCCGCTATATTTAACACTGTGTTAAAGAAAAAAAAATATCACAGAATATCAGATATTTGACCAGGCACTAACAATAAATGACCAAGACTAAACAAATGATCAAAACTATCATCATAATCTTTTATTGTTCAACCCTAACATGCATTAACAAATCAATGAAGTAAAAAACGTGCGTCAGTACTTCAACACATTTTATTGTCATTGAAAGATAATGAACTATGTAACTATGTAATTAATGAACTAGTAACAGTACTTACATGGGTTGATTGAGTATCTGGAAGCACAGTGTTGGTGTATGCATTTCTACTGCAGCGTTACAGCACTAGTAGTTCAGTAGTAGTGCCTCACCTACATGTCTTTCTGTATCGTGTGTAAGCCTGTTCCAGCTTTGTGGCATGTTCTCAGCAGCACAGCTCTCTCTCACACTCTCTTACTCTGCCACCTCTCAGGAGACGACGATTGAGGAGCTGAAGCAGCAGTTCATCAAGCATCAGGATGCGAAGGGCTTCATCGTGGACGGCTTCCCGCGAGAGATCGCACAGGCCTTCACCTTCGAGGAGCAGGTAAAGAGGCTCGCTCAACCCCTCAAGTGTGACACACAGCGTTGTGTGATACACTGCGTTACAGATTCTCAAGTGTGACGGGCAGTGTTGTGTGATACCCTGCGTTACAGATTCTCAAGTGTGACGCGCAGTGTTGTGTGATACACTGCGTTACAGATTCTCAAGTGTGACGGGCAGTGTTGTGTGATACACTGCGTTACAGATTCTCAAGTGTGACGGGCAGTGTTTTGTGATACACTGTGTTACAGATTCTCAAGTTTGACCGGCAGTGTTGTGTGATACACTGCGTTACAGATTCTCAAGTGTGACAGGCAGTGTTGTGAGATACACTGCGTTACAGATTCTCTCCCCTGTCGGTGAGATGAGATGAGGTTAAAGCCATGAATGCAGAAGAGCCCGGGTTTTGTGCATATTGGTTCAAATGCTTGCTTGCAGTGTGCAGGGTCACCGGTTCGTGTCCAGCCTGTGCCCTGTTACAGAAGCACAGCCAAGAGGCAGAACCTTCTTACAGTCACTTCGTTGGGAAGCTTTCAAATGAAGCTGTGTTTGGTGAATATTAGAATTGAAGAAGTCTCTAGTCAAATTGTTTGTCTGCTTGACTTTCTAACAGTTGATGGAGGTATTATACGAAACAGTGGTCTATATAATTTACCGGTTGATTTGAGCACCATATACCTCACCAGGATAAGTTACAGGTGATTGTTTTTCATTTAACAGTACCGAGGAATCCACAAGGATTACATCAACCACTCATTTTAGAGCAACCCCAAGATAACCACAGATAGGTGGTGGATGTAATCCAGGGAGATTCTCTTGTGCTGTAAAATGATCCAATGAAACCCAGCTGTGGCTTGTCCCGACTGAGTATAGCTTGGTTTCTTATAACATAACCTCAGAGTTTATAACTGAGTGTGAAGCTGTGGCTGGGAATACGGGAATACTGTAGTTTTTTTCAGCACAAAGGGTGATTTCTGTTAGGAGCAGGGGTGAAATTCTCAACACAGAAGTGCATGTACTTCTATGCGCAGCCAGGTGTAAACACTACAAAAATGTAGCCAGTTTGAGTGCCAATGTATAAATAATGACGGTAGACGATACTTTTTAAATACAAAATAGGCCTTAAAAAAGAAGATGAAAACACTAAAAGCTTTGTGCCCTCTGTAACTATCAGTCATGTGCTGTAATATAACACTTAAGCTAAACCTGAAATGATACGTATTAATACATATTACACTGTGCAGTAGCTGCTGTAGAGAGTTTTCTTTCAAGATATCCAATAAAAGAGGTGATATTTTAGAAAAAAAAAAAAAACTGCTATAAAAAAAATGATACAAAAAGGTCTTTGTCAAACAATGCACACTAGGGGCTGACATTTGTAATGTAAGAGGCACTACTATTAAAAAGATGATGTACTTGACTTGGCCAGTTTAATCTCCATAGTATTCTCTGAAATCACCCCACACTTTCCAGACCCTGGGTGCTCCCCTACAACAGGACCTGGCCTTGCTACAATAATAGTCTTGGATTAGAAAAGATATCCCTCTTGTTATAGTTTTATTTTTATACTTATTACTTATCCTGCAATGATATGTTACATTATGTGTGCTCTTTGCTGTGTTTCTGTCTATGTTAATTACCATTAACTACTCCAGAACAAAATAGCTTTTGAAAAGGCTTCTCAAAGCTGAACAAGAGGAAATGTGATGGCATTATTTCAGTGTTATACCTACTGTAGAGTTTCATCAATTGAAATGTGATGGGATCATGTCAGTGTTATACATGCTGTAGAGTTTCTTCAATTGAAATGTGATGGGATCATGTCAGTGTTATACATGCTGTAGACTTTTTCAATTGAAATGTGATGGGATCATGTCAGTGTTATACATGCTGTAGAGTTTCTTCAATTGAAATGTGATGGGATCATGTCAGTGTTATAGATGCTGTACACTTCAATTGATCATCGTCGCTGCACACTTTCAGAAGAATTTTTTAAAAACAGATTTGCTAGCCAGCAGGGCAAATACTTAAATGAACACTCTACCACCCTGCCGTATGAATCAGCATAAAATTGTTTAAAAATGCAATTTTTATTAAGAAGAGAAAGCGAGAGCAGTGGGTGTGTTTAGCTGCTACAGCCTTCATCAGCATTGGAGAAGTGAAATCAAGATTCACCGTAATCGAATGCTTCAGATATACAGACTAAAGTATTTGTAAAAAATGTAACATTAAGAGCAACAATAGTGATTACTGTTGTTGTTTAACAGCTGCTCGTAATTAAAAAAAATATTTCACACTCGTAAAGAACAAGTTCCAGCTAGACTTTCATCGTATAATTATTTACTGTAAGTGGTATTTCTTCTCACGCAGAATGGTCAATCAACTTCCGAATCCAACTGGACTTAAGAGATTAATTTAACACGACAAAAATTTAGTTGACAAAACTAAAGCATGACTTTAATTTTTATCTTCATGGGAACTCAGTAACTTACTAGTTTCATTGTATACATTAAGGAAATAATTCTATATTATTTCTCTGTAGAGCGGTTCCCAGAATTCATATTTTACTTTTCAATGTATTGTGTTTCACATGCCTCAGAAAATGCCTATATTTTACAAATTCTGTCATATTCATTGTTTTGAAGGTTTAAAAGAAGAAAAAATACAATGTCAATCAGGAGACTCAATTAAACATTTCATAACAGGAAACTAACTTCAGATGTCATTCATTCAATGAACAACCGTCTTACTTTCCATTTCTTAAAGAATTAGTAATTGACAAGGGGAGAGTACCGACAATGTTATTGACCAATCGGATGGATGAAAAGCAGATTAAATAAGTCCCGGTACCCAGTACCAGCATCAAAATAAGTCCTGGTACCGAGTACCAGCATCAAAATAAGTCCTGGTACCGAGTACCGGTGAGTATTGGCAGAATTTCACCCTGGGTGGGACTGTCTCTGTATGAAAAATAAGTGCATGTGTACAGCAAATTCATTTGAATTGATTTCAGAGAAATAGCTGAGTTTAGTATAAAAATACCCATGCATTCATTGAAAAGACCACGCTGCATCAGAGGCAGTATTGCAGAATGGGGACGTAGACGTTTCATTTCATGTCTTTTATCTGTGGTGTGCATTAGTGTGTAGAGCTTGTGGGACAGAACAATCCCGAAATTACACCAAAGCAGCTGCACATGTTGATATTAGAACTGACACAGAGCAGTAGTTTTGCCGATATGGCCTTTGAGACCTCACCCTTTCAGTCTGTGTGTTTCACCCTGTCAGTCTGTGTGTCTCACCTTGTCAGTCTGTGTGCCCGTGTTTCTGACCCTGTCAATCTGTGTGTCTGTGTGTCTCACCCTGTCGGTCTGTGTGTCAGTGTGTCTGTGTGTCTCACCCTGTCAGTCTGTGTGTCCGTGTGTCTCACCCTGTCAGTCTGTGTGTCTCACCCTGCCAGTCTGTGTGTCAGTGTGTCTGTGTGTCTCACCCTGTCAGTCTGTGTGCCCGTGTTTCTGACCCTGTCAGTGTGTGTCTGTGTGTCTCACCCTGTCGGTCTGTGTGTCCATGTGTCTCACCCTGTCAGTCTGTGTGTCTCACCCTGTCAGTCTGTGTGTCCGTGTGTCTCACCCTGTCAGTCTGTGTGTCTCACCCTGCCAGTCTGTGTGTCAGTGTGTCTGTGTGTCTCACCCTGTCAGTCTGTGTGTCTCACCCTGCCAGTCTGTGTGTCAGTGTGTCTGTGTGTCTCACCCTGTCAGTCTGTGTGTCCATGTGTCTCACCCTGTCAGTGTGTGTCTGTGTGTCTCACCTTGTTAGTCTGGGTCTCCTCACAGATCGGCTCTCCTGACCTGGTGGTGCTCCTGGCCTGTTCGAACCCTCAGCTGCGGCAGCGCCTGGAGAAGCGAGCGTCTCAGCAGGGTCGCCCTGACGACAACACCCACGCCATCGAGAGGAGGCTGGAGACCTTCAAACAGAACATCGGCCTCATCGCCAAGTACTACCAGGAGAGGGCGCTTGTCGTGCGGGTACGAACTGCCTGTCTGTCACCTTACAGCAGAGACATAGAAGAGGGACCCATGTGCATTTTATAGTTCTGGGTTAGAATCCAGCTCTGAAACTGGTTTCTGGTCTCAACCTAGTCCATATGGACACTGTCACACATACTTCTGCTCTCACTCGTAAAAACAATGACTTAAAAAAAAATAATTTAAAAAACTAGGCTCTTATCCGCTCAACTTACCTTATGATGTTCTTGATGTAGCGATGCTGCTGCTTCCTGGTAATTATGGTAACCATGTAATCTGCAGCACAACAAAGGTACCGGGATTAGACCATGTGATCTGCAGCACAACAAAGGCACCAGGAAGCAGCAGTTCAGAGCTCTGTATTTGATATAATTTAATATACTGAATTAACATAAAGACAAATGATGAAACCAAAGATTTCTAACACAATAAAAGGTTAGCATTCCTAGCCTTCAGGAAACCAGTTCCTAACTGCACTCTCCTTCTCACTCCATTGCCCTTCTCTCTGCAGATCGATGCTGATCGGGAGGAGGGCGATATTTTCGCCGATATCAGTGCCACAGTCGAAGAGAGGCTGTTCCCCAAGGGAATCGAAGCAGAAGGTAAGGGAGGGACCGCCTGTTGCAAGAGAAAGTACACTCTCGACTTGATTGTCATTAAATCTAAAAAAAACATGAAAACCTGATAGTGGCTCTCACCCCCCTTGGACTTTTCCACATTTATTGTATTACAACATGGAATCCAAATGGATTTAATTAGTTTTGTGAGTTTTTGCCACTGATCAACACAAAAAAAGTCCATAATGTCAAAGTGAAAAATAAAATCAACAAATTGTTCTAAATTAATTACAAATACAAAACAGAAAATAATTGATTGCATAAGTGTTCACCCCCTTGAGTCAATATTTGGTAGCGGCACCTTTGGCAACAATCACAGCCATGAGTCTATTTGGATAAGTCTCTACCAGCTTTGCACATCTGGACGCTGCAATTTTTGCCCATTCTTCTTGGCAAAATTGCTCAAGCTCCATCAAGTTGGATGGGGACCTTTGGTGAACAGCAATTTTCAACTCTTTCCACATATTCTCAATTGGATTGAGGTCCAGGCTTTGACTGGGCCACTCCAGGACATTGACCTTTTTGTTTTTAAGCCACTCCAGTTTGGCTTTGACTGTATGTTTGGGGTCATTGTCCTGCTGGAAGATGAATCTTCTCCCAAGTCCCAGGTCTCTTGCAGACTTCAGCAGGTTTTCCTCCAGGATTTCTCTGTACTTTGCTGCATCCGTTTTGCCCTCTATCTTCACGAGCTTTCCAGGCCCTGACGCAGAGAAGCATCCCCATAGCATGATGCTGCCACCACCATGCTTCACGGTAGAGATGGCGTTCTCAGGATGATGTGCGGTGTTAGGCTTGCGCCAAACATAGCGCTTAGTGTTGAGGCCAAAAAGCTCTATTTTGGTCTCATCAGATCATAGAATCTTCTCCCACATGCCTTCTGGCAAACTCTAGCCGAGATTTGATGTGAGGTTTTTTTCAACAATGGCTTTCTTTTTGCCACTCTCCCATAAAGGCCAGTTTTGTGAAGCACCCGGGCTATTGTTGCTGTATGCACAGTGTCTCCCAGCTCAGCCGTGGAAAACTCCTTTAGAGTTGCCATAGGCCTCTTGGTGGCCTCCCTGACTAGTGCCCTTCTCGCCCAGATAATCCGTTTTTGAGGACGGCCTGTTCTAGACAGATTCACAGTTGCGCCATATTCTTTCCATTTCTTAATAATGGACTTTACTGTGCTCCGGGAGATATTCAATGCCTTGGAAATGTTCTTATATCCTACCCCTGATTGGTGCTTTTGAAGAACCTTATTCCGGATTTGCTTTGAATAATCCTTTGTCTTCATGATGTAGTTTTTGTTAGGAAATGTACTAACCAACTGTGGGACCTCCCAGAGACAGGTGTATTTAACCTGAAATCATGTGAAACACCTTAATTGCACACAGGTGGACTCCATTCAACTAATTATGTGACTTCTAAAGACAATTTGGTTGCACCATAGCTTATTTAGGTGTGTCATAGCAAAGGGGGTGAATACTTATGCAATCAATTATTTTCTATTTTATATTTGTAATTAATTTAGAACAATTTGTAGATTTTATTTTTCACTTTGACATTATGAACTTTATTTGTGTTGATCAGTGGCAAAAACTCCTAATTAAATCCATTTTGATTCCATGTTGTAACACAATAAAATGTGGAAAAGTCGAAGGGGGGTGAATACTTTTGAGAGCCACTGTATTAACATACTTGATCTATTTTTATAGACCTTGTGCAGTTTAAACATTTAGATCTACACTCTCAGTGACAGAGTAATTGCTGCTAAAAGTGTTCCAATTGGGGTTTCAATTGAATAGACCCACTGTGTTAAACAGGGACAGAATCTCTGTGAGGTCCCACAATTATAGATACAGGTACAGGTTTACAGCTGAGCCAGAGGATCATTCCATGTATGGCTGACACGATTTGCTTGGAAAACAAATCCCAGAGGTGGGTGTCCCATTAGATTCAGAATGTCTTTGCTCTCTAGCCCTAATGATTCCTGAGGCATGCCTCCTCATAGTCAGCGGGTCCCCTCTTTGATCTCTAGCCCAAATGATTCCTGAGGCATGCCTCCTCATAGTCAGCGGGTCCCCTCTTTGATCTCTAGCCCTAATGATTCCTGAGGCATGCCTCCTCATAGTCAGCGGGTCCCCTAATGATTCCTGAGGCGTGCCTCCTCATAGTCAGCGGGTCCCCTCTTTGATCTCTAGCCCTAATGATTCCTGAGGCATGCCTTCTCATAGTCAGCGGGTCCCCTCTTTGATCTCTAGCCCTAATGATTCCTGAGGCATGCCTCCTCATAGTCAGCGGGTCCCCTCTTTGATCTCTAGCCCAAATGATTCCTGAGGCATGCCTCCTCATAGTCAGCGGGTCCCCTCTTTGATCTCTAGCCCAAATGATTCCTGAGGCATGCCTCCTCATAGTCAGCGGGTCCCCTCTTTGATCTCTAGCCCAAATGATTCCTGAGGCATGCCTCCTCATAGTCAGCGGGTCCCCTCTTTGATCTCTAGCCCTAATGATTCCTGAGGCATGCCTCCTCATAGTCAGCGGGTCCCCTCTTTGATCTCTAGCCCTAATGATTCCTGAGGCATGCCTCCTCATAGTCAGCGGGTCCCCTCTTTGATCTCTAGCCCTAATGATTCCTGAGGCATGCCTCCTCATAGTCAGCGGGTCCCCTCTTTGATCTCTAGCCCTAATGATTCCTGAGGCATGCCTCCTCATAGTCAGCGGGTCCCCTCTTTGATCTCTAGCCCAAATGATTCCTGAGGCATGCCTCCTCATAGTCAGCGGGTCCCCTCTTTGATCTCTAGCCCTAATGATTCCTGAGGCATGCCTCCTCATAGTCAGCGGGTCCCCTCTTTGATCTCTAGCCCTAATGATTCCTGAGGCATGCCTCCTCATAGTCAGCGGGTCCCCTCTTTGATCTCTAGCCCTAATGATTCCTGAGGCATGCCTCCTCATAGTCAGCGGGTCCCTCTTTGCTCTCTAGCCCTAATGATTCCTGAGGCATGCCTCCTCATAGTCAGCGGGTCCCCTCAGGAGCGCAGTCCATAGCTCTTGAGCGATTGGGGTAATAATTTGTTATTACATAATTTTTCTTTCACATTAACAGTATACTTTTTGTTTTGTAAATGTTTCAAAACTGAGCTACTTGGTTGTGCCAAGTGAGGTGTAGAAAATGTAACAGGTTCCAAAACACCACAGGGCAACTTGATCATGATCAATTGATTCGATTTGATTACTATATAATCATGCAGCACTGCACAAACAGGTCCCCAGTACATAGAAGAAAGCTTAAAATGGAGATGTGGTTTAGTTAAAGCAATGCTAGATGTTGGGATATTTATTCAGAAGGCTGTAAGAAAAGCCAGTGCTTGAAATGGGCCACTACTTGCCGATACACAGTACCGCCACTTCTCAATTTCAAACATTCGAGTACCGGCAATTCTCAATTCAAAAGACTTATCTACCATCACTTTCCGAATGTGGTGCTATAAATGGACCGGTTTTAGCTTTCATCACTGAAACTTATCACAAGCAAAGGCTTGAGTTCCACCCCCTTTTCTATCCAAACTAGCGAGCGATTGTCAGCGGTTGACTTCAGACAGCGTATAGACTAACACTCCCAGAGTGCATTGCAAAACAGCACAGGAACTTGCTCAATAGCACAGCTTGTAGACTTGTTTCAGTTAAAAACGTAGAACGAGTGTGTTGAGTCGCACATTAGATATGAGTCTGTTAACATGGATAAAGGGTGGTGGTACGAAAGAAAGATTCAGGAAGTGGACTCAGAAGTAAGACAGAGTGCCGATTCTCACCCCGAGATTGCCGTATGTGAGATGGGAAAAAGTGCTTCAGAAAGGCCTCTGGAAAGCTGCAATGCCACCAACAGAGATGCAACTGCAACAGATCCACCAGACTGCTGGGGGCAACAGAGCAAATGCAGTATTTCTGCCACACGATCGAATGGCTTCTAGTAAAGAACAAAAAGTTGGGTTGCTTAACATGTCAGTCTTTAAAACCGTTGGGACAGTACAAGTTGCAAGGGCTGAGGATCTCAACAGAATGGGGGTCGGTGCTTAGTGACATATAAAAGGACTGACAAAATCAAAGCAACAGGCCTCATTAAGAAAGAAAATGACATGCAGAGTATTCTGTACCGCCTAGGAAAGAGGCAAATATGGGTTAATGAGGCTGTTTGTAGATATGTCGGTGGATGTGGATTTGCAAGAGCTGAACGGGCTTAACATGGGCAGAGTGCTTCACACAAACAAGTCGTGTGCTGATATTACTGATCATATTGCATCAGAAATGAGAAACTGGTGAATGATACTCTGCAAAACAAAAGAAAAATGTGTTTATGTATTGATGAATCCACCACCTTAAGTGGTAAATCTGTTCTTGTATTGCAGTGGTCAGCAATAGCAGGAGAAAGTAAACGCTCAGACTTTTTTCTTTGACTTGCTTGAGCTTGCGGGAACTACCGGCAGTTATATTTTTGATGCATTGCTACTGTGTATTCACAGACATGGTTTCAATGACTTTCTGTGTGAATGTCTGATTTCCGTTGCCTTAACCTCCTTGTGCTCCGTCTTTTGGGTGAGACGTAGTTGTAAGTGACTCTGCAGCTGATGCATAGTTCACACACCCTAGTCTCTGTAAGTCGCCTTCGATAAAGTTGGCTGCTAAATAAACAAATAATATTAATAATAATCTGCTAATATTACAAAATCAATAACAAACAACTTTAAGGAGGCAGTGTGGTACAGTGGTTAAAGTCCCCGGCTTGTAACCAGACGGTCATCGGTTCAAATCCCACCCCTGCCACTGACTTACTGTGTGACCCTGAGCAAGTCACTTAACCTCCTTGTGCTCCATACTGCGGATGAAATGTTAAATCAGTGTCCTATTGCAAGTGACTCTTCATATAATGCACTGTTCACAGCCTACCTCTGTAGTGCTTTGTGATGGTGGTCCACTATGAAATGCACTATATAGAAATAAAGATTATTATTATTATTATTATTAACTTAGGTGAAATTAAATTAACCTTCTTCAATGTATAGTTTTCTAGTTTTTCCAAATGAGCATATTGTTATTGTATGCTAACTTTGTACTTGGATAAAATTATTTTAAAGAACCAGGCCTATAAGGGTTACATTGCAGTAGTCCTTGCTTTTAGGAAGATGCTGAGTCGATTGAGAAGCGCAGGTTTAATCTCTGTCTCTCTCCCACCTCCCTGTCTGTCCTCCAGGTTTCACAGACCCTGATCCTATGCAGGAGCAGTACGAAGAGGAAGAGGGCGAGTTTGACAATGCCGAGGGGCAGGTAAGGGGCAGTTACAGCACTATTGTTCTAAGGGCAGAGTAACCTAGGGAGCCTGAAACATTCACAAAGCTCATTATACTGCATTCCTACATTCCCAAACCATTCATCTGCTGCACTGCCTACACCCAGCACTAAACACACAAGATCTCTGTGCACTGCCTGCACCCAGCACTAAACACACAAGATCTCTGTGCACTGCCTGCACCCAGCACTAAACACACAAGATCTCTGTGCACTGCCTGCACCCAGCACTAAACACACAAGATCTCTGTGCACTGCCTGCACCCAGCACTAAACACACAAGATCTCTGTGCACTGCCTGCACCCAGCACTAAACACACAAGATCTCTGTGCACTGCCTGCACCCAGCACTAAACACACAAGATCTCTGTGCAATGCCTGCACCCAGCACTAAACACACAAGATCTCTGTGTACTCCCTGCACCCAGCACTAAACACACAAGATCTCTGTGCACTGCCTGCACCCAGCACTAAACACACAAGATCTCTGTGCACTGCCTGCACCCAGCACTAAACACACAAGATCTCTGTGCACTGCCTGCACCCAGCACTAAACACACAAGATCTCTGTGAATGTGACGGCATAGCCGTCTTATTTCAGCAAAAATAAATCAAAAGTTTAAACAAAAAGAAACTGTGCTCACAGAGCAAAATAAATTGTTAAACAGAACAAAATCACGAACACAAAAGTAATAAACAAAACCCAGGTCAGGCTGAGCAATTGCCTTCACTGTTCCTGGAGTTTTTAAGTTTAGTTTCGTTTCTGTTTCGTTTCTTTTTCACTCTCCTCCTTGCTCTCTATGCTCCTCTTGTACACCCACCACGAGCTGGAGAGCTGCAGGCTTTTTATATTCAGGTGACCATCTCCCGTTTAGCAACAAAATTAATCACTTAATTCGGGAGATGGCCACCTTCTGCACGAGTTTACTAAATACTGTGTGGATGGGGCTTCCCATCCACGCTACTAAATAATAACAAACAAACGGCTACACCGTCACATCTATAAACAAAATAACTAAATGCAGAAATAACAGAACACACAGCACCTTGCCGTCATAAATATAATAAATCATAATAAAAACACAAAACAATAATCTGCACAGGGGCGGAGGGGGAACCCCGTTCTAAAATAAAATAAACAAATCCGTACAGGGCTGCCCGCCCTGTTACAAACCTCAATTAAGCCACATAATGCTTACACAAATGGTGTAACAACACAAATCTATAAAGAAAGTATTGCGAGATTCAGTGGAAATTAAGTACAGCTGCCGTTTGGTCATTTGATCTCATCCTGCACATGATTTATTCAAAGGTCTGTCTTACAATTCACAGAGGTCAAAGGGCAACCCTGACCCAAAGAGCACTTTAACAGTTTTGCAGAATGAACTGCGATGTTAAGTTTAGAAATGTAGAGCAAGTTTGTTTCACAGGCTACACACGCTATCTGTAAATCATAGTTTCTAGGCTGGAGTGGCAGTCATGTCTGTTTTATAACAGTTCTAAAAACTTTGCTCTTTAAATGTCATT
Source organism: Acipenser oxyrinchus oxyrinchus (assembly GCA_030684275.1). Lineage (NCBI taxonomy): Eukaryota > Metazoa > Chordata > Actinopteri > Acipenseriformes > Acipenseridae > Acipenser > Acipenser oxyrinchus. The sequence continues at coordinate 6,763,692 of CM060276.1, forward strand.
TTGGTTTCAATTTACATTGTAAATCTTTAACAGGCTCACAGTTTTATGAGGGGGAGAAATTACTGGTGCCCACCCCTACTAACCCCCTAGTGGCCATTTTTACACGGCTTTGCTCGGGCTTGCTCCCTGAATCCCCAGATTCAATCACTTGTGCTGAAGAATGTCCTTGGCACGTTTCATCACAATTGCACAAGTGCTTTTCTAGAGACACAGTATATCAAAATGTAAGTATGGCGTGCATACAGACAGAGATGCATCCTCCACATAACTCCCAGATTCTAATACACAATTTAAACTTAATATTGCTGAGCTCCCAAACCCTATAGAAAAGCCATGCTTCACAGAATTCTAAAAAGCCTTTCTACTGTTTTGAGGACTGCCTTAGTCAAGTGTTTATTTCTGTCTCCACTGTCTCTTTCCATCCTGGTTTATTACTGTCATGTTCTTGTGATGTGGTCACAGTGCAGCTATCAGGCCATTTATATGTAATTAGGATACTTTCAGAATGAAAACGATGCCTTTAAGTATATAGACACAGCAGTGGTATCGTTTTAATTTTCTCCCATGTGACATGTCCCTGGGTTGAAAGTCTTATCATCCTGCAGCAGCCTGAATCAGCACTTCCCAGCATCCAGTCAGACACTCACAGTGACTCGCTGACACGCACACACACACACAACCAGCCAGGCACTCACAGTGACTCGCTGACATGCACACACACACACAACCAGCCAGGCACTCTCAGTGACTCGCTGACACGCACACACAGACAACCAGCCAGGCACTCACAGTGACTGGCTGACTCACACACACTCACAACCAGCCAGGCACACACAGTGACTCGCTGACACGCACACACAGACAACCAGCCAGGCACTCACAGTGACTGGCTGACTCACACACACTCACAACCAGCCAGGCACTCACAGTGACTGGCTGACTCACACACACTCACAACCAGCCAGGCACTCACAGTGACTCGCTGACACGCACACACAGACAACCAGCCAGGCACTCGCAGTGACTCGCTGACACGCACACACACACACAACCAGCCAGGCACTCACCGTGACTCGCTGACACGCACACACACACAACCAGCCAGGCACTCACAGTGACTCGCTGACACGCACACACACACACAACCAGCCAGGCACTCACAGTGACTCGCTGACACGCACACACACAGACAACCAGCCAGGCACTCACAGTGACTCGCTGACACGCACACACACACACACACAACCAGCCAGGCACTCACAGTGACTCGCTGACATGCACACACACACACACACAACCAGCCAGGCACTCACAGTGACTCGCTGACTCACACACACGCACAACCAGCCAGGCACTCACAGTGACTCGCTGACACGCACACACACACAACCAGCCAGGCACTCGTAGTGACTCGCTGACACGCACACACACACACAACCAGCCAGGCACTCACAGTGACTCACTGACACGCACACACACACAACCAGCCAGGCACTCACAGTGACTCGCTGACACGCACACACACACAACCAGCCAGGCACTCACAGTGACTCGCTGACACGCGCACACACACACACACAACCAGCCAGGCACTCACAGTGACTCGCTGACACACACACAACCAGCCAGGCACTCACAGTGACTCGCTGACACACACACACACACAACCAGCCAGGCACTCACAGTGACTCACTGACACGCACACACACACAACCAGCCAGGCACTCGCAGTGACTCGCTGACACGCACACACACACACAACCAGCCAGGCACTCACAGTGACTCGCTGACACGCACACACACACACACAACCAGCCAGGCACTCACAGTGACTCGCTGACACACACACACGCACAACCAGCCAGGCACTCACAGTGACTCGCTGACACGCACACACACACACAACCAGCCAGGCATTCACAGTGACTCGCTGACACGCACACACACACAACCAGCCAGGCACTCACAGTGACTCGCTGACACGCACACACACACAACCAGCCAGGCACTCACAGTGACTCGCTGACACGCACACACACACACACCCAGCCAGGCATTCACAGTGACTCACTGACACGCACACACACACAACCAGCCAGGCACTCGCAGTGATTCGCTGACACGCACACACACACACACCAGCCAGGCACTCACAGTGACTCGCTGACACGCACACACACACAACCAGCCAGGCACTCACAGTGACTCGCTGACACGCACACACACACACACCCAGCCAGCACTCACAGTGACTCGCTGACACGCACACACACACACACCAGCCAGGCACTCACAGTGACTCGCTGACACGCACACACACACACACCAGCCAGGCACTCACAGTGACTCGCTGACACGCACACACACACACAACCAGCCAGGCACTCACAGTGACTCGCTGACACGCACACACACACAACCAGCCAGGCACTCACAGTGACTCGCTGACACGCACACACACACACAACCAGCCAGGCACTCACAGTGACTCGCTGACACGCACACACACACACAACCAGCCAGGCACTCACAGTGACTCGCTGACACGCACACACACACACAACCAGCCAGGCACTCACAGTGACTCGCTGACACGCACACACACACACAACCAGCCAGGCACTCACAGTGACTCGCTGACACGCACACACACACAACCAGCCAGGCACTCACAGTGACTCGCTGACACGCACACACACACACACCAGCCAGGCACTCACAGTGACTCGCTGACACGCACACACACACACAACCAGCCAGGCACTCACAGTGACTCGCTGACACGCACACACACACACAACCAGCCAGGCACTCACAGTGACTCGCTGACACGCACACACACACACAACCAGCCAGGCACTCACAGTGACTCGCTGACACGCACACACACACACAACCAGCCAGGCACTCACAGTGACTCGCTGACACGCACACACACACACAACCAGCCAGGCACTCACAGTGACTCGCTGACACGCACACACACACACAACCAGCCAGGCACTCACAGTGACTCGCTGACACGCACACACACACACACCAGCCAGGCACTCACAGTGACTCGCTGACACGCACACACACACACAACCAGCCAGGCACTCACAGTGACTCGCTGACACGCACACACACACACAACCAGCCAGGCACTCACAGTGACTCGCTGACACGCACACACACACACAACCAGCCAGGCACTCACAGTGACTCGCTGACACGCACACACACACACAACCAGCCAGGCACTCACAGTGACTCGCTGACACGCACACACACACACAACCAGCCAGGCACTCACAGTGACTCGCTGACACGCACACACACACAACCAGCCAGGCACTCACAGTGACTCGCTGACACGCACACACACACACAACCAGCCAGACACTCACAGTGACTCGCTGACACGCACACACACACACAACCAGCCAGGCACTCACAGTGACTCGCTGACACGCACACACACACACAACCAGCCAGGCACTCACAGTGACTCGCTGACACGCACACACACACAACCAGCCAGGCACTCACAGTGACTCGCTGACACGCACACACACACACAACCAGCCAGGCACTCACAGTGACTCGCTGACACGCACACACACACACAACCAGCCAGGCACTCACAGTGACTCGCTGACACGCACACACACACACAACCAGCCAGGCACTCACAGTGACTCGCTGACACGCACACACACACACAACCAGCCAGGCACTCACAGTGACTCGCTGACACGCACACACACACACAACCAGCCAGGCACTCACAGTGACTCGCTGACACGCACACACACACACAACCAGCCAGGCACTCACAGTGACTCGCTGACACGCACACACACACACAACCAGCCAGGCACTCACAGTGACTCGCTGACACGCACACACACACACAACCAGCCAGGCACTCACAGTGACTCGCTGACACGCACACACACACACAACCAGCCAGGCACTCACAGTGACTCGCTGACACGCACACACACACACAACCAGCCAGGCACTCACAGTGACTCGCTGACACGCACACACACACACAACCAGCCAGGCACTCACAGTGACTCGCTGACACGCACACACACACACAACCAGCCAGGCACTCACAGTGACTCGCTGACACGCACACACACACACAACCAGCCAGGCACTCACAGTGACTCGCTGACACGCACACACACACACAACCAGCCAGGCACTCACAGTGACTCGCTGACACGCACACACACACACAACCAGCCAGGCACTCACAGTGACTCGCTGACACGCACACACACACACAACCAGCCAGGCACTCACAGTGACTCGCTGACACGCACACACACACACAACCAGCCAGGCACTCACAGTGACTCGCTGACACGCACACACACACACAACCAGCCAGGCACTCACAGTGACTCGCTGACACGCACACACACACACAACCAGCCAGGCACTCACAGTGACTCGCTGACACGCACACACACACACAACCAGCCAGGCACTCACAGTGACTCGCTGACACGCACACACACACACAACCAGCCAGGCACTCACAGTGACTCGCTGACACGCACACACACACACAACCAGCCAGGCACTCACAGTGACTCGCTGACACGCACACACACACACAACCAGCCAGGCACTCACAGTGACTCGCTGACACGCACACACACACACAACCAGCCAGGCACTCACAGTGACTCGCTGACACGCACACACACACACAACCAGCCAGGCACTCACAGTGACTCGCTGACACGCACACACACACAACCAGCCAGGCACTCACAGTGACTCGCTGACACGCACACACACACACAACCAGCCAGGCACTCACAGTGACTCGCTGACACGCACACACACACACAACCAGCCAGGCACTCACAGTGACTCGCTGACACGCACACACACACACAACCAGCCAGGCACTCACAGTGACTCGCTGACACGCACACACACACACAACCAGCCAGGCACTCACAGTGACTCGCTGACACGCACACACACACACAACCAGCCAGGCACTCACAGTGACTCGCTGACACGCACACACACACACAACCAGCCAGGCACTCACAGTGACTCGCTGACACGCACACACACACACAACCAGCCAGGCACTCACAGTGACTCGCTGACACGCACACACACACACAACCAGCCAGGCACTCACAGTGACTCGCTGACACGCACACACACACACAACCAGCCAGGCACTCACAGTGACTCGCTGACACGCACACACACACACAACCAGCCAGGCACTCACAGTGACTCGCTGACACGCACACACACACACAACCAGCCAGGCACTCACAGTGACTCGCTGACACGCACACACACACACAACCAGCCAGGCACTCACAGTGACTCGCTGACACGCACACACACACACAACCAGCCAGGCACTCACAGTGACTCGCTGACACGCACACACACACACAACCAGCCAGGCACTCACAGTGACTCGCTGACACGCACACACACACACAACCAGCCAGGCACTCACAGTGACTCGCTGACACGCACACACACACACAACCAGCCAGGCACTCACAGTGACTCGCTGACACGCACACACACACACAACCAGCCAGGCACTCACAGTGACTCGCTGACACGCACACACACACACAACCAGCCAGGCACTCACAGTGACTCGCTGACACGCACACACACACACAACCAGCCAGGCACTCACAGTGACTCGCTGACACGCACACACACACACAACCAGCCAGGCACTCACAGTGACTCGCTGACACGCACACACACACACAACCAGCCAGGCACTCACAGTGACTCGCTGACACGCACACACACACACAACCAGCCAGGCACTCACAGTGACTCGCTGACAAGCGCACACACACACACAACCAGCCAGGCACTCACAGTGACTCGCTGACACGCACACACACACACAACCAGCCAGGCACTCACAGTGACTCGCTGACACGCACACACACACAACCAGCCAGGCACTCACAGTGACTCGCTGACACGCACACACACACACACACACACAACCACACAACCAGCCAGGCACTCACAGTGACTCGCTGACATGCACACACACACACAACCAGCCAGGCACTCACAGTGACTCGCTGACACACACACACACACACAACCAGCCAGGCACTCACAGTGACTCGCTGACACACACACACACACAACCAGCCAGGCACTCACAGTGACTCGCTGACACACACACACACACAACCAGCCAGGCACTCGCAGTGACTCGCTGACACGCACACACACAACCAGCCAGGCACTCGCAGTGACTCACTGACACGCACACACACACAACCAGCCAGGCACTCGCAGTGACTCGCTGACACGCACACACACACACAACCAGCCAGGCACTCACAGTGACTCGCTGACACGCACACACACACACAACCAGCCAGGCACTCACAGTGACTCGCTGACACGCACACACACACACAACCAGCCAGGCACTCACAGTGACTCGCTGACACGCACACACACACACAACCAGCCAGGCACTCACAGTGACTCGCTGACACGCACACACACACACAACCAGCCAGGCACTCACAGTGACTCGCTGACACGCACACACACACACAACCAGCCAGGCACTCACAGTGACTCGCTGACACGCACACACACACACAACCAGCCAGGCACTCACAGTGACTCGCTGACACGCACACACACACACAACCAGCCAGGCACTCACAGTGACTCGCTGACACGCACACACACACACAACCAGCCAGGCACTCACAGTGACTCGCTGACACGCACACACACACACAACCAGCCAGGCACTCACAGTGACTCGCTGACACGCACACACACACACAACCAGCCAGGCACTCACAGTGACTCGCTGACACGCACACACACACACAACCAGCCAGGCACTCACAGTGACTCGCTGACACGCACACACACACACAACCAGCCAGGCACTCACAGTGACTCGCTGACACGCACACACACACACAACCAGCCAGGCACTCACAGTGACTCGCTGACACACACACACACACAACCAGCCAGGCACTCACAGTGACTCGCTGACACGCACACACACACACAACCAGCCAGGCACTCACAGTGACTCGCTGACACGCACACACACACACAACCAGCCAGGCACTCACAGTGACTCGCTGACACGCACACACACACACAACCAGCCAGGCACTCACAGTGACTCGCTGACACGCACACACACACACAACCAGCCAGGCACTCACAGTGACTCGCTGACACGCACACACACACACAACCAGCCAGGCACTCACAGTGACTCGCTGACACGCACACACACACACAACCAGCCAGGCACTCACAGTGACTCGCTGACACGCACACACACACACAACCAGCCAGGCACTCACAGTGACTCGCTGACACGCACACACACACACAACCAGCCAGGCACTCACAGTGACTCGCTGACACACACACACACACAACCAGCCAGGCACTCACAGTGACTCGCTGACACGCACACACACACACAACCAGCCAGGCACTCACAGTGACTCGCTGACACGCACACACACACACAACCAGCCAGGCACTCACAGTGACTCGCTGACACGCACACACACACACAACCAGCCAGGCACTCACAGTGACTCGCTGACACGCACACACACACACAACCAGCCAGGCACTCACAGTGACTCGCTGACACGCACACACACACACAACCAGCCAGGCACTCACAGTGACTCGCTGACACGCACACACACACACAACCAGCCAGGCACTCACAGTGACTCGCTGACACGCACACACACACACAACCAGCCAGGCACTCACAGTGACTCGCTGACACGCACACACACACACAACCAGCCAGGCACTCACAGTGACTCGCTGACACGCACACACACACACAACCAGCCAGGCACTCACAGTGACTCGCTGACACGCACACACACACACAACCAGCCAGGCACTCACAGTGACTCGCTGACACGCACACACACACACAACCAGCCAGGCACTCACAGTGACTCGCTGACACGACACACACACACAACCAGCCAGGCACTCACAGTGACTCGCTGACACGCACACACACACACAACCAGCCAGGCACTCACAGTGACTCGCTGACACGCACACACACACACAACCAGCCAGGCACTCACAGTGACTCGCTGACACGCACACACACACACAACCAGCCAGGCACTCACAGTGACTCGCTGACACGCACACACACACACAACCAGCCAGGCACTCACAGTGACTCGCTGACACGCACACACACACACAACCAGCCAGGCACTCACAGTGACTCGCTGACACGCACACACACACACAACCAGCCAGGCACTCACAGTGACTCGCTGACACGCACACACACACACAACCAGCCAGGCACTCACAGTGACTCGCTGACACGCACACACACACACAACCAGCCAGGCACTCACAGTGACTCGCTGACACGCACACACACACACAACCAGCCAGGCACTCACAGTGACTCGCTGACACGCACACACACACACAACCAGCCAGGCACTCACAGTGACTCGCTGACACGCACACACACACACAACCAGCCAGGCACTCACAGTGACTCGCTGACACACACACACACACAACCAGCCAGGCACTCACAGTGACTCGCTGACACGCACACACACACACAACCAGCCAGGCACTCACAGTGACTCGCTGACACGCACACACACACACAACCAGCCAGGCACTCACAGTGACTCGCTGACACGCACACACACACACAACCAGCCAGGCACTCACAGTGACTCGCTGACACGCACACACACACACAACCAGCCAGGCACTCACAGTGACTCGCTGACACGCACACACACACACAACCAGCCAGGCACTCACAGTGACTCGCTGACACGCACACACACACACAACCAGCCAGGCACTCACAGTGACTCGCTGACACGCACACACACACACAACCAGCCAGGCACTCACAGTGACTCGCTGACACGCACACACACACACAACCAGCCAGGCACTCACAGTGACTCGCTGACACGCACACACACACACAACCAGCCAGGCACTCACAGTGACTCGCTGGCACGCACACACACACACACAACCAGCCAGGCACTCACAGTGACTCGCTGACACACACACACACACACAACCAGCCAGGCACTCACAGTGACTCGCTGACACACACACACACACACAACCAGCCAGGCACTCACAGTGACTCGCTGACATGCACACACACACACAACCAGCCAGGCACTCACAGTGACTCGCTGACACACACACACACACGCAACCAGCCAGGCACTCACAGTGACTCGCTGACACGCACACACACACACAACCAGCCAGGCACTCACAGTGACTCGCTGACACGCACACACACACACAACCAGCCAGGCACTCACAGTGACTCGCTGACACGCACACACACACACAACCAGCCAGGCACTCTCAGTGACTCGCTGACACGCACACACACACACACACACACAACCAGCCAGGCACTCACAGTGACTCGCTGACATGCACACACACACACAACCAGCCAGGCACTCACAGTGACTCGCTGACACGCACACACACACACAACCAGCCAGGCACTCACAGTGACTCGCTGACACGCACACACACACAACCAGCCAGGCACTCACAGTGACTCGCTGACACGCACACACACACACCCAGCCAGGCACTCACAGTGACTCGCTGACACGCACACACACACACAACCAGCCAGGCACTCTCAGTGACTCGCTGACATGCACCCACACACACAACCAGCCAGGCACTCACAGTGACTCGCTGACAGGCACACAACCAGTCAGGTACTCACAGTGACTCGCTGACATGCACACAACCAGCCAGGCACTCACAGTGACTCGCTGACAAGCACACACACACACAACCAGCCAGGCACTCACAGTGACTCGCTGACACGCACACATACACACAACCAGCCAGGCACTCTCAGTGACTAGCTGACACGCACACACACACACAACCAGCCAGGCACTCACAGTGACTCGCTGACATGCACACACGCACACAACCAGCCAGGCACTCACAGTGACTCAATGACACGCATACAACCAGCCAGGCACTCACAGTGACTCGCTGACACGCACACAACCAGCCAGGCACTCACAGTGACTCGCTGACACGCACACACACACACAACCAGCCAGGCATTCACAGTGACTCGCTGACAGGCACACACACACACAACCAGCCAGGCACTCTTAGTGACTCGCTGACACGCACACACACACACACACACACACACAACCAGCCAGGCACTCACAGTAACTCGCTGACACGCACACACACACGCACACGCACACAACCAGCCAGGCACTCACAGTGACTCGCTGACACGCACATGCACACAACGCAGTCAGTCACTGGAGTCTTTGAACTGAGATTGACAGGCGGCACCGTGAACTGAAATTGACATGACAACTGTTTTGGGCGAAATACATTTATTTATTTATTTTTTATAAAGAATGTTATCACATGATTATAACATGCTGAGTCAGTTAAGGCATTGTTTTTTTTTCTTCCAAAACTGCCTCCATCATCGATCCTGTGTTCCTAGCAAGATCTCTCGATTTGCTGAAAATAATTGTGAAAGCTTATAATATAGTGAATGTTATTTAATATCATATCAGTGTTTAATAAGACACTCCACACCCGTTTGTACTTGGCTATAATATAAAGCCTTCTGTTTATTATATTGCATACATTGTGTCATGGTATTTTTTATTTGTGACATGCTATTTTGTCCGATTTGTAATGTTTTTGTTTTTTTAATTATGCATTCTGTTTGCTTGTTTCTTGTTTCAGTGATCTGTGATGTCTGTATGTGATCTGTGATACTATATTGCATGTAAAAAGGGCACAAGTGTTTGGCTATTGTTAGTTTTTTTTATTTGTGATCTGCAGGTACATTTGTGACGTCAAGGCCTTGTTATTTGCCACTCTCTTTTTGTGGATGATATATCTTTGTTCTCCGGTTTTAAATAATCATGTGTAATCCTAACATTTTTTTTAAACATTATGTCAGACATTTTATTGTAAATCTTTAAACACTTTTCTTTGGGACCAGTTAGGAGATGTGAATAGTCAGATTGTTTTCCAAATGATTTCATGATGTGGGCACAACAGGCATTAACATTTTTGAAAGTCCAGTATTGGACCGAATATAGTCTTGCAGCTGAAAAAATATTTCTCAAGAAGAGGCAATCCCTCGTAGTTTATAGGGAGAGTTCATTTTCTTTATTCTGGGCTGAGAACATTCCATAGACAATCTACCCAACAGTGAGATTGCAGCATTTTCCAGTTTAGCATGTGCTACCATTAGTTCTAATTATTATACAGATAATTGGTAGCCTAAAACAGTTCCAATCTTGACATAATATAATTCTTTACATGCACATTTACATTTTCCCATCCAACTAACAGTGTGATTTTTCATGAACCCGGCTCCCCGATTATTAATATTGTCGTCTTTTTAGGTGTAAAATTGACTGCACTGACACTGGAAATGCCCCTGGACCCTGCTGGGGGCCTATAGGTCCCAGACCCCTTGTACAAAGGAAAACAAGCACCATTGCTCCACATTGCGTAACCCTACAGAGTCCACTCACTATTTTCTGTTGGAGTCTAACCCTGACGCTGTGTAAAGGATGGAGCCCACCTGGACCATTTATCAATGTGTTCTTGTTTTCAAGCGCGGATCACGAGTCATGTACAGCATTACTCTGTGTCATTGTGCAGTGTGAGTGAGTGAGTGAAGCGCTGGATCTCTCATGACAGATTTGTCATGCATGGTGATTCTGCAGTTGCTCATTCATTAATGTGCATTGCCTTGGTTTTACAGTTTACCCTCCTAACGATGACGTCTACAAAATGTCTTTGTATCAGATTATTCGTATCAAATAGCTTACAGCAGATAGCTTGTAAGATGCCTCATTAACATTAGCAATACTAACAAAGTATTCTAATTTAACAATGCATTATACAAACTATAGTATAGGTTGCTGTAAGATGCAAGCTGCTATTCTTACAGCACTCAAGGTCGTAGTGGCCAGAAAGTGGAGTTATTATCAGCTTGTATAGAGTATTACTGTATAAAGGTACAGAAAATCAGCTTAAATAAAAGGCACGCCATTCAAAGGGTTATTGTACACTGTAATATTGTGTGTAGTATTGATTTTAAAAAAAGCATAACTGTACAATCCTGTTCTGCCTTTCTCTGGGGCTATGAAAATCAATAACCCTCCAGACTAGCGCAACAGTGAATTAGGAGTAACTGTGGGACCGAAAGCAAAAGACTTCACAGAGAAGGGGGCAGTTCAAGTGATCAAAACGGCAGCAGTTCTCATGCTTTTATACAGTAAATACAATCTGAACAAAAATGCCCTTGTCAGTACGCGAGTACCATGTTGTAATTATGTAATCAATCGCAGTATTTAGATTTAGAAGGCTTTGGATTTTATAGACCTGTGTGTGTATGTAAACAAGCAGAAAATAAAAAGGGAGAGGGAAGGCGAGATTCAGTATCAAGCTTCATGCACTAGCAATCTTCAAGCTGCATTCACCCTACACCTTGCATGAAGCAGCTTTCTGCAGCACAATTCAATGGCCCTCTCTCTCTCTCTCTCTCTCTCTCTCTCTGTGTATAATTGATATGCGGAACAGCACCCTGGAGTCAGATAACCGTCCAGACAAGGACAGATTCTCACACACACACACACGCGCACTCACACACACACCTCTTCCCACAATGCAACAGGCCTGAGCCTCCTTAGTTCTATATAAAGCCAGGAGAGGGAAGCAGGGGGGTCCGTGCAGCAACTACGACAGCTTAGAGACAGACGGGAGCAGCCTAGCTCACTGGACAAGAGCCCACAACTCACTGAGAGGTCAGTGCTGAGGAGGAAAGGCTGGGGGGGGAGTGCAATATTTTCTTGTCTCTGGGAGGCTGGAGGTCGGGACGGGAAGAGGGTTAGAAAAGAGGGGATGCTTGATCTGCTGTTTCCAAGCTAGTAATTTCTGTTTGGGTGTTGTTGATGTGCAGGTATATAGCAGGCGTGTGTGTGTGTGTGTGTGTGTGTGTGTGTGTGTGTGTGTGTGTGTGTGTGCTAGTAATTGCTGTTTGGGTGTTGTTGATGTGCAGGTATATAGCAGACGTGTGTTGGCAGGAGGCTCTGGAGTTCTCTCCTGTGAAGGAATTCCTGATGACAGCTGTAGGGCAGTATTGGCAGGGAATTGGAAAAACAGGTGAGGCAGGCTCAAGAGTCTACATCTCTCTGCCTGTCTATCAGTCTATCAATGTATACAGTGTATATTTTCCAAATATATATTCTTGTTTAGGAAATGATAGTTGTTCTCACATATCATTACTGACAAAAGGTTTTACTAAATGCCTGGATCATTTGTTAAATGATTGGTTTGATAACTGGCAGGTGTTAAATCAGCCTTACCCTATTTGCGCCGTGCTAGATTTAGTGGGAGACACACACCATTTATCTTTTACAGTTAAGAGCGCCAAAAAGCCCTGGAATATTGCTATGCAATAGGTAGTATATAGAGATAAATATATGTATAATGTGGAAAAGGGCCCTTGCATAAGCATTCAGCGTGTCAGCTAATGCATTTGGACTGCATGCATTTATTGGCATGGTTTATTAATATGCAGCTGCCACATCTGTTTATAGCTCAGTGCTGTTAGAGAAGCTGCAATACTGAGCAGCTTGTGTGTGTTGTTTCCACACACTTCCTTCCCCTTAGTGTGTGGACTGTGTGACTGTTCTGAATCCTAGCCATGTGTGTGGACTGTGTGACTGTTCTGAATCCTAGTCGTGTGTGTGGACTGTGTGACTGTTCTGAATCCTAGCCGTGTGTGTGGACTGTTTGACTGTTCTGAATCCTAGTCGTGTGTGTGGACTGTGTGACTGTTCTGATTCCTAGCCGTGTGTGTGGACTGAGTGACTGTTCTGAATCCTAGCCATGTGTGTGCGTGGACTGTGTGACTGTTCTGAATCCTAGCCATGTGTGTGCGTGGACTGTGTGACTGTTCTGAATCCTAGATGTGTGTGTGTGGACTGTGTGACTGTTCTGAATCCTAGATGTGTTGTGTGTGGACTGTGTGACTGTTCTGAATCCTAGATGTGTGTGTGTGGACTGTGTGACTGTTCTGAATCCTAGATGTGTGTGTGTGGACTGTGTGACTGTTCTGAATCCTAGATGTGTGTGTGTGGACTGTGTGACTGTTCTGCATCCTAGATGTGTGTGTGTGGACTGTGTGACTGTTCTGAATCATAGATGTGTGTGTGGACTGTGTGACTGTTCTGAATCCTAGATGTGTGTGTGGACTGTGTGACTGTTCTGAATCCTAGATGTGTGTGTGTGGACTGTGTGACTGTTCTGAATCCTAGATGTGTGTGTGGACTGTGTGACTGTTCTGAATCCTAGACGTGTGTGTGTGGACTGTGTGACTGTTCTGAATCCTAGATGTGTGTGTGGACTGTGTGACTGTTCTGAATCCTAGACGTGTGTTTTGTGTGGACTGTGTGACTGTTCTGAATCCTAGACGTGTGTTGTGTGTGGACTGTGTGACTGTTCTGAATCCTAGATGTGTGTGTGGACTGTGTGACTGTTCTGAATCCTAGATGTGTGTGTGTGGACTGTGTGACTGTTCTGAATCCTAGATGTGTGTGTGTGGACTGTGTGACTGTTCTGAATCCTAGATGTGTGTGTGTGGACTGTGTGACTGTTCTGAATCCTAGATGTGTGTGTGTGGACTGTGTGACTGTTCTGAATCCTAGATGTGTGTGTGGACTGTGTGACTGTTCTGAATCCTAGATGTGTGTGTGTGGACTGTGTGACTGTTCTGAATCCTAGACGTGTGTGTGTGGACTGTGTGACTGTTCTGAATCCTAGATGTGTGTGTGGACTGTGTGACTGTTCTGAATCCTATCCGTGTGTGTGTGGACTGTGTGACTGTTCTGAATCCTAGATGTGTGTGTGTGGACTGTGTGACTGTTCTGAATCCTAGATGTGTGTGTGGACTGTGTGACTGTTCTGAATCCTATCCGTGTGTGTGTGGACTGTGTGACTGTTCTGAATCCTAGATGTGTGTGTGTGGACTGTGTGACTGTTCTGAATCCTAGATGTGTTGTGTGTGGACTGTGTGACTGTTCTGAATCCTAGATGTGTGTGTGTGGACTGTGTGACTGTTCTGAATCCTAGATGTGTGTGTGTGGACTGTGTGACTGTTCTGAATCCTAGACGTGTGTGTGTGGACTGTGTGACTGTTCTGAATCCTAGACGTGTGTGTGTGGACTGTGTGACTGTTCTGAATCCTAGACGTGTGTGTGTGTGAACTGTGTGACTGTTCTGAATCCTAGATGTGTGTGTGTGTGGACTGTGTGACTGTTCTGAATCCTAGACGTGTGTGTGTGTGGATTGTGTGACTGTTCTGAATCCTAGATGTGTGTGTGTGTGTGTGGACTGTGTGACTGTTCTGAATCCTAGATGTGTGTGTGTGTGGACTGTGTGACTGTTCTGAATCCTAGATGTGTGTGTGTGTGTGTGGACTGTGTGACTGTTCTGAATCCTAGATGTGTGTGTGTGGACTGTGTGACTGTTCTGAATCCTAGATGTGTGTGTGTGTGTGTGGACTGTGTGACTGTTCTGAATCCTAGATGTGTGTGTGTGGACTGTGTGACTGTTCTGAATCCTAGACGTGTGTGTGTGTGGACTGTGACTGTTCTGAATCCTAGATGTGTGTGTGTGTGGACTGTGTGACTGTTCTGAATCCTAGACGTGTGTGTGTGTGGACTGTGTGACTGTTCTGAATCCTAGATGTGTGTGTGTGTGGACTGTGTGACTGTTCTGAATCCTAGCCGTGTGTGTGTGGACTGTGTGACTGTTCTGAATCCTAGCCGTGTGTGTGTGGACTGTGTGACTGTTCTGAATCCTAGATGTGTGTGTGTGGACTGTGTGACTGTTCTGAATCCTAGACGTGTGTTGTGTGTGGACTGTGTGACTGTTCTGAATCCTAGACGTGTGTTGTGTGTGGACTGTGTGACTGTTCTGAATCCTAGATGTGTGTGTGTGTGGACTGTGTGACTGTTCTGAATCCTAGACGTGTGTGTGTGTGGACTGTGTGACTGTTCTGAATCCTAGATGTGTGTGTGTGTGGACTGTGTGACTGTTCTGAATCCTAGCCGTGTGTGTGTGGACTGTGTGACTGTTCTGAATCCTAGCCGTGTGTGTGTGGACTGTGTGACTGTTCTGAATCCTAGCCGTGTGTGTGTGGACTGTGTGACTGTTCTGAAGTTTTGCTTGTTGTCTGTAACTGCTCTATACTGTACACTTCTATTACTGGATGCTCCTTGTCAATGGATTTCAGATAGAAGTGTGAGATAGTGGCTTGAGATCACACACAATGATAGAGGTTTCAGTGAGCTGCTGAAAAGACATACATAATCTTATTTTTTTATTCTGTTTTTTACATTGTAGAGAGTATATGGGCTATTTTTTTTTAGATTAGTACCACAATAGTTTTTTTTTATTATTATTATTACTCAATGAAGACTCTTTGATAGACTTCCAATTTAAAGCTTTAAGTCAAACTATGACAAATGAATGTGGTGGATTTAGGATTACATTTAAATTGTGAGAAAACTAATAACTAGTAAATTGCTTCTGTAGTGTTATCCTTTAATAATTGCAGTTGTTTTTGGTACTTTTTAAAAGCTGTTAAAATGATAGCAGCGTCATAATTAACGTCAATCCCAAGATAAAGGTTTTAGGTATGACAGACTTTCAACATCCACATTAGGCTAGGGGGAGAGGTTAGGTTGACAAAAAGAAAAAGTCTGTGCACTGAATGCATTCTCTAGATCCTAGTTCAAAGCGATGATGAAGTTGTGATGAGGAATATCTCTACTTGACGACACAGCTTGAGGGAAATCCCATGTTGGTTCCTGATTACAGATTAAACATTCCAAAGACATTGTTCCACAGGTACAGTATAAAAATATTCTGCTTTTTAAAAAGTAGCTAAACTGACAGATTCCTGTTAATCAAACAAGACTGAGTCTCTCCTGGGAGTTTTAGTTCTATTGACCTTCTCCATGCTTTCATTTTGTATGTACCAAAGTTATACGTGTGTGTAGGGTGCATGATATTGTATAATTTTTGCATAGTTTGAACAGCCACAACAGAAACCTAATCTAAAGGAAATAAAACAAAATAGTGTGAGTCTGCATATAATAACAGTAATATGTACCCCGCCCTTAACAGTTGCATTTGGATCGAACATACTGTACCTCCATCAATCAAGATGCCCATTAACACAACTTCAGGAGAGGCGAAAATCTCTTTTGAGTGACTGGACTTAATGGCTGTAATGGAGGAAACCACTTAGCAATCATATAAGCGCTGAGCTACTCAAACCCACTGCTTTCCACACTGCAGCTCAGCACTCTAACCACTGAGCTACTCAAACCCACTGCCTTCCACACTGCAGCTCAGCACTCTAACCACTGAGCTACTCAATCCCACTGCCTTCCACACTGCAGCCCAGCACTCTAACCACTGAGCTACTCAAACCCACTGCCTTCCACACTGCAGCCCAGCACTCTAACCACTGAGCTACTCAAACCCACTGCCTTCCACACTGCAGCCCAGTACTCTAACCACTGAGCTACTCAAACCCACTGCCTTCCACACTGCAGCCCAGCACTCTAACCACTGAGCTACTCAAACCCACTGCCTTCCACACTGCAGCCCAGCACTCTAACCACTGAGCTACTCAAACCCACTGCCTTCCACACTGCAGCTCAGCACTCTAACCACTGAGCTACTCAAACCACTACCTCCCACACTGCAGCTCAGCACTCTAACCACTGAGCTACTCAAACCCTCTGCCTTCCACACTGCAGCTCAGCACTTTACCCACTGAGCTACTCAAACCCACTGCCTTCCACACTGCAGCCCAGCACTCTAACCACTGAGCTACTCAAACCCACTGCCTTCCACACTGCAGCCCAGCACGCTAACCACTGAGCTACTCAAACCCACTGCTTTCCACACTGCAGCCCAGCACTCTAACCACTGAGATACTCAAACCCACTAACTTCCACTTCTACACTGTGGCCGGCTGTAACATTTCCTGTCGCTCCTCATTAGGAACATGTGGAGTGCCACTTGTAAAATATTTTCAACTGTCCATTTCTCATGCACACACATAAAGATAACTTGTTGTGGAATGTTTTTAAAATCCTTAACTGGCAGAGAGGGACCTAATGCGTTTTAATCGAATGTTGAATAAATTGCTTCGTTAGCCAAATGGTGTTTAATTCATTACATAAAGCATGCTTTAAGAACTGTAAAGCATTTTGAGAAATGGGAAGGATGGTTTCATGTGCCTCACTGTCTTTGAAATGTTTTAGGTGAAGGAGGGCTTGCTCTCACTAGCTGTTGTTTGACTCTTCTTTATACACACTACAGTGCAGGTAAAACCTGTATCACCAGACAAGCTCAACCCCATAGAAACAGAGTTTGGGGCAAGGCTTCATATGAAAACATTACATTCATACTGTGTCTTTGTTTCTGTGCGCAAAATGTACTTCAGTTTAAATTCTGTGTCCAATCTCAATTACCAAACAAGAAACTCAAATCAAGAAATATTTACATAATAATAATAATAATAAAACAGAAATAGATTCACTTCTATAGCCGATTTATCTTTCATCTAATTTCACACTTTCAAAAACAGCACCTCAATAAATATAACTTGCTTTTAATAACATAAATTCCTATGAGAAATGAAAAATATTACTCCAAAAATAGTATTTCTTGATTTAGATTTAAATTGTTATTTTTTTTATTTATTTATCTAAGGGCACAATGTACAGTATGGATCTTGGTGAGGGAGCAGGTGTCTGAAACAATTTACGAGAGGGACATATTTAGAATCCCAAGGAGCCATGGGTGTCTCCAGCCAGGAGTCCAAAATAGGCAAGCCAGCCTGTCAGTGAGACCTACAGCTGACTCAGGGCTGGCATTTAAAAGACAAGGGTCATCTTGATAAGCTGGACTCAATGTTTGATCCACAAGATCTTTTAAAGGAGAGGGACATTGGCACTAGCTGCAGTCAGATGTGGGGTCTCTATGAGATCTTTAAAGGAGACGGACAGTGGCACTAGCTGCAGTCAGATGTGGGGTTTCTATGAGATCTTTAAAGGAGAGGGACAGTGGCACTAGCTGCAGTCAGGTGTGGGGTCTCTATGAGATCTTTAAAGGAGAGGGACAGTGGCACTAGCTGCAGTCAGGTGTGGGGTCTCTATGAGATCTTTAAAGGAGAGGGACAGTGGCACTAGCTGCAGTCAGATGTGGGGTCTCTAAGAGATCTTTAAAGGAGAGGGACAGTGGCACTAGCTGCAGTCAGGTGTGGGGTCTCTATGAGATCTTTAAAGGAGAGGGACAGTGGCACTAGCTGCAGTCAGGTGTGGGGTCTCTATGAGATCTTTAAAGGAGAGGGACAGTGGCACTAGCTGCAGTCAGGTGTGGGGTCTCTATGAGATCTTTAAAGGAGAGGGACAGTGGCACTAGCTGCAGTCAGGTGTGGGGTCTCTATGAGATCTTTAAAGGAGAGGGACAGTGGCACTAGCTGCAGTCAGATGTGGGGTCTCTATGAGATCTTTAAAGGAGAGGGACATTGGCACTAGCTGCAGTCAGATGTGGGGTCTCTATGAGATCTTTAAAGGAGAGGGACAGTGGCACTAGCTGCAGTCAGGTGTGGGGTCTCTATGAGATCTTTAAAGGAGAGGGACAGTGGCACTAGCTGCAGTCAGATGTGGGGTCTCTATGAGATCTTTAAAGGAGAGGGACAGTGGCACTAGCTGCAGTCAGATGTGGGGTCTATGAGATCTTTAAAGGAGAGGGACAGTGGCACTAGCTGCAGTCAGATGTGGGGTCTCTAAGAGATCTTTAAAGGAGAGGGACAGTGGCACTACCTGCAGTCAGATGTGGGGTCTCTATGAGATCTTTAAAGGAGAGGGACAGTGGCACTAGCTGCAGTCAGGTGTGGGGTCTCTATGAGATCTTTAAAGGAGAGGGACAGTGGCACTAGCTGCAGTCAGATGTGGGGTCTCTAAGAGATCTTTAAAGGAGAGGGACAGTGGCACTAGCTGCAGTCAGATGTGGGGTCTCTATGAGATCTTTAAAGGAGACGGACAGTGGCACTAGCTACAGTCAGATGTGGGGTCTCTATGAGATCTTTAAAGGAGAGGGACAGTGGCACTAGCTGCAGTCAGATGTGGGGTTTCTATGAGATCTTTAAAGGAGAGGGACAGTGGCACTAGCTGCAGTCAGATGTGGGGTCTCTATGAGATCTTTAAAGGAGAGGGACAGTGGCACTAGCTGCAGTCAGATGTGGGGTCTCTATGAGATCTTTAAAGGAGAGGGACAGTGGCACTAGCTGCAGTCAGATGTGGGGTCTCTATGAGATCTTTAAAGGAGAGGGACATTGGCACTAGCTGCAGTCAGATGTGGGTTCTCTAAGAGATCTTTAAAGGAGAGGGACAGTGGCACTAGCTGCAGTCAGATGTGGGGTCTCTATGAGATCTTTAAAGGAGAGGGACAGTGGCACTAGCTGCAGTCAGATGTGGGGTCTCTATGAGATCTTTAAAGGAGAGGGACAGTGGCACTAGCTGCAGTCAGATGTGGGGTCTCTATGAGATCTTTTAAAGGAGAGGGACAGTGGCACTAGCTGCAGTCAGGTGTGGGGTCTCTATGAGATCTTTAAAGGAGTGGGACAGTGGCACTAGCTGCAGTCAGGTGTGGGGTCTTTATCTCTGAACTAGTTCAGAAAACACAAGTAAAATGTGTCTATCAGATCTGGACTCTCAGTTTCTAAAACAGCTCTACTATATTCAGTTCTTGGGGTCTGTACAATTGATCGAAATAAATACTGCCACTGAGATAATGAATTAAAATTGTAACAAGTTTATGGAGGTCAAGCATGTTACAGTGCAGGTGAGTTTCAGTAGTGCCTTTCTGTCTCTAATGTAGAGTTCTTAGGAGTCCTGTTTCTGGAGTGTTGGTGCAGAACACTCCATACTGTACTGGCTACATATGTTTGAACTGTTGCTTCCTCCTTCAACACTGTTGCCATTCAACTTTGTCATGAAGCAAATACAAAATCCATCATTTAATGAATTCTGTTCTATAGATCAGAATGGCACTCACCTGATGTGTATTTTGTTGAAGTGCACCCTGGGTTCACAATTGCATCCTATTGGAGGCTGTGTGGTCCAGTGGTTAAAGAAAAGGGCTTGTAACCAGGAGGTCCCCGGTTCAAATCCCACCTCAGCCACTGACTCATTGTGTGATCCTGAGCAAGTCACTTAACCTCCTTGTGCTCCGTCTTTCGGGTGAGACGTAGTTGTAAGTGAGTCTGCAGCTGATGCATAGTTCACACACCTCTTCACAAGTCTCTGTAAGTCGCCTTGGATAAAGGCGTCTGCTAAATAAACAAATAATAATTGTTCAAGTACTACAGTAGTTAAGTCCCATATTTTTTAAACAGAAAGGTTTAATTAAAGTTTGCTGTGACTTATTAAAACTTTATTCAGCAGGATAACTCAATGTAGTGCAACAGCTATTACACATTCCCACAAGATAAATTCAAAATAAAAAGATACAAAATGTAACAACGCTAATACTTAACACACAAAATAAATTGGCTCGACACATAGAACTTCAAACATTTAAAGGAGAGCTAAACCAAGCTTTTAAAATCCATAAAGAAATAAATAATGGATTATTTATTGATCTGAAACAGGGCTCTTTAGCTTCAACAATTATGAGCACTGCTGCTGACAATTGTTGTATTTCAGAGTACCTGACTGGGCATCAAACTGTGCAAGATGATGTCTCCTGTAATAAGAGACATTCTGCCCTTGACATATAAATCCTGATGAATGTACACAGGAACTACTATTAAACATAGCAAGTGTTTTTGTGTTTGTAACTGTGACTGTTCTCATTGAAGTATGCTCTGTGCAGGCTGACATCTCTTAAACAACCGTGCAACCTACATGCAACATACAGTATTACCTTACACACTGTTCATTGTGTAGTGTCAGGTTTACAGTTTGAAAAAACAGCACTGACTGCAACAGCAAGCATGGCTGGAAAGAGAAAAGCAATGTGTATCAGCACAAAAATTCAATGTAAATAAAATGTTTGTTCAATAATGTGCGCTTGCTAAAGCATGCTTGGAACTCTGTCAGTCAGCAAACAATTCCATGTTGCTTCAAAAAAAGCTTGGAGAGTGCTGACGAAAATACAACCGAAACTGAAACTCTGACAACACCAGAGGAAGAATTCTCAGCTGTGTCACCTTAGCGACCAGGACACTGCCTGAAACAGACACGGATGACGTAAGCGTGCGTGCTGCTCTTGTAACACTGCTAATATGGAGCAGCATCCGGATATAGAGCCGAATTGGGATTTTTTTTAGAAAACGCTGACAACAAACTTTGCCGTACATACTTGCAAAAAAAGATCATCCAGGTGCGTAACGTAGCCTACCTGTGCTGTGCATTTCTGCACTTGCATTACTTTTTTGCACTTACTTGTTATTACATTCATAGGTTTTAATACATCTTTTTTTATTAGTGTAATGAGTGTCTTAATAAAGAATTTTAACCGCATACATGCGTGTTTGTTTTGTTTACTTTACTTGTGATTGGGGGACAGGGCAGCAGTGTGGAGTAGTGGTTAGGGCTCAGGGCAGCAGTGTGGAGTAGTGGTTAGGGCTCAGGGCAGCAGTGTGGAGTAGTGGTTAGGGCTCAGGGCAGCAGTGTGGAGTAGTGGTTAGGGCTCAGGGCAGCAGTGTGGAGTAGTGGTTAGGGCAGCAGTGTGGAGTAGTGGTTAGGGCTCAGGGCAGCAGTGTGGAGTAGTGGTTAGGGCTCAGGGCAGCAGTGTGGAGTAGTGGTGAGGGCTCAGGGCAGCAGTGTGGAGTAGTGGTTAGGGCTCAGGGCAGCAGTGTGGAGTAGTGGTTAGGGCTCAGGGCAGCAGTGTGGAGTAGTGGTGAGGGCTCAGGGCAGCAGTGTGGAGTAGTGGTTAGGGCTCAGGGCAGCAGTGTGGAGTAGTGGTTAGGGCTCAGGGCAGCAGTGTGGAGTAGTGGTTAGGGCTCAGGGCAGCAGTGTGGAGTAGTGGTTAGGGCTCTAGACTCTTGACCGGATGGTTGTGGGTTCAGTCCCAGGTGGGGGACACTGCTGCTGTACCCTTGAGCAAGGTACTTTACCTAGATTGCTCCAGTAAAAACCCAACTGTATAAATGGGTAATTGTATGAAAAAAGAATGTAATTGTATGTAAAAAATAATGTGATTTCTTGTAACAATTGTAAGTTGCCCTGGATAAGGGCGCCTGCTAAGAAATAAATAATAATAATTTTGAATGTCTGGTTATTGTGTGGGAGTTTATACCGTCCTTCGCTTACTGCGGGTGAATCATGTTAACACAGACGCGCCCATTCTAAGCGGTGGCACATGTATAATACATGGTGAACAATCATTCTCAATGAATTTCTGTGTTTTACAGTCGTATTATACATGGTGGTGACATGAGTCCTGTGTATAATAAGGATGATGATAAAACTGCTGACTTCAATTAAAAACAATAAAAACTACCACCATCAATACCAAACACAATGGCCTGCAAATTTAAAGTTTCATCTGCAGAAAACAGGGAGACATATGTGGAAGAGAAAAATAATGCAAATGTTCTTAGAAAAACAATAAGCGACATAAATTTAGTGAGAAAGGACCTCAGCTACATGCCCTCCGTGGGATGTTATGCAGTATAGACTGATTCAGAAAGCAAAGGGAATCATCCAACTCCACCCTCCAAAAAAGCCAAGCGAATTTCCTACTCCGATTCTTAGTAGTAATCCATGTAACATGTTAATAACATAACAAATACTGAGTGTTAAAATAAACTTATTTTACATTGTTTTATTCTTCTTCAGTTGTTAATAATAAACACTGCTAGTTATACAACTTCTGTCTGTTATGTCACTGTGTATTATAACAAATAATATACACCAAAATGGTACATGTGAGGCTGTCATTCTATCTGGGCTAGTGCCCTCGTGATTTATATGGAAGTAAAAACCCTTGATAGAATTACAGCCTCATTTCGCACAGGTGGGTGTACAGTATACATTAAATAAAGTATTTATGAAGTTCAGATATGAATACAGGAGAGTGGGGTGGCTGTGGAGCGTTACAGTACAAAATCCTCAATGTGTAAGCGTCTCGGATTCAGTTTCACAGTCAGGTCAGTTTACACTTGTACAAAGCTATTAATATTGAGAGAGGAGCTGAGGAGCTCCCCTAGACTATTCAGATCCCTGCATGGGCTACAACTAGGAAACACATTGCATCTCCCAGCAATGTGAAAGACCCCGAGTGTTCCAGAACAGCGGTGGTTCCACATGCAGTATATCTGTGTGGCACACAGAGCCATGACATATTCCTCAGCAGGGTCCTGCCGACCGTATGCATTGCGGCTTCCAGATCCTCCACAATGGCCTTCCAGTCCTTATGGGTCATCTCTTTAATGAATGCCCCAGACTCTGTCACCTCAGGTGCGGTGCTCAGGACTGTGTGGTGCTTCTGGTCCTTGGAACTTAGACCCCATCCACTGCCAGTCCTGTGTTCTGGGACTTATGAAACACCCTGTCTCACCCCAGCTTGTAGGGATGTAATACTTAAGAAGGTATAACCCGATACAGTGACCTGACCTTTTGGTAGCCGCTCATTCCGTGTTATTCGATAGGCTGAGCCAACAAGTGCTAGTATACAGGAAGCAGGGTTGTGGTGCTGGGTAGCTTCACTACTGTTTTTTTTTTACTTTATGCTTTCTGTTTTCAGGTTGAAGGATTTCTACTCACAGATCAGCTCATCATGGCAGGTAAACATGGGCTTTCATCAGTGTTGTCTGTAACAAAATAAGTGAGATTCAGGAATTGTGAATTATTCATCAGAGAGTAACAGTGTTTCCTTTCACTCACTGTGTTTAAAATGAGAATAGTAGATCCTATAGACCTTTCGTATTAGCTCAGGCTCGTGCACTAGATTGTTGCCCGACAGTTTTCAAACTAATGTTTCAAGAGATTGACTGCTGCTGTTTAATGCTAAGTGCCCAGGCATTGTTGTCGTTTTAATATATTCCATAAAAAGACTCCACAGGGAGTGTTGCATTGTCCCTGGAAGTTAGGGCAGCAGAATCGGCAGGGAATCACCTTCCTACAGCGACCCCTACTGGCTAGCCACTCGTTGAGCTTAGGCAGACACCTGCAGGGATGGCCTTTGTCCTCCAGGGGGCGATACCTCACCGACATCCGCTGTCTGGCTCCACAGTGTAAAGAGGTGATCGGTGCTGAAATCTCATCTTGGAGTAATCAGCCTAAAACCGTCACTCCTCATTACTGCCAGCCTGCCTGATTTACGAGCTCCACAAAACAAGAATATACTGTTGAGCCGTAGCTATGGTACAGTACTGTATACTCAGTGGAGTGGAAAGTTTGTTTATTTATTTAGAAAATCTTACAAGACACTGTTGGGCTGTTAATAAAATAACAACTTAGGGCCAAAAGTATTTGGTATAGCAAAGCAATGCAATGTCTGCCTGAGATATTTCATAGTGAAAAAAGATATTCTTAAGGGTCTGCACCTTCAGCCCCCACCAGGAGGCGTAGTTGAGGTGGCTGGGGTTCTCTGTTGACTGGACGTTTGTCTGAGGTATGTTAGATAAGTGACCAGGAACAACCTTGCCCCTCTGTCTCTCTCAGTATAAAATTATTAATTATCACTCAGCAGGTAAACGCGCGACCATGAGATGGACAGACTGGGCTTTCAGTGCTGGAGGGCAGGTCATGTGAGGCCTGACGGTGTGTGTGTGTGTGTTCATTCACAATGTAGGGAAAATAAAGTATGCTAAAACCTAAAATAACTGTATTCCATAGATCAACTGGAATGCTTTAGATACACTAACTTCACATCTACCCAACCAGAGTTTTACTAGCAAGATATATTTCAAAAGAGGAAGGGATTCAGGACATACAATAAAATATACTAGATCTGACTGTATTGAAACTACAAAGTGTTTCAGGTGTATCAAAATACACATCACTGTGTAAGCAGTCAGGGTGCTGCTAATAATCTAGGAACAGACACCCCTGCCCCAGCTCTGCTATAATTAGCCCCCCAGTCGAGGGTGTGGAGCAGGCAGGGTGGGAGGGAGGGGTGGTTTTATAAGTTCAGACAGACTGACTGACTATATCGCCTGTGGAATTCAGGGAGAGTATGATTACCCAGCCCACACCACAGGATTGGGTTCCCAGAGAGGAGCTGCTGCTGTCTGGTTTGTGATCCAGACTTTCCCACCCACACTGGGTAACCTCAGTTTACACTATTGGTACTCCTGCAATGAAATGGCTGAAATGCTGTGACCAGTTCAATAATAATAGATGTGTTCTATAGTTTTCGTTCGACCTTGCTTTTGTCCTTTTGAGCATGGCTAGTGTGTTTTATTTCAGTCAATTAAAAAAAATGAATATTCAAAATAAATGTGAGTAGCTATATGCGACACATTTCCTGCACCTTCCGACCCTCCAGCAAGTATTGGGACACCCTGTATTGTCTGACTTATTATTTTTTTTAAATAAAAAATTCACGATTTGGGGTGGCAGGAGTATAAAAGTAAAACAAACTTTTAACTCCCCAAGTACTATTTCAAAACATGAAGAAATCTGTTGATTAGTTTTATAAAAAAAATCAAATAAAAAAGTATAGATCTGTATAGTGTCTCAATACAAAATATAGTGCCGTATTAATGCAATAAATTGTTGTGTAAATTATTTTGGACACTTTTGTATATAGTACAGTGCATAATATAGTGTGGTTGTTCTGGTTACATTCTAATACAAAGTTACTAAATAAACTTTAGTATTACTTTTTTTGTAAGAAATAGACTATATAGGAATGCAGTGTTAAAATATGTTTCAGACTGCAGACTATGCGAACACACAGAATAAGGAATTTAGTGACATGTCACATTTCTGTAATGGTTAACCAAGCTGAGCTTCTTAAGTCAATCCAGAGCTAGATTTATTCTTATCTTAACCAGGGCAGAGCTTTTGAGGGAAGCACAGTCAATAATTAATAAAGTTTTTTTTGTGGAAGCACAATACTTTTTTTCTTATAAAAAAAAGTAAAACATACACTTCTGTGTTTTATTTTTTTTTAAAAGAGAGAGAAAGAAATAAAAAAAAAACTTAACCTTGTCCAACCCTCCACAACTCAGCTGCCAAGCTGTGTTCCTTTGAAGTGGACTAGGCCTGTGAGGCTAGCAACCGTAACCATGGCAACATCTGTTTGACTGTAGCCAGAGTGAGGAGGAAAAAGTTAATTAGTAGTTCTGTTTGTTTCTGAGAACATTTGCTCTGGAGAAAAGAAAGGCAAGGAGAAAGAAAAGAGGAAATCGTCCGTCAAAATGGGAACCAGTTGTTCTTCTGAAATAGCAACAAAAGTTCAGTCTGTCTCCGAACCAGGTACTGTTGTGAGCCTATGGAATCAGGCAGCCACAGGCTCTGCTAAGAGTCGCAGGACACTGAGGAAGTTGGAAATTGTTTCTGTTTGTGAGCAGTGAAGTTTTTCCCTCGCTGTAAGGGGAAGGCTTCAACAGCAGGGCCTCGTCCTGTTTTTGACTTTTTAAACACAGTGTTCCTGTTTTGCTTTATGGGGGAAATTACATTAAATGGTCACTCTCTGTGTCTCCCTCAGATAAACTGAAGAACAGCAAGATCATCTTTGTAGTTGGTAAGTCGCAGTGATTTATATTCCATTCCATCTTGTTTTAACTCTGAGAATGCCATCACTAATGTCTTTGTAATGCTTCACTGAGACGCTCCCTTTGGAGTCATATACAGTGCTCCCTTGATATTCCAAAATGTGGTTAATTCACTGTTTTCAATGATTTGAGGGAGCACTGTATTTATTTAGCATGTTATCTAAAAATAGAAATTACTTTTGATTTATTTTTAAACAGTATTCTTACAAATGTGTCCTTACCATTGGTCAGGATGGTTTCTGGTGGTATCTAATTTCACTTTATCACCTGGGTTGACTTTCCAGACATGCTGTAATGGGAACACTTAAAGTGCAATAAAATAAACAACAAAACTGTAAAAAACAAAGTAGAAATAAAACCAAGAGGGACGTGACAGTAGCTACCCCAGGCCGGTATAGGCACTATGAATGATTCATCTCCCCTGTAAGCACAATCCTGGCAAAATGTCCATTCAGCCCTGGGTCTCTCTTCAGGGATATAGCCAATTGTGGTCTAAAATAGCAGGGTGCTCTTAGGTCATGTTTAGAGTGCATTTATACATAATTACAAAGTAGTAATAAATCTTCTTTTGAGATGATCAAGTCAAATGAAATCACTGGTTTTAAACTGTTCTTAAATGTTTAGTATTTTGAAAACCATTACAGGTCAGTGTGCTGAGTGTGTGTGCATCTCTGTTTGCAGGCGGTCCTGGCTCTGGCAAAGGCACCCAGTGTGAAAGGATCGTCCAGAAGTATGGCTACACCCACCTGTCCACTGGTGACCTGCTCAGGGCAGAGGTCAGCTCAGGCTCAGAGAGAGGCAAGAAGCTGTCCGCCATCATGGAGAAGGGCGAGCTCGTCCCCCTGGTAAGAGACCCACACCACACCCCCTCCCCCTTTCCCCGTCCCTGTGGTAAGAGACCCAGACCACACCCCTCCCCTTTCCCCGTCCCCTGGTAAGAGACCCAGACCACACCCTCCCCTTTCCCGTCCCCTGGTAAGAGACCCAGGCCACACACAGCCCCCTTTCCCCATCCCCTGGTAAGAGACCCACATCACACCCTCCCCCTTTCCCCGTCCCCTGGTAAGAGACCCAGGCCACACACAGCCCCCTTTCCCCATCCCCTGGTAAGAGACCCAGATCACACCCCATCCCCTTTCCCGTCCCCTGGTAAGAGACCCAGGCCACACCCCTCCCCTTTCCCCGTCCCCTGGTAAGAGACCCAGACCACACCCTCCCCTTTCCCCATCCCCTAGTAAGAGACCCACATCACACCCTCCCCTTTCCCCGTCCCCTGGTAAGAGACCCACATCACACCCTCCCCTTTCCCCGTCCCCTGGTAAGAGACCCAGACCACACCCTCCCCTTTCCCCATCCCCCTTTAAGAGACCCAGGCCACACCCTCCCCTTTCCCGTCCCCTGGTAAGAGACCCAGGCCACACCCCCTCCCTCTTTCCCCGGAGATGGGGTTTGCACAAACTGTCCACTAGATGGAGATCAACACAGCTCAGGCCATTACACAAATGCCTATTATTTGTTATACAACAGTGGAAATGACTGTCACACTTTTATAGATTCAAGTCGGTATATTTTACGACGTTCTTACTCAGTACAGAATTGTGATAAACCCAACATTAGAAAGGCTTTACTTTTTAAATCTCAGCAACTGAATGAAACTGACACAGACCTGAACATTCAAAATGTATTATTATTATTATTAGTAGTAGTAGTAGTAGTAGTAATAGTAGTTGTAGTAGTAGTATTGTTAATAATAATAATAATAATAATAATAATAATAATAATATTGCTTTAAAAAGATCTTATTTGGATACTGTACCAGATTGGATGTTCGAAAAAATAACTCTGTCTTTTAAAATATTTTTTTAATAGAAAAAAAGATATTGTGTTGAAATACAGCTCATTTTTATTTGTACTTTACTGGACACAGGTCCCATTTGTTTTAAACTGAAAAGCCACAGGCTCAGTTGCAGCGTACCAGTACTAACTTCAGGAATAGAAAACTGAACAAAATGGTACCAATTGGAGCAAACTAGATCAGAAAGTGAATTAGTTTAGCTGATCTGATCGAGTGGACCAAGTTAGACTGAGCATGGGAAAACCAACCCATAGAGGAGTATATAGAAAATATAAACCTGGATCTTAGAGGAGTTAAAGAAACATTTTCTGTGTGTTGCAGTGCAAACATATAGCCCTGTCTTTTATATAGTTTATTTACATGATCTCATATTTTTTTAACATAGACAGGACTTGAACTAATATTATCTGTCATATATAAGAGAAGTGGAATCCACTGTTCTACACAATGCATATGCTGCAAAATAGCGAGCAGGACAGTCTGCATGCCCCATTGCACTCTGCATACATGTTAGTGATGTATAATCTGCTTCATAAAGGCTGTTTGCTTTTTGTACTTTCAATATTCATAGTACATTTAGTGGTTATTTTAATATGAAAAACAACCCCATCCAAACTGCAATTAATTATCTGCATAATTTGCATGGGGAATATCAAAAATAAAATATACAAAGAAATCAAAGATACATTTTAGGGCATTTTTTCCATTCTTAGTATCTGTAGACTCAACTCGGTTTATCGTTTATAGGTTAACTGTGTTATAAAGGTGCAAAGCTGAAGTAATATTCATATTCTTTAAAACTTAACATGGATCTGTGCTGTGACTACAAGGGTCTGGTATAGTATGCTGTAATCAGCACTAAACTCAGGGGCGGCTTGTTAACAGTGTTCTCTAGCTTCCCTTCTTCCGGGTGATGTGCATTATCCTGGGTGATGTGCATTTCATTTCCCCCTTTCATGTGACACTGGCACATCAGCAATGCCGTTCATCCCTTGTGTTTAACGGGCTGAAGCTCAGCTGTGTTCGCTCAGAAATGCGAACACACAAGTCAGCCGTGCGAATGCAGCCGTCACCCAGGACTCGCTGTGATTGGCTGGAAAATGTCTGGCTTCAGCGCAGATGGTAAACAAACAAGGCGATTAGGCGATTAGCACGCATGTGTCAAAACAACAAAGGCTAATCTACACAAACTTTTAAACTATTTAAATATTAAATTTAAATGTATGAGTCTGTATAAATGGGTAATTGTATGTAAAAATAATGTAATTGTATGTAAAAATAATGTGATATCTTGTAACAATTGTAAGTCACCCTGGATAAGGGTGTCTGCTAAGAAATAAATAATAATAATAATAAAGACATGTGAGCCACACTAGAGGATGCCTTGATAAAGACATGTGAGCCACACTAGAGGATGCCTTGATAAAGACATGTGAGCCACACACGAGAGGATGCCTTGATAAAGACATGTGAGCCACACAATAGAGGATGCCTTGATAAAGACATGTGAGCCACACAATAGAGGATGCCTTGATAAAGATATGTGAGCCACACAATAGAGGATGCCTTGATAAAGACATGTGAGCCACACACGAGAGGATGCCTTGATAAAGACATGTGAGCCACACAATAGAGGATGCCTTGATAAAGACATGTGAGCCACACAATAGAGGATGCCTTGATAAAGATATGTGAGCCACACAATAGAGGATGCCTTGATAAAGACATGTGAGCCACACAATAGAGGATGCCTTGATAAAGACATGTGAGCCACACTAGAGGATACAAAGTTGCCGGTTCCAAAGCTGCTTGTGCTTGTTCTAGAAAATACCACAACTGTAAAATGATCCACAATCTAAATGGCCATGGAAGAAGTTATCCAAAGCACACTCATTGTTATTGTTATTCATTCATGACATTGTCCCTGCTGTTGGCAGTGCCACTAGCCAAGTTCTAGTGGTCTTGTGTAAGCTTGTGCTGGGGTAGAATTTCCATCAGGGTACACTGAATAATAAGAGACATAACCAGGATAAAGACACAGAGGCGTGGTATTGTGAATATTTAGTTCCATGGTGAATGCAGCTCACCCCTGACCCGGCTGTGCTTGGTCTGCAGGACACTGTTCTGGACATGCTGAAGGACGCCATGATCGCCAAGGTTGACGTCTCCAAGGGCTTCCTGATCGACGGCTATCCCCGCGAGGTCAAGCAGGGAGAGGAGTTTGAGAAGAAGGTATGTGAGACATTGGGCAGGGATATCCAGAACTGGATGTGGTCAAATCAAAATTGCTACTCTCTAAGATTTAAAAGGTTTTCTGTAAACATGATATTGCAAGTTTGCTCCTATGTTTTTCTGAAATGTTGTTATAAAGGAGTAAGAAACCACTAAAGGGTTCTGATTAAACTGCTCTTACCTGCACTAAAGGGTTGTGATTAAACTGCCCTTCCCTGCACTAAAGGGTTCTGATTAAACTGCTCTTACCTGCACTAAAGGGTTCTGATTAAACTGCTCTTACCTGCACTAAAGGGTTCTGATTAAACTGCCCTTACCTGCACTAAAGGGTTCTGATTAAACTGCCCTTACCTGCACTAAAGGGTTCTGATTAAACTGCTCTTACCTGCACTAAAGGGTTCTGATTAAACTGCTCTTACCTGCACTAAAGGGTTCTGATTAAACTGCTCTTACCTGCACTAAAGGGTTCTGATTAAACTGCCCTTACCTGCACTAAAGGGTTCTGATTAAACTGCCGTTACCTGCACTAAAGGGTTCTGATTAAACTGCCCTTACCTGCACTAAAGGGTTCTGATTAAACTGCTCTTACCTGCACTAAAGGGTTCTGATTAAACTGCTCTTACCTGCACTAAAGGGTTCTGATTAAACTGCTCTTACCTGCACTAAAGGGTTCTGATTAAACTGCTCTTACCTGCACTAAAGGGTTCTGATTAAACTGCTCTTACCTGCACTAAAGGGTTCTGATTAAACTGCTCTTACCTGCACCAAAGGGTTCTGATTAAACTGCTCTTACCTGCACTAAAGGGTTCTGATTAAACTGCCCTTACCTGCACTAAAGGGTTCTGATTAAACTGCCGCTACCTGCACTAAAGGGTTCTGATTAAACTGCCCTTACCTGCACCAAAGGGTTCTGATTAAACTGCTCTTACCTGCACTAAAGGGTTCTGATTAAACTGCTCTTACCTGCACTAAAGGGTTCTGATTAAACTGCTCTTACCTGCACTAAAGGGTTCTGATTAAACTGCTCTTACCTGCACTAAAGGGTTCTGATTAAACTGCTCTTACCTGCACTAAAGGGTTCTGATTAAACTGCCCTTACCTGCACTAAAGGGTTCTGATTAAACTGCTCTTACCTGCACTAAAGGGTTCTGATTAAACTGCTCTTACCTGCACTAAAGGGTTCTGATTAAACTGCCGTTACCTGCACTAAAGTGTTCTGATTTTATAAGAAACAAAAAATTAAATATTGATTGATAATGCTACAATACCATAGCAACATGAACCCTAGGATTACATTTACATTGCGGGACTATATTTAGAAGCTTTGAGAAAATACAGTACCAAATAACAAAACTACAGGTACAGTGCAGGAGTATTTAATCCCAGCAGTATCTGTGAGATTTTGATGTGAATTGTATTTAATGCCAGCGGTATCAGTTAGATCCTGATGTGAATTGTATTTAATGCCAGCGTTATCAGTTTGATCTTGATGTGAATTGCATTTAATGCCAGTGGTATCAGTTAGCTCTTGATGTGAATTGCATTTAATGCCAGTGGTATCAGTTAGCTCTTGATGTGAATTGCATTTAATGCCAGCGTTATCAGTTAGATCTTGATGTGAATTGTATTTGTCACATTTTGAAAAGCCGCTGTAAGGATAGCAGTGGCAACATTCTGATGTAATCCTGTTAGTGAGAATGCTATAGAAATCCCGGGGTGATTGTAGAGTTGTGTGTTGAGTAACGCTACCCCTTCCCCCGCTCTCCAGATTGGCGCCCCCACTCTGTTGCTGTACATTGATGCCGGTGCTGAAACCATGGTGAAGAGGCTTATGAAGCGCTGAGAGACCAGCGCGCTGCTGATGACAATGAGGAGACCATCAAGAAGCCTGGACACCTACTACAAGGCCACCGAGCCTGTCATCGCCTTCACGAGGGCCGTGGCATTGTTAGGAAGGTACGGCTGCAACTGGGGCTCCTATCCAAGATACAGGGGGCCTTCAGTCACTGAGCTGCTCTGAGCGAGAAGATCACTGATGAAATGTGCTCCGTAGCGCTCTGAGCTGCTCAGGAGGAGTGGAACTGAGCATGCCGTTATGTGGGCTCTTTCACTGAGTGGCTCAGAGCGAGAAGATTTCTGCTCACTCAGATGTCTAATGAAATGTGCTCTGTAGCGCTCGGCGCTGCTCAGGAGTGGGTTCTTTCACTGAGTGGCTCACTTACTTAACACACCCACTGTATACACTGGAACTTGCTTGGCCAGTCAAGGAACCATCAAAGGGTGCCCTTAGTTTTCTATATGCAAACTTTTCTTAGCGTTTTAGTTTGAAAAAGTTTTTCACTTATATCAAATGCACAAAAGAGGTGCATCATGTTGCATCCAAAGTTTTCAGAGAGTTTGGTAGTTGACACCGTGTTCCTCTTTCTAAAGCAAGGTTTGTTCAGAGAGTTTGGTTTCCAGTACTATAATCAGTTAATACGCAAATGTAAATCAACAGAATTTGATTTAGTACTTTGATTAAACGAGTTAATAATAAATTAATTCAAATGTTTTTAAAGTTGTTAGTTTAATTATATTTATATATATATATATATATATATATATATATATATATATATATATATATATATATATATATATATATATATATATATATATATATATATATATATATATATAATATATTTGTAAACATCACTAATTTCCCGAACTTTTCCCTAAATATATTTGATTTGTCTATCATTTTTGGGTCTATGTGATCCAACAGAAATGTTTCCGTCATGATATTTTAGGACTTAACGTAAACTGTTATATTTGATATTTCCTTCTACAGAGTATGTACACAGCCCTCCTGTTTCAGTTATATGACAGATTGCCCAGCTAACCTCTGCCTCTCTCCTCGCTCAGATGAACGCAGAAGGCAGTGTGGATGATGTCTTTGGCCAGGTCTCCAAAGCCCTTGATGCCTTGCAGTAAACCAGACGAGGAGGACAGCGGAGGAACCGCCTTTTCCAGGAACACAATAATGAGTTGGACTCAATTCAGTGAAAGACCTTAAGAGACAATGTTTGCCTTATCGCAGCAACCCTAACCATTGCACAGACCCTGATCAAAACCGCGGAACCACGGCCACAATAAAAATAAGCATGCACACATACACGCAGGGGGTTGATTTTGGACTTTGGGCGTTTATCTGCACATCTGTAATTATTTAAGTGAAAAACGCAACCATGAACAAAGATAGACCATAAGAAATGGAAGGATTCCACCCCAACCCCCAACACGACACATTTTAACATGATGATCGTGGATTATATAGGTGGTGTGAATAGGCTATTAAATGCCTGCAGATGAGACATGTTCAGTGTATTGATTACAAGCAAAAGGTACTCAGATTGCTGCCACAGTCCTGAGCATTTTAGTACCGCTGCTAATTCAAAATACTCTTTATCTTTTCTTGTGTAGGTTCTCTCATCATGTCCTGTTTCTGTGGTCCCTGTTGTTTCTATCTCATTTGCTGTTCACCTCATCTCCTTCAGTCCTGTTCTGTTTTCATTAAACATTATCACTACCTAACTGACCCAACAGTGGAATCTGCTGCTGCGTGTAGCGGTCATAATATAACACAACAAGACGGAGAAGGGTACCTCTGAAAATTCAATCTCAGCTACACATCAGAGCAATGTGTTAAGTGAACTGTTCTGTGAAACACAAGTCTTTTTTAGTGGTGATTTGGAATGAGAGATTATACCTGTTATTCATTTCACAGAAATGCATTTTTGAAAGAATTATAAACTAAAATATTGTATTTGATAAACAAACAAAATGATGTGTCTCTGAACAGTTCCTTTTGCCTTCTGAAAGGCAGAATGTCTCATAGAGGCTAGGGGTTGGTTTGCTCAGCCTATACCATGATAAGCCACAGCTGGATTTTTCAAGCATTCTACATCACCGACATTATCCACCTAACAGTGGTGCTGTAAAATGCTCTAAAGAAATCAAGCTGTGGCTATAGCGTGATCAAATAAAGTCATCCAAGTAACAAATGGATTATCTCGACTGTTTAGACACAAGCACAGTTTAAATATTATTGAGCGTCAGTGTGGTGAGGATATGTCACAGAAATGTCTTAAAGTAACATCATTTTTATGTTGCTATACAGTAGACACTCACTAATCATTTGGGACGAGACCCTGTTCAGATTAGGGATTTTATCTGAGTGCTGATAGTTATCTATACCATACAAAAAATTGTTTTGTCTAGTCTTTGATACATTTCATCAAAGATCAGTAATAAATAAAACACAGATAGACAGCTGCAAGCATTTTACACACTCATCACAGAATTGTAATACTGAAGTTTCCACAGCTGCTATCAGCCTGTGTTTTATCATGAAAACACGGTTCAGATTTTAGG
This sequence comes from Acipenser oxyrinchus oxyrinchus, assembly GCA_030684275.1. NCBI lineage: Eukaryota > Metazoa > Chordata > Actinopteri > Acipenseriformes > Acipenseridae > Acipenser > Acipenser oxyrinchus. The sequence goes on from CM060276.1 coordinate 6,800,117, forward strand.
TCAACTTCTATTTGTGAGAATCAACTGTACAGTGAAATGAAGTCCCCAGGTTTACACATTTTCAGGTGTTAGATAAATATCTCTGTTGATTGAATATCTCTGTCTCTATTCGGATCATTACAATAGACCTCTGAGTGTGTAGGAGCCATGATTTCAAGTGCATTATTTATTGGTGACATCATGGAACATATGATGTGGCTGTCTCAAACAAAGACATTTTCAGGGATAAAACACTGTGGTGGGTCAAAATCCATTCTTTAAACATCATCTTAAGAGTTCTAACTATCAGTGTTATATAAGAACTGTATAAATATATATGAATAATAAAAATATTAATTGGGAAAAATAAACATTGATTTAAAGTTCTCTCAAAAAGAATGAATTTTTACTTTGGAAGCTGAGTGCTTAATGAAAAGCAACAAATATTGCACCCAGTCTGCACTGACAATGAAATAGTGTCATTACTATGTAAAAATATAAACATGTTTCCAGAGTGGTACCATTCTACCAGGCAGCTGCCCTTAGTATTACTGCATTTCCATAGCAGATCATTTATTTGGTAAGGGTCTGGATCTCAGGGACTTCATTTTAAAACAATATCTAGAATTTAACCAGTTAAACAGTTAATATTCCATTTAGACAATTAACACCTATCTTCTATAATCTGATGCACGGTTTAGATAACTATAAAAATCAATACCTACAGTACAGTAGGACTTTCCCTGCAGGATTGTTGAACAGCGAAAAGATGACCCATTTCAACCCCTTGGGTTCTCCTCTCACCTGTTAATCGTGCAAATACATAACTGAATGAGGCTCTCCTGTCAGGTCAGTTCTTGAAAGGAAAAATGGCTGAGATCTGTGAGCGCAGTATTTGTATGCCCTCGAGCGGACCCATACTGGTAATACAGTAGTTACATTTCGTACTTGAAAGGGAAGAAGCAGATGTATTTATTCAAACATTCAGTGACAACTTACCTGTATTACCTGTACTGTAACACTTGAAATGTATTTGCTTACTATTGTAAGTCGCCCTGGATAAGGGCGTCTGCTAAGAAATAAATAATAATAATAATAATAACTGTAGCTAGCAGTCCTGGACCGTGTGCCACAAGTCACACCAGTGGAGCGTAAACCCCAAGACGGCTGCAGCACTGGCGGAAACTGAGGGTCTACAGGAACATTGTAGCCAATCAGAAGACCTTTCCTTCATTTCGGTTACCATGGCAGACCTCGATAGTGGATTTCATCAAGCTACCGCCCCTGGAGGACAAGGGCCAGACCTGCAGGTGTCCTCTCTGCGCTCCCAGGATGCCTGGCCAGCAGGTCCGCCGTGGCTCAGTGAGGAGAAGTCTCCCTAACTCGTGGAAGCACCAGAGCTGATGCGACACTCCCTGTGCAATCCCCAGCAACCGCACAGCCAGGTCGCAAGCCTGTGCACCTTTTATTATTATAATTAATAAGCAGCCTGGGATAACATCCTAGATAACAGTAATTGTGCACATGCATATGGTAGTACTCCAGTTTAAAACATCAATACTGTGCACATGCATATGGTAGTACTCCAGTTTAAAACATCAATACTGTGCACATGCATATGGGAGTAGTCCAGTTTAAAACATCAATATTGGCACAAGAGAAAGTTGTCAGAATTAGAACACGCCAGCAGGTGGTGTGAGGACAATTACTGTCGATTCCTGTTTACAAATATGAAATGTCAGAATGCCAATGTGTAGATAGCATCTAGATCAACAAGGACGTCAGCATGGCTGTGCAGTCATGGAGCAGGGGAGCTGCTGTTTTTGTCCTGAAGACTGCATGGTGTCTCTAACCCAGGAAGCTGTTTCTATGGTAACAAGATGATTCATTAGTAACTAGGTATGAATTCAGATTCTTTTAGAAGAGGGGAAGTTGCTTTGGCGGCCAATTCAATTACCGGACAGTCATTTCACTGTCTGGTGGAGTCGAGTGAAGTCCTCAGGAAATTAAGGTTTAAAGAGCCAGAAAGTTTCATGGACTTTTTTTGTTCAAAACAACGCCAGCAACAACTTCACAGAGACATTGTACATAAACTTTGTGAGACTGCAGTTGAATTCCTTCTAAGAAGCTGTTCTTTGATGTCTCTAAATCTATAAGCAAACAGCTCACAGGTTTTTAACTTTTGAGAACTTTTTTTTAATTTATGAGGGCAACTACTAGAACTTTCTATACGAGGATACATCATAAACGTCCATAGAGTACTGTAGTTATATATATATATATATATATATATAGTACTGTGCAAAAGTTTTAGGCAGGTGTGAAAAATGCTGTAAAGTAAGAATGCTTTCAAAAATAGACATGTTAATAGATTATATTTATCAATTAACTAAATGCAAAGTGAGTGAACAGAAGAAAAATCTAAATCAAATCCATATTTGGTGTGACCACCCTTTGCCTTCAAAACAGCATCAATTCTTCTAGGCACACTTCCACAAAGTCAGGGATTTTGTAGGCATATAGTCAGGTGTATGATTAAACAATTATACCAAACAGGTGCTAATGATCATCAATTCAATATGTAGGTTGAAACACAATCATTAACTAAAACAGAAACAGCTGTGTAGGAGGACTAAAACTGGGTGAGGAACAGCCAAACTCAGCTAACAAGGTGAGGTTGCTGAAGACAGTTTACTGTCAAAAGTCATACACCATGGCAAGACTGAGCACAGCAACAAGACACAAGCTAGTTATACTGCATCAGCAAGGTCTCTCCCAGGCAGAAATTTCAAGGCAGACAGGGGTTTCCAGATGTGCTGTCCAAGCTCTTTGAAGAAGCACAAAGAAATGGGCAACGTTGAGGACCGTGACGCAGTGGTTGGCCAAGGAAACTTACTGCAACAGATGAAAGACACATCATGCTTACTTCCCTTTGCAATCAGAAGATGTCCAGCAGTGCCATCAGCTCAGAACTGGCAGAAAACAGTGTGACCCTGGTACACCCATCTACTGTCCGGAGAAGTCTGGTCAGAAGTGGCCTTCATGGAAGACTTGCGGCCAAAAGCCATACCTCCGACGTGGAAACAAGGCCAAGCGACTCAACTATGCACGAAAACACAGGAACTGGGGTGCAGAAAAATGGCAGCAGGTGCTCTGGACTGATGAGTCAAAATTTGAAATATTTGGCTGTAGCAGAAGGCAGTTTGTTCGCAAGGGCTGAGAGCGGTACACAAATGAGTGTCTGCAGGCAACAGTGAAGCATGGTGGAGGTTCCTTGCAAGTTTGGGGCTGCATTTCTGCAAATGGAGTTGGGGATTTGGTCAGAATTAATGGTCTCCTCAATGCTGAGAAGTACAGGCAGATACTTATCCATCATGCAATACCATCAGGGAGGCATCTGATTGGCCCCAAATTTATTCTGCAGCATGACAACGACCCCAAACATACAGCTTAAAGTCATTAAGAACTATCTTCAGCGTAAGAAGAACAAGGAGTCCTGAAGTGATGGTATGGCCCCCACAGAGCCCTGATCTCAACATCATCGAGTCTGTCTGGGATTACATGAAGAGAGAGAAGCAACTGAGGCTGCCTAAATCCACAGAAGAACTGTGGTTAGTTCTCCAAGATGTTTGGGCCAACCTACCTGCCGAGTTCCTTCAAAAACTGTGTGCAAGTGTACCTAGAAGAATTGATGCTGTTTTGAAGGCAAGGGTGGTCACACCAAATATTGATTTGATGTAGATTTTTCTTCTGTTCACTCACTTTGCATTTTGTTAATTGATAAATATAAACTATTAACATGTCTATTTTGAAAGCATTCTTACTTTACAGCATTTTTTCACACCTGCCTAAAACTTTTGCACAGTACTGTATATATATATATATATATATATATATATATATATATATATATATATATATATATATATATATATATATATATATATATATATATTACTACATGAAACACCTGAATTTAGAGAATTACTTTCATTAGATCAAGTGCTGCATCTGCTTAGTAACAGTCTGGATTAGTAATTCTGTTGCTGGACTTGAATGAAGGCAATATAAGAACTATAAGATGGGCCTTCTTTATTAAATGTTGTATCACCTGTGAATGGGAATAAACTGAAGAAGAATACAATACACAATATCACATTGTTCTGCCCTCACTTGTTTGTTGTTTCTACGTGTATGATGTATCCTCTCATTCCATCTCATAGGCCATTTCCCCTGAAGAAGATGGTAACCAAAACATTTGTCTATTGACTTAGTTTCTTACTGTTTTACCTTAGATTCCAAAATGAGATCCAGTGAAAAAAAAACACTGGGCAGCAATGAATATGACTTGTATTGAACGCTGTTACCACCCATACAGTAGCTAATGAAAGGTCGTGTATCCTCCTCTATATATCAGTGAGCATGTGTTCAGAGTTCCTGAAAGAGCTCTTTGATGGAAAATGATGAATAATAAATCTACAATGAGCCTGGTTCACTTTGAAGATTGACGGATTGGTTTTGAGACCAGTGTGTTTTCTGATTATTAACACTGATAGCCAATGCAAATCAGCATGAGTGTTTGTCTCTCAGCGTGTGTATTCATGTCAGAGTGAGTGTTTGTCTCGCAGCTTGTGTGGGCATGTATGCCTCTCAGTGTAGGAGGATGTCTCAGCATGTGTGTGCGTGTATGCCTCTCAGTGTGGATGGATGTGTCTCAGCGTGTGTATGCCTCTCAGTGTGGGTGGATGCCACTCAGTGTGAGTGGATGCGTGTGTGTGCATGTATGCCTCTCAGTGTGGGTGGATGCCTCTCAGTGTGAGTGGATGCGTGTGTGTGCATGTATGCCTCTCAGTGTGGGTGGATGCCTCTCAGTGTGAGTGGATGCGTGTGTGTGCATGTATGCCTCTCAGTGTGGGTGGATGCCTCTCAGTGTGAGTGGATGCGTGTGTGTGCATGTATGCCTCTCAGTGTGGGTGGATGCCTCTCAGTGTGGGTGGATGCGTGTGTCTGCGTGTATGCCTCTCAGTGTGGGTGGATGCCTCTCAGTGTGGGTGGATGCATGTGTGTGCGTGTATGCCTCTCAGTGTGGACATGTATGCCTCTCAGTGTAGGAGGATGTCTCAGCATGTGTGTGCGTGTATGCCTCTCAGTGCAGGTGTGTGCCTCTCAGTGTGGGTGGATGTGTCTCAGGGGGGTGTGTGCGTGTATGCCTCTCAGTGTGGGTGGATGCCTCTCAATGTGGGTGGATGTGTCTCAGTGTGTGTGTGCGTGTATGCCTCTCAGTGTGGGTGGATGCCTCTCAGTGTGGGTGAATGTGTCTCAGCGTGTGTGTGGGTGGATGCCTCTCAGTGTGGGTGGATGCCTCTCAGTGTGGGTGGATGCCTCTCAGTGTGGGTGGATGTCTCTCAGTGTGGATGTATGCCTCTCAGTGTGGGTGGATGCCTCTCAGTGTGAGTGGATGCCTGTCAGTGTGGGTGGATGCGTCTCAGTGCGGGTGGATGCCTCTCAGTGTGGGTGGATGCCTCTCAGTGTGGGTGGATGTGTCTCAGCATGTGTGTGCGTGTATGCCTCTCAGTGTGGGTGTATGCCTCTCAGTGTGGGTGGATGCCTCTCAGTGCGGGTGGATGCCTCTCAGTGTGGGTGGATGCCTCTCAGTGTGGGTGGATGCCTCTCAGTGTGGGTGGATGCCTCTCAGTGTGGGTGGATGCCTCTCAGTGTGGGTGGATGCCTCTCAGTGCGGGTGGATGCCTCTCAGTGTGGGTGCATGTGTCTCAGCGTGTGTGTGCGTGTATGCCTGTCAGTGTGGGTGGATGCGTCTCAGTGTGGGTGGATGCCTCTCAGTGCGGGTGGATGCCTCTCAGTGTGGGTGGATGCCTCTCAGTGTGGGTGGATGCCTCTCAGTGTGGGTGTGGGTGGATGCCTCTCAGTGTGGGTGGATGCCTCTCAGTGCGGGTGGATGCCTCTCAGTGCGGGTGGATGCCTCTCAGTGTGGGTGTGTGCCTCTCAGTGTGGGTGGATGCCTCTCAGTGCGGGTGGATGCCTCTCAGTGTGGGTGGATGTCTCTCAGTGTGGGTGGTGCCTCAGTGTGGGTGGATGCCTCTCAGTGTGGGTGGATGCCTCTCAGTGTGGGTGGATGACTCTCAGTGTGGGTGAATGCCTCTCAGTGTGGGTGGATGCCTCTCAGTGTGGGTGGATGCCTCTCAGTGTGGGTGGGTGCCTCTCAGTGTGGGTGCATGTGTCTCAGCGTGTGTGTGCGTGTATGCCTGTTAGTGTGGGTGGATGTGTCTCAGTGTGGGTGTATGCCTCTCAGTGTGGGTGGATGCCTCTCAGTGTGGGTGCATGTGTCTCAGCGTGTGTGTGCGTGTATGCCTGTCAGTGTGGGTGGATGCGTCTCAGTGTGGGTGTGTGCCTCTCAGTGTGGGTGGATGCCTCTCAGTGCGGGTGGATGCCTCTCAGTGTGGGTGGATGCCTCTCAGTGTGGGTGTATGCGTCTCAGTGTGGGTGTATGCGTCTCAGTGTGGGTGTATGCCTCTCAGTGTGGGTGGATGCCTCTCAGTGTGGGTGTGTGCCTCTCAGTGTGGGTGGATGCCTCTCAGTGTGGGTGGATGCCTCTCAGTGCGGGTGGATGCGTCTCAGTGTGGGTGGATGCCTCTCAGTGCGGGTGGGTGCCTCTCAGTGTGGGTGGATGCCTCTCAGTGTGGGTGGATGCCTCTCAGTGCAGGTGCATGTGTCTAACTAACTACACTATCTACAAGGGTTGGACAAAATAATTACAAACACCTGCCACAACACTATCAACTCAAACCACATTCCTTAAGATGGGGATAGAAATCGTCAGCAGCATTTCTGTTGAGACGTCACTAATATAAAAGCACATTCCAATAGAGCACCTACTTTCGGACCTGCCCATTGTCATGCCCATTGTGACTGAAACTGACTTCCAATACAGAGCTGGTGCTTTATATATTACAGAACACCTACTGTCCATAGCCATTAAACACTCAATAGTGGTACATGTAGGAATATTAAAAGAAACTGTATAAATTTAAAGACATTCCACCTGGAAATCTTCTTGAAAACATTGAAAAAAGACTCCTAGTCTAGTCCTTAAGTCTATTAAGTTTCTTTTAGTTTTCTAAAATACATCCTGTTATTTGAGGGAAAGCCCATTTACACAAGAGTGTAGTTACATATGACAGATATATGCAGCTTCCTGGCCCCAGTACGTGTCTTCAGGTAATGTATGTGAATGTGGGTCTGTGCTGCGCTGTCTCCTCTCACCTCAATGATGGCTCAGGGCTGGAGCGGAGACTAAACCAGGTATCCATGGCAACAGCCTATCTCTGCAGCACTTGAGACAATGAGAGGGTCACGGAGATGACAGCTGATATTATAATAAAGATGCTGCAAGCCGAGGAGCCGTGTGTGTGTGTGTGCGTGGAGAGGGACTGTCTCAATTCAAACTGAATCGCATTCAATCACCCACACCACTTCTTCATCTTACACAAGAGCCTTCTGCTTTATAGACGAGGGAATAAATGAGTTTGTACATCCCAATACAGGGACACTATACATGTGATCATTATTGCATACCTTCATTTTGGTTTGTCTTGGATTTATAGAAATGTTTTTGATTCAATCAAAGAGCAGGTAGTTTCGATTGTAATTGTAATAGCTTTTTAGGTTTCTTATTTTCCTTTCCTATTTTATAGAGTTTGCAATCAGTCTGAGTGCTTCTGGGTTCTATTGCTTCAATATTAAGCTCTAAATTCACCAGATACCCAGAGTACCTGCACTCATTCAAACAATACTGATTCCATTCAAATCATACTCTTTCTTTAAAGAAAGAGAGAGAGAGAGAGAGAGAGAGAGAGAGAGAGAGAGAGAGAGAGAGAGAGAGAGAGAAGGTGGGTTTTTAAGATTAAAATATTGGGACTAAGATAGTGATTTCAGCAAATGCATTAATAATTCCATTCATCAACCTATAACCTCCCTCCAGAGCTACCGTCCCATCTCCCTCCTACCCTTCCTCTCCAAAACCTTCGAGCGGGTTGTACACCGCCAGCTCTCCCGCCTAGACTACTGCAACTCCCTCCTGGCTGGCCTACCTGCGTCCGCCACCCGTCTGCTCCAGCTCATCCAGAACTCCGCTGCTCGCCTGGTGTTCTCTCTTCCTCGCTTCTCCCACGCAACTCCACTACTCCTCTCAATCCACTGGCTCCCGATCACTGCTCTCATCCAGTTCAAGACTCTTGTACTAGCCTACAGATGCCTTGACCAGACTGCACCCAGCTACCTCCAGACCCTCATCTCTCCCTACACCCCCACTCGACCTCTCCGCTCCGCCTGCACTAGAAGACTGGCTCTACCTCCTTTACGCTCCCCTGCCTCCAGAGCCCGCTCCATCTCCACTCTCGCCCCACAATGGTGGAATGACCTTCCTACAGATGTCAGGACTGCCCAGTCCCTGACCACATTCCGGCGCCTCCTCAAGACTCACCTCTTCAGAAAGCACCTGTAGATCTCCTCTGTTTTTCCCCCGGGACACCTATCACCCTTCCTTAAATGCGCTTTACTTGCTCTTATCTGCCCCCTATTTTACTGCATTTAATCGTGTACTTTAGAGTACTGTAATCTGTCAAGTGTTATTTAATCTGTAGTATTTTGTATTTAATTATATCCTGATGTAACTATCACTGACACTGTTATCTGCTGTATTATTGAATCATATTTTGTCATACTTGTACTTGCTAGAACCAAAGTCATTGTATTTATCTTGCTCTTAATTGTATTATTACTTGTACTGTGATTCTTCAAATGTATTTGTTTATGACTGTAAGTCGCCCTGGATAAGGGTGTCTGCTAAGAAATAAATAATAATAATAAAATAATAACCTGCCAGGATACACCACAGCTGGATTATACAGCACATGTAAAATTACAGCACATGTAAAATTGTACCTGCACTCATTCCATTCAAACCATACTGATTCCATTCATGATTGGCATGCAGTATCCTGAAGAAGTTAGAAGTGCCCAGGCTAAAAAACTACAAGTTCAAAATGATCAGAGAACACTCAGAGTGTCTGTATGCAGATTATGATCTCACAAGACAGCAGAGGGTTAAAACAAACCTTCTATACAGAGCATCCCACTGCCTGGCACACAGCACTGTGTAATATGTACAGTAATATAAAGAAAAGAGGGATTGGTGCTGGCAGACAGATCAGTATAGGGGAAGACTCAGACCCAGATAGTACAGTATTCACTGTGAATGTTTACCATAACGGGACTGTAATCATCCAGGGCAGTGAAGACAGCTTGAACTCTTTCGAGGAGTGCTTTCTGATTTTAAAAGAGCAGGCTGAGATGGAGAAATCACTACCAGAAAACAACCAAATAAATACTCAGAGCAAGACCGCTGCAACCAGTGAAGACATAACCCCAGTCACCGGGAATACAGCCCCAGACCTGTCAGTTCCCTCCCCCCCGAGCAAACAGCCCCCCTGTGCCTCCCCCCTCACCCCCAGACTCCCCAGCACTGTCAAACACATAAAGGAGAGCCTGTCCCTGCTGGAGCTGGAGTTTGCAGAGTTCAGGGAGCTCACCCTGGCCAGGCTCACTGAGGCCAGCCTCACACAGCAGCTGCGAGACAAGGTCACCCAGGTGAAGAGGGAGAGCAAGGCTGCAGTCAGTGAGCTGAGAGCAGAGCTGAAGGGACTACAGCAGGACAACCAGACCCTGAGGAGCGAGCTGACCGGAGCGAGAGAAGAGCAGCAGCGCAGAGAGAAGAGCCTCACCATGGAGCTGCAGGGCCTGAGAGAGCAGCTACACCGGCACACCGGCCGCCCCACTCCCACCCCTCGAGAGAGCGCTGCCCTCCCTCCACACAGCGGTCCTGAGGAGCAAGCTGACCGGAGTGAGAGAAGAGCAGCAGCACAGAGAGAAGACCCTCACCAAGGAGCTGCAGGGCCTGAGAGAGAAGCTACACCGGCACACCGTCCACCCCACTCCCACTGCACCGTGGAGACCCAGCCAGCCCCCTCCGCAAGGACAGATGCAGGGCACAGCACAGACAGGAGCCACCAAGGAGACCCCCCCAGGGGAAACCCCACACCAAACCCTGGACATCGCCAACTCACACTGTGTCTTCCCAGGCCAGCCCAGCCTGACCCGGCTCGGCCCGTCCCAGCAACCAGCATCAGCACCAGGGCAACACTGGACATCAGCAGCAACAAAGCTATGCCAGCCCTGCCTCCACTGAGCTGGGGGAGATCAAACAGCTCCTGAGCATATTATGCACAAGGATAATGAGCTGAGGGACACCATACTGGTAATGTATAGTGAATAAATAACAAAAAAAAAAAAAAACAAAAAAAACATGATTTGTATTTAAAATTCACATTGTGTTTTGTTCCAAATGAAAACGTTTGCTTAGAGAAAAGTAATGAAATTTATAAATATGAAATCGCTATCAATTTGCAGCTGGAACATTCAGGGTCTGTATTCCTCGGTTTTTGGGCTGAAGAGCACAGACCCTGAGTTCCTCAACAGTATTGAAGGAGTGGACGTGTTGGTGCTGCAGGAGACATGGTGCAGAGATGACACCACCCACTGTCCACCAGAACACAGGGAGCTAATAGTGCCCTCTGTGAAACACATGCAGGTCAGGCATGGCAGAGACTCGGGGGGCATCATCGTGTGGTATAGAGAGGAACTTAAAAACCACATCTCCCCAGTAAAGAGAGGGGAGTCACATATAGAGGTCAAAATGAAAGGTGCAGTGTTCCAACAGCAAAGTGACACATACATAAACCCTAACCCTAACCCTAACCGTAACCCTAACCCTAACCACCCTCAGACTCCCCCTACTACAAAGAGGAATACTTTCATGACATGCAAAACCAAATTACCCATTTCCAAACCCTGGACTCTGTGCTGCTGTGTGGAGATCTCAATGTCAGGACTGGCAGAGAGATCGACTTCATCAGCACAGAGGGAAACACCCACATAGCGGGGAGCACCTCTCTACACCACACACCTGTCACCTCCCAAAGACAAAGACAAGAAGCAGGTCCTGCAGCTCTGGAAAGGTCTGGGTCTGTACATAGTGAACAGCAGGACCAGGGGGGACTCTCTGGACAGATTCACATACAGCTCGCCTCTTGGGAATAGTGTTGTCGATTATGCCATAACTGACATAGACCCAGAATCAATAAATTCTTATATAGTCAGGCAACAAACACCCTTATCTGATCACAATCAAATAATAGTATACTTAAAACGGTCAACACAAAACATCCAAGAACAAGAACCCCCCAACAAATTAATGAATTCAGCTCAAACCCAGTTATAAATGGACTGAAAGCTGTACAGAGGAATTTAAAAAACACACGAGCAGCCCAGAGACTGAAAACATGTTAAACAATTTCCAGTCTACTGATTATGAACCTAATAAAACTGGATTACATTTAGCAATCAAAAAAATAAATGAATAGCAAAAACATCTCTAATAAAAAATTTCAATACAAAAGGTACAAACGCAAAAACAAAACCAAATGAAATCTGGTTTGATAACCAATGTGCGGCTGCCAGAAAGGACCTGAGACAGCTATCTAACAAAAAACACTGAGAGCCCCACAAACAGAAACTACACCTCAGCTACTGCCAGGCTGGACAGCCCTACAGAACATGCTCCGAGAGAAACAACAAGACCACACATCCCAAAAATGAAATGGCATCCAAGAGTCTATTGAGCAAAACTCCTTCTGGGAAACTCATCTGGAATCAAGGACTGATAACCACGATTTATAAGAGTGGTGACAAATTCGACCCCAACAACTACCGAGGCATCTGTGTGAACAATAATCTAGGGAAGGTATTCTGCAGTATCATTAACGCCTGGATACTGGCCTTCCTTACCGAACACAGTGTCCTGAGTAAGAGTCAAATTGGATACTTACCAAACCATCGCACATCCAACCATATTTGCACCCTACACACCCTAATCGACAAACATGTACAACAAAAAAAAAAGAAGGTAAAATATTTGCTTGCTTTATTGATTTTAAAAAAGCCTTCAATTCAATCTGGCAGAAAGGACTGTTTTATAAGCTCCTTCAAAGTGGTGTAGGGGGGTAAAGTCTATGATGTTATCAAGTCAGTATACTCGGAGAACAAATGCAGAGTGAAAATTGGCAACAAAAGAACAGAATTGTTCACTCTGGGGCATGGGGTGAGACAGGGCTGCAGTCTGAGCCCAACACTGTTCAACATCTACATCAATGGATTGGCCACAGTGTTGGATCAGTCTGCAGTCCCTGGCCTCTCTCTACATGACACTTAAATTGAATTCCTGCGCTATGCAGATGACCTGGTCCTGTTGTCGCCCACTGGACAGGGGCTACAGCAGAGTCTGTCCAGTACTGTCAGACCTGGGCCCTGACAGTAAATCTGGACAAGACAACAATTATAATCTTCCAAAAGAAAGCCAGATCTCAGGGAAACAGGTACCACTTTACCCTGGGGAGTAACACCCGGAGGCCCTGCTCCAGCTACACATAGCTGGGTCTCACAATTAGTGCATCAAACACATTTAACCTGGCTAGAAAAGCATTGAAAGATAAAGCATGCTGGGAATTCTACGTCATAAAGAGTCAAAATCTGGTTAAAAATCTTTAATAGTATAATTCAACCCATTCTATTGTATGGCAGTGAAATCTTGGGACCAATCCTAAATAATAACCCAAAAAACTGGGACAAATGCCCAGCTGAGACATTGCACATGGAGTTCTGCAGAAATATACTACAAGTCCACAGAAATGCCCCAAATGACGCATGCAGAACTGAACTGGGGATTTTGCCATTAATAATCCCCATTCAGAAGAGAGTAGCCAAACTCTGGGCCCATCTGAATCAAGCTGACAGAGATTGCTATCATTATAAATCCCTGATGAGCAACAAGCTCTCCCCAGAGACAGACCCCTGGGCCAGTTCATACTGGCACTGCCACACAGCAATGAGAACAGGGACACTGTGCACAATACAACAACAACCTGGAAACAAACTGACACACATCTAAAAAATAAATACATCGAAAACTGGAAAAATTATATTATATCACAAAACAAATTAGAATGTTATCGGGCCCGAAACAGAAAATTCCAATTGGCAGATTATGTAATAAAAATTAAAAACACTAAAGACAAACATTAACAAAGTACAGACTCAGTGACCACAGCCTGGCCATTGAAACTGGTCGATACAAGAAGTCCTGGGCAGCCAGGGAGCACAGGCTGTGACTCCACTGTGAATCAGGAGAGGTAGAAACAGATATGCACTTCCTACTGTCCTGCTCCAAATACACACAAATAAGGGAGGAATATGTATCAAAATTCAAGAGACTCATGCAAAATTGCATACTCCTTATTGACACTGATAAAATAGGGATCCTGCTAGGAGAGTCGGCGCAGAGCACTGAAATGGCAGCAAAAATAAAGAAAAAGCATTTGACCCAATTTGGCGTCCAGGTCTATTCCTCCAAATTCTTGAAAGCGGTGTAGGGGGTAAAGTCTATGACATCATGAAGTCAATATACACAGAGAATAAGTGCGGTATGAAAATTGGCAACCAAAGAACAGAGTTTTTCACCCAAGGGCGTGGAGTGAGACAGGGCTGCAGTCTGAGCCCAACACTGTTCAACATCTACATTAACGAGTTGGCCACGGTGTTGGAGCAGTCTGTAGCCCCTGGACCCACTCTACATGACAAAGAAATTCAATTCCTGCTCTATTCAGATGACCTGGTCCTGCTGTCGCCCACAGAGCAGGGGCTGCAGCAGAGCCTGGCACTGTTAGAGCAGTATTGTCAGAAATGGGCACTGGCAGTAAACCTGGACAAGACCAGAGATGGTATTCCAGAAGAAAGACAGATCTCAGGGAAACAGGTACCGCTTCACTCTGGGCAACACCACTTTAGAGCATAGCACCAGTTACAACTACCTGGGTCTGAAACTCTGTGCATCAGGGAGTTTTAACCTGGCTATAAATGCATTAAAAGACAAGGCACGCAGGGCTTTCTATGCCATAAAAAATCAGCTTTACAAAATTAAACCACCAATAAAAATTTGACTAAAAAACATTGACTTTCAGCCAATTCTTCTGTATGGTAGTGAAGTATGGGGTCCCCTTATGATCCCCGATTATAACAAATTGAATCAAAGCCCAACAGAAAATTTCCATTTAGAATTCTGTAAAAACCTCCTGCAGGTTCACAGGAGTGCAGCCGCTTGATATTATTATTATTATTATTATTATTATTATTATTTATTTCTTAGCAGACGCCCTTATCCAGGGCGACTTACAATCATAAGCAAATACATTTCCAGTGTTACAGTACAGGTAATACAATAAGAGCAAGATAAATACAATGACAAGTTCAAGCAAGTACAAGTGTGACAAAATACAGCAGATAAGTGACAGTGATAGTTACATCAAGATATGATTAAATACCAAATACTACAGTTTAAACACATGGCAGATTACAGTACTCTGAAGTACAGGATTAAATGCAGTAAAATAGGGGGCAGGTAAGAGTAAGTAAAGCAAATTTAAGGAAGGGTGAAAGTGTCCCAGGGAGAAACGAGTGCTGAATTACTGGGTCCCTCTACAGCAGGCTGATCCGCAGTCCTACCACCACACAGCACTGTCCTCAGAAGAGAATCACCTCAGCAAACTGGTCCTGAAGCTCAGCCAACTGAGCCAAATTAACACCAGAGAGAAGAGCAGCAGTTACCTCGCTCCATTTTGAGGTTTTCCTCTAATCAGTACTTTCTGTTTTCTACATGTTAACCACTCCCTAATCCATGTGCATGCATTTCCTTGAATCCCTACTGCGTTCAGTTTGAGAATTAATTTTTTATGCGGCATTTTGTCAAAAGCTTTCTGGAAATCTAAATAAACCATGTCATATGCTTTTCAGTTATCCATTGTCGATGTTGCACCCTGAAAAAAATCAAGCAGGTTAGACACGATCGCCCTTTCCTAAAACCATACTGACTGTCTCCCAGGATACTGTTACCATATTGGTAATTTTCCATTTTTTTATTATAGTTTATATAAGTTTACATATAATAGAAGTCAGGCTTATTGGTCTGTAGTTCGGTTTTGTCTCTCTTTTTGTGAATCGGTATTACGTTTGCAATTCTCCAGTCTGTTGGTACAACCCCTGTGTCAAGAGACTGTTGCATGATCTTGGTTAGCGTTTTGTAAATAACTTCTTTCATTTCTTTGAGTACTATTGGGAGGATCTCATCCGGCCCAGGGGATTTGTTTATTTTAAGAGTCTAGTCCCTTTAACACTTCTGACTCTGTTATGCTAAAGTTATTTAAAACTGGATAGGAACAGGTTGACATGTGGGGCATGTTGCCAGTATCCAGTGAAAAGTAATAATTTAATATATTTGCTATGTTTTTCTCTTTGTCTATGATTTTGCCATTTGTATCTTTAGACATTTTAGCTCCTCTTTGAATCTGTGCTCTGAATTGATTAGAACCCCTAAGACAAATATTATATATCCAAAAATCACCACTGTAGAGTAAGAGAAGAGCTAAGGTTTCTCTGTGATTTGAAACTCCTTGCTGGCAGCATCTCTCAAACTGTTTGCTTGACTAATCAGTGCCACCTAGTGGTATGATTAGGAAACTACAGGTTTTACCGTTCACTGTCAAAGAAATGTGTTGAAAACAACCCTATTCCGTGGTTTACCTAGGATACCATGATTAGGGAAGAAGATTGTAGGGTTCTACCAGCATGGTTCTTAAGGGTGTGCTGTAAGGACAGGGCTTACATCCATGGTAACAATTCAAACACATAGCTTTGAATGGGTAGCTTTAACTGGACCAAAAACATTCGCAGCTATTTATTTTGAATACTTGGCAAAAATTATAGTATTTATAGTAAACCTCATGGTTCAAATTGAAGGCAAATTATGATACTAGTGTTGTTTTTTTTTACATAAGAATGTGCCTCAACATTGGTCACATTATATATGTTGTTTTTATGTTATATGTACTGTATAGCACTGTAGGTTTGTTAAATAATGTCCACACTATTGTGCTTTTACCATGAATAACATTGCTATTTAAATGGCAATTAATATGAGCAGAACTTTTTAACATAGACTTTTTGTTAAAAAAATAGTAATTATTTGAAGAAATTAATACAGTAGCCCAGAGGGTGTATTATTAAACAAATATCGCAAATATTTAATGATTCGTAAAAAAAAAAAAAAATTAAAAAAAATGTAAAAACAATGTAAAAGACTACTGCACGTGATACTGCAGCAATGGTATACAAAAAGCTATTTGGCGCACTCTGCTGGGAACAGAAAGTATTGTGTTTACATTTAAAGCATCATTACCACCTCGTTACCCCACGGTTTGACAAAGGGGAAGCCCTGTATTGTTGTCCAGAAGTAGCACATCCCCTTGGGCGTTATGCCCAGCCTCTCAGTCTGTTTATCTGTCTATCTGTCTCATCTGCCACCCTAGCTGTCAATTATCCGTACAATGAGAATAAAACCAGCCTACCCTGCAGGGCACGTCCTTTACTATCAATAACAATGCACTTGCAATTGTGCACTCTGGTTGGCAGCAAGTGAAACAGTTCAGTGCAGCACTTCAGCAGAATATTCTGCTCCAGCTCAATACTTTCTATATATACTTTTGTGAAGCAGAATTTCTAATGGATGAGTTGCATTTAAAGAACAAATGATGTGTAATCTGAAGGACTCAGCAATCCTCAAATCTGCAATAATATACACTCACGTGTGTCTGGGGATAGCCTGATATAATGTGACTATCCTCAAGAGTCAGGACCAAGTTCTTAATGAGATGCATTCAAGAGTCAGGACCAAGTTCTTAATGAGATGCATTCAAGAGTCAGGACCAAGTTCTTAATGAGATGCATTCAAGAGTCAGGACCAAGTTCTTAATGAGATGCATTCAAGAGTCAGGACCAAGTTCTTAATGAGATGCATTCAAGAGTCAGGACCAAGTTCTTAATGAGATGCATTCAAGAGTCAGGACCAAGTTCTAAATGAGATGCATTCAAGAGTCAGGACCAACTTCTAAATGAGATGCATTCAAGAGTCAGGACCAAGTTCTTAATGAGATGCATTCAAGAGTCAGGACCAAGTTCTTAATGAGATGCATTCAGAGTCAGGACCAAGTTCTTAATGAGATGCATTCAGAGTCAGGACCAAGTTCTCAATGAGATGCATTCAAGAGTCAGGACCAAGTTCTTAATGAGATGTATTGGTAACCTGGATTTGTTTCTGTTTTGCTGCAGTATTCCATAGCAGCCCGGATAGGTTTGAACAGGAAAGGTGTACAGTATGTGCAAATAAAGGTAAACAAGTTCAGAACAGAGAGGTCTGCATGTACTTTCTCACTCAGGAAAATGAAAGCACATGTAAAATATGTGAGCTCAAAGCAGTGAAACAGTGGGGGAGAGAGGTCATTCAGGGCACCACAGTGGTTGTTTGTTCCACAAGAGGGAAACGGGATGAGCTTTGAGCCATAAGGGATGAATGACCTCTTCTTGACCTCTTCTTGACTTACACGTCTGACTTCTTACAGTCTGAAGGCCTGTCAAAAAGGCAGATTACACTCCTTCATGTTGCCTCGCTGGTGTCTTAGAGCACACAAGAGTAAGACTTAGCAGTCTCAAACAGGGCTCAGCATTATCTTTTGAGAACTTACCAGTATTAGATTTGGCATTCTCCTGGTGTGGGGAATGTTCTCTTGCTATACCTTGGGTACAGTGTTGATGAAGTTACTTTTAAAAAAAAATCTGTTATAGTTACAAGTTACTTAAACAAAATAGTAATTTTTTTCTTCTTCATTTTTCTCAAAATATTCTTTGAAGACCCAGCAATCGAACCCACTGGCTCCCTCCTCTGACACCGTTTCTTAGCGGGATGGTATGAAAAGCGCGTTTGTGTAACATGTAAGGTTTGAGGTCCACGTTAAGCATTAGCCATAGTGATTTTTTTAATGCAACAAAAAAAACACATAATTGTTTCACATAAAAGGAAGCCGTCACCACATTTCACTTCTTGTCTAAAAAAGGAATATTGCAGTTACTGAAAAATATAATCAGATAATGTGTTACTCTCCAACACTGATAATATGGATTATTAAACCCAGCGATTTGCATCGCAATTGCAAATGCAGGGTCACATGACCAAAAACAGTATGTGCTGTTGCTGAAAAAAACATAATTGAACAATTAATACACATCACAATGAACAAAATGGTGGATCAGTCACGCATCACAGATTTCTTTTATTAATTATGTTAATTAATAGGAGTTTAATTAAAACAGATGCTGACTGGAGTTTTCACCTTATTGGGACATTATGTGTTATTAAGAGCAGTATGCTAAATCACCTCTAGGGGGGGCAGTATTGCTAAAGTGTGCTCACGGAACACTGCCAGTCATTGCAGTTTGCATTAGATAGGGGTTTACAGTGAGTGTACAGCAGAGCTTCTCCTGAGTGACAGTCTGTTTTCAGTGCTGAGCTGTGTCCATCCAGTTTGAGATGTATTGATAGTATGTGAGACTAACCCTTCCGCACAGCGAGTACTGGTGCAGTACATGGTGACTCCAGGGTAATGTGATAACATGATTTAGTTCTAATCACCTTGAAGACATGTTGTATGAAAGCAGCTCTGGCTGATGCCCTGTTCACAGTGTAATGGCAGGAGTTCCTAATTCTCAACCAAACCCTGTACATGGGTAACATAATAGGCCTGCAAATCTCTTTGAATGAAACAGCTATGCCATATCCCTGGCACTGCATTAAAACACTTAGCAAGTTTTCATCATGTTCTGTCTATAATAGGATATGAAAATGCACATTTTGTAAAAATGTAAATACTTTTTTTTTTACTTTTTACTTGGAGAAAGACTAAGAAAGATTCTACAAAAACATGAGCTGTTTTTGGTTTTAAAACATCAGCTTATTTTCCCATTTACAAATAAACCGAAGCAAATTCAGAAATGATTTAATACTTAATGAACTTGGCTCTCAAAGTATTTTTCAGCATGAATTGTGACGCAAAGAGGACGTACAACTATGCTATAACATCGAACACTTCCTGTCTACTTCATTGTGCTGACCAGAACTAAATTCACACAAAGGAAAACACAGGCAGGTTGCTAGGGACTGACAATGACAACTAATTACAGCATTCCTGGAACCTGCACTTATGTTATACTGTTTGACATCACAAAATAAGACAGTTCTTTAAATGAGAAGCCAGACAGTCTAGAGATGCGATCTGCAGTGAAAAGCACAATTGATAAGGAAAGGTGAGCAGAACACGGGAAAGCCTCCCATACCTGATTTTACTGTGAGCTAACTGTAAGACACCAGCACACGAGGTGTTGGACTGTCTCACTGCTGTGGAAAGGGAGCTATTCAATTATACCAGGAGACCTCCGAGTGATAGACTACAAGAAACGCAAATACACAAAAGCACACTAAGTAAAGCACACCGTTTCAAACGCTCATCAAATAAAGATCACAGCATTAAGTTGGCCGAAAAATATAGGTGAGATTCCAATTCGACCAAAGGAAGAAGAATACCTGATTTGGACCAAATTTTGGTTAAAAACAGAACGAAAAAAAAAAGCTTTGCTCAGCTGTACTAAAAAATATTTTAGATGCTGAAAATGCTGAATAAAAAATACATTTAAAGCTTTAAAAACCTAAAGTGTTTTATTGAATAAAATAAAAAGCAGTGCTATAGAGAGGTTGATTTGTTTATTATCTAAAATAGTCAAAACATTTAAGCAATAATTCCTAGTTTATTAGACACATTTGATAACTGGCTCTTTAATGTTAAATATATATATATTGTTTTTTTACCCATTTTGTGTCACATTTTCCCTCATAATCCTCATAATCTCGCAAGTAATGTACCTGCAGTAACAAGTTACTTGCAATTTCTAATGACAAGTAATCAAATTGGTAGAAGCACCTGCGAGAAAATAACTTTTCCTTAAACTTCTAATTAATTTTTCTTTTTTACCTTGCTAGCATTAAAAACTAAGATTCTGGCCACTAAAACTCCAATGCAAAAAGTTTCATGCTGTTCGTATTATCTATTTATTGTTTATTATAATAATAATAATAATAATAATAATAATAATAATAATAATAATAATAATAATAATTATTATTATTATTATTATTATTATTATTATTATTATTATTATTATTAGCAAAAGTAATGTGAAAGTAATCAGTAATATATTACTTCTATAAGAAAGTAATCAGTAATAGGTTTTGGTGCCAGTAATCAGTAATCTGTAGTATATTACTTTTACAAAGTAATAATAATATCCCTGAAGTAAAGTGCTTCCAAACACTCATACCCTGGCCTGTATACTACATTAAATACCCAACACTGTGGTACAAAAACATTTCGACTAGAGGTCTTTTTCAGTGTTTGTCATACAATGTTTTAAATTAATTGTAGTACTTCTAAATTGAACATTATTAAATAGTTATTGGCGATGTATTCAAACATATACAAGCAAGTTAGCTGTTAATGTGTAGCTGTGTCTTGCTACAGTCTGTAACACCAGAACCTGCTTCGCTTTAATATAAAGTCTTTGAAAATATTCAGTAAGAAGAACCATGTACACATACGAGCGACACAAGATTAGGAATAGTTGTTTTGTTATATAAAGTTTGTCTTTCATAGAGAAACCGTGGTGCAAACTTAGACCTAGATCCAATTTAAGCGCTTCTACATCTTACTTGTTCCAGATGTATAACATTACCATTCCCCTTTTATCATAAAAACACATCTGCGCTAGGCTTTGTATAGGGCACGATTTAACACGCAATGATACAATATACGATCAAAGTTATACAATATTCGTATGGTCTCTGCAGTTGCGTGTATTTTTATGATTAAAAAACCCTGCATCACACACTTTTGCGAAGTAGCATACACTGTAAAGCAAATGTTTAAAAATTAAATCCGCAACAGATTTTTAAAGACATTTTGGTAACCGTTTTTGCTAAATTGCGTCTGAAGTATGTTCTCATACAGTTAAAATAAACACTAACATGTCTTTATAATCTGTTGCATTCGCATCTTTATTGTTAATAGTGTGCTTTTACAGTTCAGTGCTGTCTTATTACATTTGTTTCGATGAGCTATTACTGTTTCTCTTACATCACAGTTATAGACTGTACAGTAACCAAATTATGAGCCGCCTACCGCTCCGCCCACAATGCGAAACCACAAGACACGGTTCGTCGCTGCGCTTGTCTGTCGGGGTGACGTACTGTTCAGCAGGCCAGACCGGAGAAGTGCTACAAATCGTTTCGCAGGAATGTAAGGTCCTTCAGTTTTGGGAAGTTGTACAGACTGCTTGCGACGGCAGTGGAAACTTCGAAGACATTAGGAAAAAAAGTTCTCCTTAGCCAGTAAGTGATTTTCTTTAGTTACAATTTCTGTTTTGTGTGATTATTTTAGCTGTCTGTTTGTGATCTGTTTACGGTTCGACGCCAGCTAATTAAATGAGTTCAGATGAGATGCCGCTGTGTTTTTAATCCATGTACTTTGATATATACTATCTGATGTGTCAGATAGTATTTTTTTTTTAAACCAAATTGTTTTGGTATACCCAATGACTGCCGGGTAGTTACATTTAAAATGTCAGAAACACGTATTGTGCTGTTTCTCAAAGTGTTTGTTTTCAAATAGGTGGTTGTGCTTATTGTTTAAATGTGTATGTACTGCATGTGTGTGCTGCATTATATAGATTGGATAAAAGTAGAAAATGTATTTATTATATTTTCATGACAAATGCCATTATTGTGTGTAGACCAGTTTGATTGTGATAAACTTTATTACACTTGTAGCTGCTAGATATCATATATTACATATTTAAGTTAAACAGTAGCTTGCAGATAATAAAGCTAATATAGCCTATATATCTTGTATATACATGTTATCGGTCTATATCATTATCAGGTCCCATCAGATTCACATTGTCTGGGCCGCTGGTGGCCTCTGTTATTGCGTGGTTTACGGTTTTTTCCAGTTACTCAACAAGGGCTTATCAAATCTACTCATTGTAATGGTATTTAAAGAAAGGGACCGAAGTGCCATTTCCGGATAAAGTCGGCCAAAAGTCACTGCCCATTACACTGCCACAGCGCAGCAGGCGTTTGATGTGGTCGTGAATCTGCAACCCAGAGGGAGATGTTGAGAGCTTTCTCCCGAGGATCATACAGCTTTGCTCCGTATAGGGGTGCTGTACATCCAAATGAATCACGCACTGTGCTGAATATTACTAGACTTGGAAGCTGATCATGTTTCTTTTTCATGTAACATCTGTAGTTCAGTTTAGAACAGTACTGGACATGTTTTTTGTGGCAATTATTACGGTAGATTAAATGATAAACTACTAATTATCCCGTCCTACTATAGTTACCTACTATAGTTATATAAAAT
Organism: Acipenser oxyrinchus oxyrinchus; assembly: GCA_030684275.1. Classification (NCBI taxonomy): domain Eukaryota; kingdom Metazoa; phylum Chordata; class Actinopteri; order Acipenseriformes; family Acipenseridae; genus Acipenser; species Acipenser oxyrinchus. The sequence continues at coordinate 6,822,640 of CM060276.1, forward strand.
ATATAATTAAAAATGTAACTATAAGAACGTTAACATAGTGCTATAATAATAATAATAATAATAATAATAATAATAATAATGATGATGACAATGATGATAATAATAACAATAATACAATATTTGTGTGGATTTATATAGATAGATAGATAGATAGATATGTATGTGTGTGTGTGTGTGTGTGTGTGTGTGTGTGTGTGTGTGTGTGTGTGTGTGTGTGTGTGTGTGTGTGTGTGTGTGTGTATTTGTACTAGGCGCCTGCGAATACCTCATTAACCGGTTTTAAAACTAAATTTCAAAATACACATTATTTGTTTATCATACACCTTTATCCAAGACGTGTGAACTTACAACAACGTCTCACCCGAAAGACGGAGCACTAGGAGGTTGAATGATTTGTTCAGGGTCACATAGTGCGTCAGTAGCGGAGCCGGGATTTGAACCAGGGGCCTCTTGGTTATTAGCTCGTTTCTGTAACCACAGGACCACACAGCCTCCAACGTATTTATCACGAATTAATAAACTACTGCACATTCTTGAACTGTTTATGAACTCTAAATACTGGACTATAGGCACGAGATACAGGAGCCGTAGAATGAGTGTTGCCTTTATGATTGAGGCTTTTTTAAGTGCGTTCAGTTAAACACCGGACATTGCCAATGTATGGATATTTGTTGTCTGTGAGAAAACATTTGTACGGTTCTCACACTTTCCGAGACAAACCAAAGGCATAGTAGGCTACTTGGTATGCCCGCCGTATTTTGACCAATTCTATATCCTCATGGGAAAATCTTTTGTTTAATAGTTCTATTTATAAAGAACAAGTCGAGTTAAAAGTGCAGACCATTCTCTATTGATGCTGGATATGAATTATTTGTTTCTATACCTAGGCTCCTACAAAAAGTTGATAACCACGAAATTTAGAAGAAAACGCAACCAACAGTTGTCTTCCTATTATCATTTCTTAATTATATACTTAATTGGAAATTAATACGTTTTGAACATACAGGACACGACTCCCAGCTGCCTTGTATGGGATACAGCGCGCGGGAGCCGTCAGTTTGCGCGAGAGAGAGAGGTAGAGTTCGCAGAGGATTGCGCACAGGATTGCGGATCACGCGGGACTTACTGCCTTTAGAAAGATTTGTAGAGTAGGATCACTATGTTGTTTTTTTTTTAAAATCTGTTTATTGCGTTAGTGTTCCTAATGTACACTAGACTTCTACATTAGTATACGAACAGTGTGCTAATCACAATGTGTGAATTCTATTCAACATGTCTGTGTGACTCTGAATTCTAGTCAATTCAATGTGTCTGTGTGTGACTTTCTGAATTCTATTCTGTTCTATTTACGTTTATGTGTGACCTTTTGAATTATATTCAATTCTGTACGTTTATGTGTGACTGAATTCTATTCAATTCTATTCGTTTATGTGTGACTGAATTCTATTCAATTCTATTCGTTTATGTGTGACTGAATTCTATTCAATTCTATTCGTTTATGTGTGATTTTCTGAATTCTATTCAATTTGATACGTTTATGTGTGACTTTCTGAATTCAATGTCAATGTGTGTCTTACTCAATCCATCAATTCAGTATGTCTGTGTGACTGAATTCTATTCAATTCAATTCAATATGTCTGTGACTTTCTGAATTCAATTTTATTAAATTCAATTATTATTATTACACTAGACTTCTACATTGGTATACAAACAGTGTGCTAATCACAATTTTAAGAAACTAGGTATTGTAAGAGCAGCTTTAGTGAAGCACAGAATTATGATAACGCATGGCAGCTGCACTGGAAAAATCACGGTAAAATGATACAATTACACAGTTACACAATTACATTGCAAATACCATGGCAAACGTTTATGTGTGACTTTCTGAATTCTATTCTATTCAATTCTATACGTTTGTGTGACTGAATTCTATTCTATTCAATTCTATACATTTATGTGTGACTATCTGAATTCTATTCTATTCAATTCTATACGTTTGTGTGACTGAATTCTATTCTATTCAATTCTATACATTTATGTGTGACTTTCTGAATTCTATTCTATTCAATTCTATATGTTTATGTGTGACTTTCTGAATTTCTGTTCTATTCAATTCTATACGTTTGTGTGCCTTTGTGAATTCTATTCTATTCAATTCTAGACGTTTGTGTGACTTTCTGAATTCTATTCTATTCTGTTCTATTCTGTTCTATTGTATTCTATTCTATAAGACAAAAATGCCCCCAAAATGTTTTTTTCACACTAGCGCTTGATCTTGTGAGATTAATATTCAGTGCCATATAAGATACATTTATTTTTTATATTTAAAAAGGTTTCTGTAAGCTTCTGGGAAAATATCAGCAAATAAAAAATGAGCTAAAATGTTTAGCTTCCTGAGCCATAAGAGAGCCAGGAAATAAACTTTAATAACCCCCTACATCTGCAAGCTGTGGCAGGAACATAGCTAACGTCTCATTGATAATTAATAATGACGTCTCATTGATAATTAATAATGACGTCTCATTGATAATTAATAATGACGTCTCATTGATAATTAATAATGACGTCTCATTGATAATTAATAACGTCTCATTGATAATTAATAACGACGTCTCATTGATAATTAATAACGACGTCTCATTGATAATTAATAACGACGTCTCATTGATAATTAATAACGACGTCTCATTGATAATTAATAACGACGTCTCATTAACTTTAATAACCCCCTACATCTGCAAGCTGTGGCAGGAACATAGCTAACGTCTCATTGATAATTAATAATGACGTCTCATTGATAATTAATAATGACGTCTCATTGATAATTAATAATGACGTCTCATTGATAATTAATAATGACGTCTCATTGATAATTAATAACGTCTCATTAAGTAACACTGTGCAATTCAGCTTTCCAACAAAAACGGGAGTGGAGTTCCCTGCATCAAAAACTAGTCAGAGAATGTACTCAAACTGGACTGTAAAGGACTGCTGTCTGATGAAGTAGTCCACTGAAGAATAAACAACAGTTTATGCAGTCACCAGACAGCAAGGGAGTGTAGTGTCACAGCACTGTGGTACACTACTTTAAACTTTGTACACATTTCTAGTGCTTGATCCGTCAGACGTATGGGTTGATTGAAGAGCATTTTGCCCAGGGTGATTCCTGGTGCTGTAAAATACTCTCATAATATAAAAAAGTAGCCTAACCCTTTGAACTATAGTGAAAACTGAGTAAAGCACTTTATTAAAAACATGTAACACATTTGATTCCCTAGCAATATACACAAGGTGCTGTTTCTTTCTTTCTTTTTTGGGGGCACAAACCATGAAGGATTCAGTAAGTCACTGGGTTGAAGTGATAATATGTCCCGGCACTTCCTTTTGCAGCTGATTTGCACAATCATGCTCATCTCCACATGTTGTTTTCAATTTGAATTGTCACTTTGGTTTTATTTTGTTGTTTCACGGTATTCGTGGGTGGAACCCCTGTCTTCTGGGTAACCACATTGCTAATGTTCATGGGAAATTACAAACACAAACTGTTCTTACAAGCCACAGTTACAAGAGCAGAGGAACTTAAATTATTTGCAAGCATGCAAGAGACGAACACATTGGCTCTTGAAAAGCTGAAAGCAGCTTCTTTTCCTTCTGAGGCAAGTTAGCTGGGAGTGAACTTTAATGACGGGATTTGAGGGTTTTGAACTGAAATGTTTCAGCTCCTGCCTTCCATCAATGGTATTTTTTTTGTATTGTTCTCCTCATTGAATTTCTCCTCATTTTCTCCAGAGAGACTTTAAAACAAGGGTGCCCAATTCTGGTGCCAGAGGGCCATCCCACTCCCAGTTTAATACAATGTAATAATGGATTATCTTAGGGCTCTGATGGATGTTAAATTGGTTAACAATTTAGAACACATTTGGGACCTGTAGCCCACTGTTGTGTATTTTGGTATAAAACTGTAAGAAGCTGGTGTTATAACACAGACGAAGGCAGGAGCTGAAACCTTATCACCTACTTAAACTTAAACGTAAATGATTCAGTGTTTGAAGTTAAAGAAAAAAAGAAAAGAAACTTCACAGGGGTTCAAAATGGGACAAGTAATTCTCTAAGATTGCGTATGCTTGTGTTTTTCCTTCAGCTTTCTAAGACCCGTCAAGGCTGGATTTGCGTGGACGAGCCTGTTTAACGGACCTATTTCCAAACCCCCAGCCACAGTGTTGCCAGAGAGAGACAGTTGGGCTAGTGCCTGAACTTCTTGACACAGGGTAGAGTGCAGACCACAGAAATCCAGAAGCATGAAGGTTGCCATGATCGTTGTGCTCATTGCTGCGCACACAAGTAAGTGTACTGTCTGCTTGTTTACTAATTTAGCTTTACAGTTTGTTCTGATATTACCCCATGAGAGTTGCTACCGATTTGTTATGTGTGTGGGGGGGTGGGGTATTGCTAGTTACTATTTTGTAAGATAAAGGCACAAAAAATGAATACTTGTAGGCTGCACACTTTCACAGTTCCTCAGCTTTCATTACTAGGGCAAAGTGCCTCCCAGTCCCTTGTTCAGTTCTGGTCCCTCCGTGAACAGTTCAGAGCAAAAACAGCTAAGAAAAGCGTCTACCATGCAAGCTGCTCATGGCCGAGGAGCCCTGTGTCCTCCGGAAGAGAGACTCGACGGGAGCATTATGTAACCATCAGATAACACGACGCAGGCTGACAGACAGATGGCTTCTTAGATACTTTGAAAAAAATAAATATGCCGTCAGAAGTCTAAATAAGCAACTTTAAACACCACCACCCCCCCCTCCTCCTCCTGGCAGTCGAGACTGGGTGGCAGTGAGACCTACCGACGCGACCACTTGTCGCCCCTGGAGACACTGATTCCTATCTGAGGGCAGGAATTAACAATCTGCACTCCAGACTGCTTTTCAAATATACTAGTGCTCTTCAATGGCAGTAGCACTACAATCGCAATGCCACTTTTTTGTGCTGATGGCCAATTGTAGCACGGGGTAGCAACAATGGTATGAGCCTTTCGTTGTTAGAACGGTACCACAGTCTTGACATACTCCCCTAGTAAGGCGTCACAATGGTAGGAGCCTCTCCTACACTTGTGGAACCCATTGCAGAGCTGTGGTTTGAGAGCCGGCTGTGTTACTGTATCAGGACCACTGTCTGCAGATCCTTTGAGTATCTGTTGCTGGTAATGCTGTGATCTGCTTCTGTGTCTGCTGGGGTTTCTTCAGGGTAACACAGTGGGTGTTGTCATGCTATTCCAATGGTGCACTTTGTATCTCGTAAGAGGCAGGTATATGGTGAGCATTTCAAAGAACATCTTAGCACTGAGGAGCTGTTTGCTATTTAGTAGTCAGTAAGCTTTATAGATTTTCTAAAATTAAACTTTTCAGTTCTGCATTTACTGTATAGCAGGATAGTTATGTCACATTCCAGTACTGGGAAGCTTTTAGAATGGAAGCTGGAGATCATAATATGGTCTTAATAAAAGATGTTTCCCTCGTGACAGCTTTGGTATTCTGAACTAAAATATAAAATAGAAGCTGCTCAAAATGGATCAATACTGTACAGAGACCCCACAAATGATTTACACAATTACCCGATTGTAAGTTTGCATGTCCATAGTGTTGCATAGAATTGGATAAAAAAACCAAAAGCCCAACAACAGCCTCAGTTGAAGCTTCTTTTTCTGCCACCACGTGGTGAGAAGTATCTGCTGGATTTGGGTTTTTCTCTCAGTTTTCACGCCCTGAGTTATGTTCGTAGGAGGACACTTTTTCACTGAGTTGACTGGTAATAACCAGCTTACTAACACGTTGCACAATGTTATTTTAAGAAAGGACAGGGAGACGCAATGCCCTTACTGGCATTTTAAATGTTTATATGATGTATATTAAGAAACCATTAGGAAACAATGAAACACATGTCTTTATTATTATTATTAATAATAATAATAATAATAATAATAATAATAATAATAATAATAATAAATCAGTGTAAGCACTATACTCAAAAGCAGATCCAGTGGGAACGACACCTGGAATGTGTTTAAAGGGTCGTGGAGGTCCAGGCTCACTTTCTCGAGTGTGTCTTAAGCTGTGACTCCACACGCCTCATTACCACTCACTCGCACACACAAGGGATGCAGAGCTCATTACAGCCTGATAAGCATGTGGAATATTCCCCAATCACGCTAGTGCCAGTCGCTATGAAAAGGGACTGCATTCTTTCTCTTATCTCTGGGACTGAGATCCTGGGGGTACCAGTCTGCAGCCCCCCAGCTTGATGAAGATCTCTGCCTATGAGCTGGGTGTGAGATCCTGGGGACGGGACGGGGGTACTGGTCTGCAGCCCCCAGCTTGATGAAGATCTCTGCCTATGAGCTGGGTGTGAGATCCTGGGGGGACGGGACGGGGGTACCGGTCTGCAGCCCCCCAGCTTGATGAAGATCTCTGCTGATGAGCTGGGGATGAGATCATGGAGGGGGTGAGGGGGTGTACTGGTCTGCAGCCCCCAGCTTGATGAAGATCTCTGCTGATGATCTGGGGATGAGATCCGGGGTGTACGGTCTGCAGCCCCCAGCTTGATGAAGATCTCTGCTGATGAGCTGGGGATGAGATCCGGGGTGTACCGGTCTGCAGCCCCCCAGCTTGATGAAGATCTCTGCCGATGAGCTGGGGATGAGATCCGGGGTATGGGTCTGCAGCCCCCCAGCTTGATGAAGATCTCTGCTGATGACCTGGGTTTGAGATTCTGGAGGTGGGGGGGGCTTACTGGTCTGCAGCCCCCCAGCTTGATGAAGATCTCTGCTGATGATCTGGGTCTGAGATTCTGGAGGGGGTTTACTGGTCTGCAGCCCCCAGCTTGATGAAGATCTCTGCTGATGATCTGGGTCTGAGATTCTGGAGGGTGGGGGTTTACTGGTCTGCAGCCCCCAGCTTGATGAAGATCTCTGCTGATGATCTGGGTCTGAGATTCTGGAGGGGGTTTACTGGTCTGCAGCCCCCCAGCTTGATGAAGATCTCTGCTGATGATCTGGGTCTGAGATTCTGGAGGGGGGTGTACTGGTCTGCAGCCCCCCAGATTGATGAAGATCTCTGCCGATGAGGATATAGTAGATGCACCCGTACGTTAGCAATTTCTTTAGAACAAACAACTGTTTTGAAACTTGGTTTAATCCATTCAATTTAAATCGACTGAGATGTGTTAAAAAGTGCTTTGGATTCAAAGAAACGTATGGGAAATAAAAGGAATAATGATTTTATACATCATATAATGATTGGATTTACCTTATTACAAATACAGTGAATATTATTTTCAGTAAAAATTACTTAAATAGAAATATAAGACTGTGCATTTTGGCCTCCCTTGTATTGTTACGTTTAAAGCATATTTATTGATTGAAGTTACGTTGCACAGACTATATGCTGTAAGCATTGTTTGGCAGAAGTGTTTAAGAGTTTATGAAGCTAACCCATCAGAGCCTCTCTCTGGAATTTTATGAAATTTTGCAAAGCCATTTGTTTCTAGTTATTCCACAAATCCACACCAGATGTGTTGAACGATGTTGGGGAATGCAGTTCCATGAAATTGATTTCCCATTAATGTGTGGTTATTGTTGTTCTTGTTCCTGGATAGAATTTCATGACTTTTAATGAGAACTTTTTTTTTATTATCATTTTTGCTACCTAGGGACATGCACAGTGATGGTTAGAAAGTGGAGATTCTGGGAACTGGGTCCCAGTTGTGAAAGGGAACTGGGACGGTTTGGGGTACTTTTACCTGTGTGCCTCCACCAGAGGAGAAGGCCTCCTCCCCCACGGCCCCAGAAACCCTTTTAAGTGGTGCCGCGATGGGGTGACTGTGAGGTGACACAAGTCCTTCTGTGCAGTCCTGATAAGAGCTTGTTTACCTTCCTCTGGATGGAGAGCACTGCCTCTCGCCGAGGAAACGGCAGGACAATAGGTGTCTGGAGTAGAGGCAAGCCTGCTAGAGCCAGCCCTGACCTTGGATCCAATCAGCCTATTCAATACACTGACCCTGACCAGCAAACAGGCTTGGAGAAACCGAAGGGACATCGCTCAGTGCTGTCACACTGTCTGCGTTACACCCAGCTCCTGGGTCTTGGACTCTTGTGTTCATTGGAGTGAATTTAGATGGTTTAGGTACAGTAGGATAATATTTACATTACATTATGTTACAATGCCAGGCCTGTCAATTGAAGAGCAACAAAGATGAGATGCTGATCTTTAAAGTCCCACCAGTAATCATTGAAGAGGAAGGACAGTGCTGTCCGTCATGTCTGGCTCTCAATAGACTTTTTCAATATAGAGATTCCAGCAGAATCCAAAATGCACAAAGCTCTGAATTGCTGCTGTTGTTTAAAGAAACGTGCAAAAGCAAAACCAATTGACAGCCTGCAAATATACAGAGCCCAGTATCCACTGCCAACATGTTTCTGAATCTGCTCGGAACAGAACTGACTTTTTATAGGAGTTATCCAACGAGTACTAAGTGTCCCCTCGAGTCTAGAGAGTACTAAGTGTCCCCTCGAGTCTAGAGAGTACTAAGTGTCCCCTCGAGTCTAGAGAGTACTAAGTGTCCCCTCGAGTCTAGAGAGTACTAAGTGTCCCCTCGACTCTAGAGAGTACTAAGTGTCCCCTCGACTCTAGAGAGTACTAAGTGTCCCCTCGACTCTAGAGAGTACTAAGTGTCCCCTCGAGTCTAGAGAGTACTAAGTGTCCCCACGAGCCTAGAGAGTACTAAGTGAACCATGAAGGGAAGGCAGTTCATCCTAATCAGGTTGGTTTAGTGTACTGTTTCCAGATTTTCGCATGAGCCTGAGTTTAGTAACACAGTTCTGTACGGTCTGGTTGTGGCAGCATGCAGTGGCAGGGGGCCCCATTCAGCAGTAATCCCAACAGTAACTGAGCGCCCCGCTCGAGCAGCCTCTGTCAGGGGGTTGATTGCAGGATGAGTGGCCCATGTTTAGAGACGCAATGAAGGAAGTCAGCACTTCCAGGAAATGGCCAGTTGCCAGTAATTAGGCCAGATTTCTTTCTGACTTGTTGTTGCTGTTTGGAATGTTTCTTTACAGTACTTCTTTACAGTTGAAATAGAGAGAATACGGTATGGCTCTCCATTGCTGTCAGTGTCTTTACATAGACTTAGACTAAGACAGACCAATGTGGAGCTCCAGTCTCATGGTAGACCTAACAGCGCTTGTGTTTCATAAGTAAACGAGAGGAGGCCATTCGGCCCATCTTGCTCGTTTGGTTGTTAGTAGCTTATTGATCCCAGAATCTCATCAAGCAGCTTCTTGAAGGATACAGCGTGTCGGCTTCAACAACATTACTGGGGAGTTGGTTCCAGACCCTCACAATTCTCTGTGTAAAAAAGTGCCTCCTATTTTCTGTTCTGAATGCCCCTTTATGTAATCTCCATTTGTGACCCCTGGTCCTTGTTTTTTTTTTTTCAGGTTGGAAATGTCCCCTGGGTCGACATTGTCAATACCCTTTAGAATTTTTAATGCTTGAATCAGATCACCGCGTAGTCTTCTTTGTTCAAGACTAAATAGATTCAATTCTTTTAGCCTGTCTGCATACGACATGCCTTTTAAACCCAGGATAATTCAGGTCGCTCTTCTTTGCACTCTTTCTAGAGCAGCAATATCCTTTTTGTAGCGCGGTGACCAGAACTGAACACATTTGTTCTCGATCAGGTCTTACTAATGCATTGTAAAGTTTTAAAATTACTTCCCGTTATTTTCACAATATATCCGAACATCTTGTTGGCCTTTTTTATAGCTTCCCCACATTGTCTAGATGAAGACATTTCTGAGTCACCATAAAATCCTAGGTCTTTTTCATAGATTCCTTCTTTAATTTCAGTATCTCCCATATGATATTTTATAATGCAGATTTTTATTGCCTGCGTGCAGTACCTTACACTTTTCTCTCTTAAATTTCATTTGCCATGTGTCTGCCCAGTTCTGAATGCTGCCTAGATCATTTTGAATGACCTTTGCTGCTGCAACAGTGTTTGCCACTCCTCCTATTTTTGTGCAGTCTGCAAATTTAACAAGTTTGCTTACTATACCAGAATTTAAATCATTAATGTAGATTAGGAATAGCAGTGGACCTAATACTGATCCCTGTGGTACATCACTGGTTACCTTGCTCCATTTTGAGGTTTCTCCTCTAATCAGTACTTTCTGTTTTCTACATGTTAACCACTCCCTAATCCATGTGCATGCATTTCCTTGAATCCCTACTGCGTTCAGTTTGAGAATTGGGTTGCCACCTCGTGACCTAAAAAATTAGGAACAGACCCTAACACAACGCCACGCAACACCCGTGCCCTCCCTCCCCACACACTTTTTTTTTTTACCCTCACAGATATAGTAGACCTCTTAAAACATAATTATTAGTTACTGTATTTTAAGATATTTTGACAAATGAAAGCATCATAGGCTGTTTACGTTTTCTGTTGGCCAAAAACATTTATTATATATAACGTTAGTTGCAGGGCACTTTTGTAGATTCTTGGCAATTCAAACAAATGTCAGGATTTCACACACATTCAATACAAACAAATATCAATGAAAAATCTAGAACTATGTGGAATTACAAGTTCCCTTTAAAATAAATTTCCTCTTTAAAATAAATACCACAAAGCTATTGCACATTTTAAATGAAGCAGTGGACATGCAACCTGCTCAGGTTCCTGATGAAATTTCTGCTGACAGGAAGTCACATGCCAGAATGAATTTGCTGCATAAAGCTAAAGATAAATATAAAAAGATATATTGATCTTCGTAAACTCTCTGCATATACAAATTCTGCTCAATTCTCAGCCTGAGTTTGTAAGTCTTTACAGAATCAGAATTGGTTGTCGAAATGACTAAGATATGTGACTTTAGAAATTGTTAGTAAAGTAGAAATTATTACTGATTTACAAATTGCTTATGATGAGCTAATAACAATGCGGTGTGTCCAAACATGGATGTACCGACACATATTGAATCTTTATTGGCAGCCATTAAGTTCTTTATTTCCTTTTCCATGCATATTTTTGGTTGCTTCTTGCAGCAGCAAGGAGAGGTTTGTCCTCCATGATCAAGGAGTGGAAGTCCAAATCCAAACCTCTCCAGTGAGCTGGTGATGCATGCATCTGCAGATTCATCTGCATTTTAAATAACATTATATATATATACAGTACTGTGCAAAAGTTTTAGGCAGGTGTGAAAAAATGCTGTAAAGTAAGAATGCTTTCAAAAATAGACATGTTAATAGATTATATTTATCAATTAACTAAATGCAAAGTGAGTGAACAGAAGAAAAATCTAAATCAAATCCATATTTGGTGTGACCACCCTTTGCCTTCAAAACAGCATCAAGCATCAATTCTTCTAGGTACACTTGCACACAGTTGTTGAAGGAACTCGGCAGGTAGGTTGGCCCAAACATCTTGGAGAACAAACCACAGTTCTTCTGTGGATTTAGGCAGCCTCAGTTGCTTCTCTCTCTTCATGTAATCCCAGACAGAGTCGATGATGTTGAGATCAGGGCTCTGTGGGGCCATACCATCACTTCCAGGACTCCTTGTTCTTCTTTACGCTGAAGATAGTTCTTAATGACGTTCGCTGTATGTTTGGGGTCATTGTCATGCTGCAGAATAAATTTGGGGCCTATCAGATGCCTCCCTGATGGTATTGCATGATGGATAAGTATCTGCCTGTACTTCTCAGCATTGAGGAGACCATTAATTCTGACCAAATCCCCAACTCCATTTGCAGAAATGCAGCCCCAAACTTGCAAGGAACCTCCACCATGCTTCACTGTTGCCTGCAGACACTCATTCGTATCGCTCTCCAGCCCTTCGCGAACAAACTGCCTTCTGCTACAGCCAAATATTTCAAATTTTGACTCATCAGTCCAGAGCACCTGCTGCCATTTTTCTGCACCCCAGTTCCTGTGTTTTCGTGCATAGTTGAGTCGCTTGGCCTTGTTTCTACGTCGGAGGTATGGCTTTTTGGCCGCAAGTCTTCCATGAAGGCCACTTCTGACCAGACTTCTCCGGACAGTAGATGGGTGTACCAGGGTCCCACTATTTTCTGCCAGTTCTGAGCTGATGACACTGCTGGACATCTTCCGATTGCGAAGGGAAGTAAGCATGATGTGTCTTTCATCTGCTGCAGTAAGTTTCCTTGGCCGACCACTGCGCTCACGGTCCTCAACGCTGCCCGTTTCTTTGTGCTTCTTCAAAAGAGCTTGGACAGCACATCTGGAAACCCCTGTCTGCCTTGAAATTTCTGCCTGGGAGAGACCTTGCTGATGCAGTATAACTACCTTGTGTCTTGTTGCTGTGCTCAGTCTTGCCATGGTGTATGACTTTTGACAGTAAACTGTCTTCAGCAACCTCACCTTGTTAGCTGAGTTTGGCTGTTCCTCACCCAGTTTTAGTCCTCCTACACAGCTGTTTCTGTTTTAGTTAATGATTGTGTTTCAACCTACATATTGAATTGATGATCATTAGCACCTGTTTGGTATAATTGTTTAATCATACACCTGACTATATGCCTACAAAATCCCTGACTTTGTGCAAGTGTACCTAGAAGAATTGATGCTGTTTTGAAGGCAAAGGGTGGTCACACCAAATATGGATTTGATTTAGATTTTTCTTCTGTTCACTCACTTTGCATTTAGTTAATTGATAAATATAATCTATTAACATGTCTATTTTTGAAAGCATTCTTACTTTACAGCATTTTTTCACACCTGCCTAAAACTTTTGCACAGTACTGTATATATATATATATATATATATATATATATATATATATATATATATATATATATATATATATATCTCAAGATTAATGAATAAGGAATACAACTTCACTCTAGCTGCATTAAGTAATACTAGTTAGTTATTTCAATATTAAAATAATAATAACAGCAAATAATAACAGCAACATGTTAAATACATAATATTAAAATGCAAATATATAAATAGGCTACATCTTAGATTAGAAGAACCCAGAAAATGATCGATACATTAAAACGCTATTTACATATCACACATCAAGAAAATACACTTAGAATGGTGAACGGATTATGAGTGCACGCACGTAAAGTATAACGTCCATTTAAAACGTTAAGAGTAACGTTAGCTACTAATTGAGGGTGCGCTTTGAGTTGTGAGAGTGACCCAGAAAATGTGTTTCGTAAACGATCAAAAGTCAAAATTACACAAGAACAACACTGTCCAATGTGTAATTAATTAAAATAATTAACTTAAGTCCACAAGAAAGTACAGTAGCCTGCCTACCTTATCAGCTTCAGGTGATCTCTCTGGAACAAAGAACGATTGAATAGCCTGATTGGTTCTCCTTGTTCGTTATGAGCATGGCCTTCTCCCGCTTCATCCTGTCTAAGGTCACAAACTCCGCCGTGAGAGATCGAAAATTGTTTTCTGCACACAGTGCACCGGCCTTTGAAAATATTGTTATGAACTTTGTTCACCCGTGTAAAATCCTTCTCCCATTCGTCTCTATATTTTTGCATCCGTTTTTTTTTTTTGAGGTGTTACCGAATTTGCCATCGTATCTGAAATCGGTCCGCTAGGTTTATATGTTTCATAGCTACATAGCTGACAGCGGCACACACTGCCCAATAGGATTCAGAACTGCCTCGCGCTAGTCAATCCTTTTCGCGCAGTATGTGTAAAGTGAATAATTGTTAATCAAATGAACTACACTTCCCATAATTACCTGCTAACTCTGAGATGAATCCGGTTCCGGTAGGAAGTTGGTGCTTCTCATACTTGAAAAATACATTTGGCTCAATAGTGCAAAATACGGAACAAATTGTGTTCCGTATCGATTTGAAACGGAACGCAACATTTTATTTACCAATACCGGACGATTCCGTATTATACGGAACGGGTGCACCCTTAATAGCACCTTTCACAATGTGGGGAAGACCCCTTAGATTCCAATGTTGGGGGGATTGAGATATTTTGAAGGTAAATGTATATATGTATTGATTTATTAAAACCCATAAATCATTAATTTCCAGTAAAGTTTTTATTTTAAAACCATTGTAAAATGGAGTTTGAATGAATTCCTGTTTTCCCCAGGCTATTTGTAGATTTTCTGTATTCAAGTCTAGTTTGTATGTGAAACCATACTGTTGTTTTTCAATGCTGGGGCTTATTAGCTGGTAAAGGGAAGTGACCACTTCATGTGACTGGATGTGCTTTACAATATAACTTTTTTTTGCTAACATTTGCATTTGTATCTACAGTATATCTCAGGAGATCTGTGTATGAGCAGTTTTTGCTGTATATCTCAGGAGATCTGTGTATGAGCAGTTTTTGCAGTATATCTCAGGAGATCTGTGTATGAGCAGTTTCTGCAGTATATCTCAGGAGATCTGTGTATGAGCAGTTTTTGCTGTATATCTCAGGAGATCTGTGTATGAGCAGTTTCTGCTGTATATCTCAGGAGATCTGTGTATGAGCAGTTTCTGCTGTATATCTCAGGAGATCTGTGTATGAGCAGTTTCTGCTGTATATCTCAGGAGATCTGTGTATGAGCAGTTTCTGCTGTATATCTCAGGAGATCTGTGTATGAGCAGTTTCTGCTGTATATCTCAGGAGATCTGTGTATGAGCAGTTTCTGCTGTATATCTCAGGAGATCTGTGTATGAGCAGTTTCTGCTGTATATCTCAGGAGATCTGTGTATGAGCAGTTTCTGCAGTATATCTCCGGAGATCTGTGTATGAGCAGTTTCTGCTGTATATCTCAGGAGATCTGTGTATGAGCAGTTTCTGCTGTATATCTCAGGAGATCTGTGTATGAGCAGTTTCTGCTGTATATCTCAGGAGATCTGTGTATGAGCAGTTTCTGCTGTATATCTCAGGAGATCTGTGTATGAGCAGTTTCTGCTGTATATCTCAGGAGATCTGTGTATGAGCAGTTTCTGCTGTATATCTCAGGAGATCTGTGTATGAGCAGTTTCTGCTGTATATCTCAGGAGATCTGTGTTTGAGCAGTTTCTGCTGTATATCTCAGGAGATCTGTGTATGAGCAGTTTCTGCTGTATATCTCAGGAGATCTGCGTATGAGCAGTTTTAAACAATGCTGTTAGTATGAAGATGAAAAGGAAACAAAACATAACTGAAAAATAAATTCTCAGACTATAATGATGGGCTGCAAAGTTAAAAATAACATTTTTTTTTAAAGAAATAAGAGACAGCCTACAGCAAACCGGCTTGTGTTTGTTTCTTTTAGAGTGTTGAGTATACATCAACAGGCTGCCAAGAGAGCCCTTGGGTTAAGCAGGGGGAAGCTTTGAATAGAATTTGAAATCAAAGGGATAGGTTCAATATTCTTTGGACATTAAAATACAAAGGGAGAACTGTTTATGGATACCAAGCTATTTAATAAAAAGCTAGCAGTGTGAATGGGGTCAAATGGATAATACATTGTAACAGAAGGGCAGCTACAATGATATGAGCCGTTGGTAGAATTTTGACATGATAGCCAATGGTCTGACCCAATACACACTAGTCAGTACCATTTCTGATTAGGAGTTGTTCTGCTCATGGTTTTGCTAAGTTTCCTTCAGGGTTAGTACACAGATATTATGCTGTGTTTATGTATTATGGTTCTGTAAATGTGTCTGAGACATGCACAACAGTGACTACATAACGTCCTGGCTTTGTACACAAAGAATCATCTTTTTGCATTGTATAAAATGAGCACATTGCGTGACCAATACATTGCACAGTATGATTCAGTAATATTCAGTAATTCGTGGGTTTTGTCCAGTCTCTCGGGCACTCCAAAAGGGGAAATGGAAATTACCTTCCGATTTTTCCATTTTGATTAGAAACACACCATGAAACATCACAGATTAAAAACAACCGCCTCTTCTGCTAAAGTGCGTCAAAAACCAGAAAAACAATGTAAAAGTACAGTAAATCTAAAGTAAACAAATCCTCCAGAAACGAATGTAGGAGAACCAGTAGCGGGCATTTCACCAAAGCTAAGCCTGTCTCCCTCTCCTTGTATTTGATGTGCTTCTGGTGTTGTGCCTGTTTCCCTGATTCACAGCCGTGTGGCCCCAGATACCATCAGCACAGCTCGCTGCACACCATTGCCCCGTTTCGCTGCTCTGACTGGGAGCTGGGAGCGGAGCGCCAGCTTCACTTCCCCAGGAGAGAGACCAGACTGCCAAGAGAGAGAGCGCTATCATTTACTGTGAAGCCGGCGTAATCATTAGTGTCCCATACACACAGGCGGGTCTTCTACAAGTTGCCTTCTAATAAAGTGTTGACAGTATTTAGACTTGGGAATAGCTAGGTTAGTTATTTGATTATGTTTCTGAGATTTGGACGTTGATAACTATTGGACTACTAAAATGTAAATTGTGGTGGTGTCTCTTCTAATATGACTTGTGGACGGTCGGACAGACAGACAAACGGCTTCAGTCTCCACTGCTGTCATCATTCGCAATTTAAAGATACACATTTTTTTGAGTTGACAGGCTTTTTTAAAGTCTTGTAATCAGAAAACAGAAACAGGAAGTATGTTTTTAAAAGCAACAGGTGAAGAGCTGTGAGCGGGGTATGAGAAGGCTTCCAGGAAGGCATTAAGTGATGGTTAATTAGAGCCTGCTAACGAGATGTGGCACTCCGCTTGGGAGCAGAGATTCCCGGGCTGTGTCAGGTCTGCGGCCTCCACTTGTTTACGTCCCATGTCACGCCAGGGCCTGCCAGAGCCCGGCGTCATCGGCATGCCGTCTAAACAGGACATTTCCTGTCAGGAAGCTGCAGTGGAGGCATGGCAGTGGCCAGGCAGACAAGCCTGAGCTCAGGAGCTGCCTGCCGGAGAGCTGGTCGGCGTCTTTCCCAGCTTTACTGGAGCGCTGGCAGCAGCCACTGGGGTCCCAGCTCAGACAGTAGAAGCACATCTCAGGTCTTTACATTGATGGCCTCTATGAATAGAAGCCTAAGAGAGAAACATTCAGGATGAAAAGAATTCAGGCACATCTTAACATAAACACTTTCAACCTTTCTTCATATTCAAAAATGCACCATCTGAAGCAATGCAACCACTTCAGTTTTTTTTATTTATTGTGATGTCCCTAACCGAGAATATTGAAAATCATGCGGTAGACACAGGACACCTAACCGCATACCCAGTACTGCATCAGGTCAGCGCATGTAGTGAATTCTGAAAATGAAACCAAATTGTCAGCTTTGACAGGCAGAGTTTAAGATATGTCCACAATAGCCGGTAGATGACAGTGAAGTTGAATTATTAGCTTGCACCTGCAACAATTATAATCTTTTTTTTTGTTGTTATCATAGTGGTACAATCTAATCCTTGGGTTGTAAAAAGGTGAAATACCAAACAATAAATGCTGTTTTACAAGAGCTGGAAAAGGAATTGAAGTTGTGATAGGTAGTGATTAGGGATGTCACGGTATACCAGTTTTACGGTAAACCGCGGTATAAACTGCCACGGTTTTGAAACTGCAACCATTCTTCTATACCATGATTACCGAGTTCACACGGTTTAAGGTGATATGGGCGCGTTTTTGTATTCACCGTTTGTCCATTAGTTAGTTCATTAGAACTAACTAATGAACACTGACATCTCAAGTTCTGAAAACTGCCGTGCATGAGATTATCCGAGTAGGCTATTAAATAAGTGACATCATATTTAATATAAAACGCCCTACTAAACAATGATCGCTAGCAAACGTGATTGTCAGTAAATGAAACACAAACACTCAAATCTCAACAAGAACAAGGCACTGTAACTTTTCATCACTGCCTTCCTATTAATTTACCAAACCAAAGAAGAAACAGCAGCTATTATCTATCATATGGGTCAAGAGAAACGCAGTAAACACACACCAATGCAGAGAAGCAAAAAGTCTATTTACTACTATATAACTAAGTCTAAGTTGCTACATTTGTATTATTTTTATTTTAAACAGTATTGTAAAGATGTTGCCATTTCCTCAAGTTGATAGTGTTGTAGGGATTTTGGTTTTATGTTAAAAGATTTAAACAATTTTATTCCCATTTAAAAAAAAAAATCCCTTAGATGCCGCTTAACTTTGCAACGGTGTCATACCCACCTTAACTTTTCTTCTTTCCTTTGTGTTCGTTGCTGTTAACATGCAGTCCAAAAATTTTTTTAAAAATTTGCAGTCTCCGTCTATGTTTTGCACTCTGCTGAGAGGTCAGTGGGCGGGCACTGCATGTCTTAAAACGCACTTGATTGGCTTACAACTTTAAATTAAAGTTATTTTTCTTGTTAAAAAATCACTTGACTTGAGTGTATTTCTTTAAATAGCCATTTAAAAACAGATTACAAAAAAAATGACATTATACTGCGGTACGTCGATAACAGTGGTATATTTTTTGATGGTTACCATACCGTCAAAATTTGATACCGGGACATCCCTAGTAGTGATTGGTTCGAATAACTGTCTAGCTCCGTTGAGACAGATGAGGGTAGCCACATATAGTACTATACAAATTGCTAAAGCCATCCTGATTACTGCCATCCAAGTCTTTTTGAGGCCACAGGCGTTGGGTAACTCAATGAAAAGCTATTAAGAAGTCTACATTTCACAACACTCAGGTCTGCAGGGAAGAGATCGCTGTGCCTCTGATCCTGCAGGAAATGACACCTGACCCAGCTTCCCTGAGGAAGGACAATGTCTTGGGGAATATTTATTGGCCGCTGACAGGAAACTCCTCGAGGGACAGGAATGTCTAGCTGGAGTCTTAGCAGGGGAGTGGTTTTTAAAGATCTGGCTGCCATCTTCTTAAAAGTTATCCATTTCCCCTTGGAGAACATTGCAATAATAGAAGCCCTGCTCTCCCCACATCCCCTCCACACACACATATACACACACACACACACACACACACTTGTAAATAACAGCGCCTGGCATCCTTCACAAAGCGCCTATGGAAACACATCTCATAAGCTGTTTGGAGTCCAGCTTGTGGTGATTGTTGAGGGAGTTTACCTTTCCAGAATGCGTGATGATAAGCAGAATGTGTCGAACATTCCATATTTCCTGCCAGTACTAGGTATAAACTATTTACTGCAGGCCTGGGCAGGATCAGAATCTGACTGCATTGTTTATACAGACTTCATATTTGTGTTTACTGTTTTGAACCACGTATTCCAGTATGTACAGCCATTACCTAACACAGACACATTGTCACAGCATCTGCACTGTACCATGCGAAAGACAGCAAGCATGACCATGGCTCAGTAACAGTACACCAATTTGTTTTGCTTTCTATTATATTTGTGTCAAAACATACCTTTCCTAGTGCTCCCAAAGCATGCAGGTTTTCCATATATCTGAAGAACTGCTTATCCAGTTGTCATGAAACTTACTATTAAGATTATTTAGCAGAAGCTACTGAGAATATCAGATTCCTGTATGGCGTCGTCTGTCTGTCCTCACAGCTGTCCATCTGCATGGCGCAGTGGAGTGTCTGGAGAAGCGCTTATCAAATTGTCACGGTCATCAACGGTTTCATCATACAGTACAGCTTGAATGTAGAATCTCCAGCTGTGGTGGGGATGCATGCTGTTTGAACCCCTGTGCATGTCTTTTGGTTTAGCTGTGTGACAATAACCCCATGACGTTTTGAGATACAGAATGTAAAGGACAGACAGGCAGACAGACAGGCAGATGGAAAGCATTCTTTTGGTGTAATTTGTAAAAGGATAATTCTGAGGAATTCTAAACTTGCTTACTGTAAGTAGGGGAACTCAGAGAAGTCTTATTCCGTAGGATACAAGCTGACTGTTTTCCATGTTAAAGGATGAACGGACTATATATACATGCACATGTTTTGTTAACAATTCTGTATTATTTGAAGTGTCTGTGGTAGAATTGTTGTCAGGTCCTGGAATCCCAGTAAAGTGGGCTCACCCTGTTTGCTTTCTGCAGGTGCAGTACCGTCCTGTGAGCTTAAGGAGGTGAAGGATGAGAACCCCATAAAAGTGACTCCGTCTTGGGTCTCCCAGGGCTGCTGGAGTGAGGACACCAGTGAAGGAAGAGAAATCCACTTGATTAACCTGAATTTGGACATGATCAGCTGGGTACGTTTCTGAAAGATTGACACTCTGGTTTTGATAGAATTGTAGAGCATGATAAAAATGCAGATCCTCTTAATGTTAATATATACAACACGTTGTGTTTAAATTCACTTTATAAGGCCCCGTTTATAAAAGTGTGAATACTTAAGGTATTTTGTGTGTTAGCACTCATCAAGGTACTTAAAAAAAACCATTTAAACAACAAAATGTTCATTCAATGAAAAGGACAAAGCTGCTACAATTACAGGAGAATATCCAGGCCTGTGCCTGGCCACAATTCTGAGTATTTTCTTCTTTTTCACACATGTGTGTTAAATCGCTTATACCCCATATCTGCAGGACACAGCGTGCCCTATTCACAAAGCTTGAGGTCATGCCTTATTTAAATAGTTCTTTGAACTCTTTTTAAAGGTTAATAAAGTTTGTATTTGTGTACATTTTCTCGTCTGTCGTTAAATAGACCAACAACCGTCTCGAACTGTTTCATCAACAATATTACATTTTATATAATCCATGAAAACAACTTTCAGTAAGCTTTGTGAGGAAAGGAAGCCAGTGAAATGCAGTGGTGTGGGTTTCTGAACAGACACTTGCATGTATAGCTATACATAGCAGTACTGGCACAGCTAGTATGTAAAGAACATGTCATGTGCTGTACTGTACTGCATGAAACAAGGCCAGGGTATTTAATAATGGATCTGAATTCCACAGAAAACTAAGCAGAGAAGTTTACCTGTGTAATGGTGGCACAGAGACCTGTTTTTAATGTAACATTTGTTTTTTGTGTTTTTGGAATGGTTATTCTCACAACTACCATCTGGCTAATATTTGGTCGAATCTATCAGTTGCAGTGCTTCAGGGTCAGTTAGCCTGGTCTGACAAATACGGAAATGGAAATGTTAAGATAGAGTGGAATCTCAGAAACTGTTTTCACTTCTCTTTCTGATATGTGATTCCAGCTGACATGTACCACATGTCTGATACCACATGGGATCAGTCCCTCTGAGACGCTAACACTTTTCTGCACTGAGAACAACATGTGGGGAAATGGCAGGTCCAGCTTAGCACAAATATTTTCTTTGGAATTGCTCTTGTGAAAGTCAACAGTAAAGCATCCAACATTTCTAATACAGAAACTTAACTTGTGACCTACAAAAGTCTCTTAACTTTGCAAAGGATGATGCTTTATGTTATTTCACTTTTATACACTGACTGGAAAAAAAATGCTGTTTGACACCTTTGCAGGCTCCATCATTCATTCATTACCTGCTTACAGCTGATGGTGGTTTTTGTAACCTTTTCCATTCCACCTGGGAGACTTATTGATTGACAAATTGTCAATGTAGCCACTGTGTCAAGGTGGTTGCACAGACACCAGCTGCCATGCCCTTGTCAAGTCACTGTGCACAGTATGCTGCGCACTTGGGGATTTTCTCATTTTAATTGCATTCTCCAATTTTTGAGCCAGTCTCTGTACATCATTTAATGGATCTGCCAGTTATATTGCTGTGTTGCAGTGGGTCATATAACCATACTGTACACTACAATTGTTTAAAAAATGTTTCAATTAACATTCAATAACAATGCGACAGATGGGAGCATGTTACTGGGTGTTTGTTGTAGGTAGAGGAATAAACTTGTTAAGGTAATTTTAAGGAATTGCTCTATGTGTAGTTCATTCCAAGTTGGTTGCGATCAGCATTGTTAATTGTGTTCTTGAAAAATGCTTCTGTATACAGCTGAAATCCATTTTGTAGTTTCTTCTCCAGTTTTTCCTACATTTATTTGACCATAATATGCTTTCTTGGATATTACATAAGGTTCTTGACTAAATGATCCTTAATGACAATGCAGTGACACAGGATTTAGTATCGAGCGCATGCAAGAGGACTGTGAAGCTCATGCCCTAAATGCTGACACCTTCTCTGAAGTTTGCAAAAATGAAACCCTTTTTTCATTTTATGGGTTAAAATGTTACTGTTGCATTGGATATTAATGTTAGAAGTTACTTAAATGAAAGCATTGTAAAGCAAGCATGGTACAGAACAGAGAAGAAAGGTAAAGCATATTAATTGCAATAGCATGATTATGGGACAAGCGAGGTGAACTCAGCTGCAAAATGACAGCGCATATCTACTGAAGTGAACTGTTATATGGGAATGATTGAGTCTAGGGAATAAGCAAGTCAAACAATACAAACTGATTCAGGAAAAATCCTTTTCCTTTCTGGCGCCTAGTTTTGTACTTCCTTTGTAATGACTGATTTTGGTATTTTCCTTTATTTAGATTGCTTCTTATTGAGTTTCAATCTTTATTTATTTATTTATTTATTTATTTATTTATACATCATACAAAAATAAATGAACCCCCCCAAAACAGAAAGCTAATAGTACAAAATAAGTGACTATAATTGTTCTCCTATTCCTTTCTATTCTGTGTTTTATAAGCATGATATTTTGTTACTATGTGCATGGTCGCAGTATGACAGAGTTATTGTTAACATGTTGTGTAACAGAGCAAGCTGTGGGGGAAGCTACTTAATAAAAAAGTGACCAGCACACAAAACAATCTCCCTGTTTTCTACAGGTAAAAGTGGAGGCCAGTGTTGTGTATGTTGGTATCAGAGCAACTTTGTAGGCAACGCTGTTTTGTTGTGTACTGGCAAAACCAATACAAGCACACAAAACAATCTCCCTGTTTTCCACAGGTAAAAGTGGAGGCCAGTGTTGTGTATGTTGGTATCAGAGCAACTTTGTAGGCAACGCTGTTTTGTTGTGTACTGGCAAAACCAATACAACCGTTTTCCAGCAATGTTTGTTCCTGATTTTCACATACAGTACAATATTTGCCCCAGCTACCATACCAATATGACAGTTTTGTGTTTTTTTTTTTTTTTTATATGATAGGGTTAATCTAGCACTGGCTTTAAACTTGGCTTGCGTTCGGTCCTCATATTCCTAGCCTTGATTTGAGGTCTGGCCAAAGACTCCTGTCTTTAACTGCACATATTTCACATGCACAGAGACCAATGATATCTGAATGGCCGGGCCACACTATCTTCTCCAGAACTGACCCCAAAAAGTGAACCTTTCCAGCAGCAGCCAGCACAGTAAACAACAGTGATGGAATGTGCATTCTAAGAGAGGAGGGGGGAGACTAAAACCCAGATTGATGTCATAGCTTGGCACCCTGCAGACACTGCTGGCACTGCTCCTAGTCCAGAGCTTGGAGCCGTCTTGGGTTAAAGGAGAACTGAAGAATTACGGGAAGCCGGTTTGCAGAAGCAAAGCAAAAAAAAAAAAACAGCTCTCGAGAAAGAAGAAAAAAAATAGTCGAAAGGAAAACAATTGTATCTGTAAAACACAGGAGCAAAAATAGCAAGGGTGAGTGAGCATGGCAGGCACCTTCATTGTTCAACACTGAGAGGGAGAGAGGGAGGGGGGCTGCTTTTCAGCAAACACTATAGCATGTTCACTTCAAGGAACGCCTTGAACGGTGATTCATAGATTTGTAGATTTTATTCATTATTATTATTATTATTATTATTATTATTATTATTATTATTATTATTATTATTATTATTAATAGTAGTCATAGTCGTAGTAGTAACTGGCACAGACCACCATCCTAGACTAATACATTCCAGAGGAATATTATTATTATTATTATTTATTTCTATATGAAGTGGGATTCTGTGCCAGCCTATAATTGGGCCTGATTCCACTCATTTGAGATCACAGTGTATACAGTAAAGTTCATACCATTTGTTTGTTTTTTCACGTTGTTTCGTCTTTAAATATCTATTAATATAATTAAGTGCCCGATGAAAGCAAAGCATTGTATTGATATACTGTAGAGAAGACCAGTTTGTAATATAAACATCAGCCATAACACTGTCAATAAGATACAGAGCCACCAGATTTCACTTGACGATGCGTGGCCATTGCTCAATGATTAGAGATAAGTCTGTTCAGAATAAGCAGAAGTCATTTGTGCAGCGTGGGATATGGAAGCTTCCAACCAAGCACGTGCAATCAATCCTTGTGTTGTATATCAACCTATTAAGTGCCATTGTCCACATGATGTCATTTCTTGGGAGCAATTTTAACTGGCATCTAACTGTTAATTTTTCTCTTTAGCTATATTGTTATGATAACCTACTCTAATTTTGTTAACCGAAAAAGTGAAGTCTTAATGTTATGTATAAAATTTCATAAATACAACTTGTGTTCTGATTTTTTTCAAAGAAAAAAAATTAAATATTTGGTACTTAATGGGTTAAAGAATATTTATATTTATATTTATTTGCATTACAAATAGTAATTTAAATAAAAGTGTATGCTGCATATTGCAGGTGTAACCGAGTAGCATTGGTGTGTACGGAGTCATCAACCCCCAAAGGACCCTGGGAGGGTTAAAAGGTTTCATTTTTCCCCCCCCGGTTCCTGTGAATCAGTTGTCCAGGGCCTGATGTTCAATCAGCTTCCTGTCTCTGAGACTCTGAATCAGACGGGATTGCCTGCTGTTTGTTTAAAGCCGCTTCACACCCACGCAGTGGGGTCTGGCAAAACCCACCTTAAATCTTTAAACTGCGTCCGTACTGACGTGGAATCGGGACTATCAAAAGGAAGCTCTCCCCCAAACAGAACACTTTGATTCTGAACTATTGTGCTCCTTCTTTGCTAAACGGACTTTCGGTTCACAAGAAGTGCCTTGCAATTCTGTTTAAACATGAATTGTGTCATCTGCAAAATCCACTGCTTTGTGACAGATTTTTAGAAGTTATTGTTATAAAGACACATTTACAGTAAATTGGTTTGAGAGTCATTACTGCATGTTCATGTGACATGTAAGCTTTTCTGATTTCCACTGTGCTTTTTTTAAAAATGAATCAGCATTTATCATAGTTTATCCTTTTAAGCACAGGAAATGAGTACTCTTTTAAGCTGATAAAACCCTGGGCAAGGTTGGGAAATTTATTGTTGTCACTTTTTTTTTTTGGCAAAGACAATGGGGCTTTATTGATTCCAGAAACATTTGGGTTCATGTAACATTCCTTCCTGACTAAACGTGTGTCGCGAGCGTGTAAAGCCAATAAAAGAAAACATACTATTATTATTACTCCCCTGGAATATCGGGCCTTTTAAGTGGTCTGCGTGCAAGTTAACCTGGCAGAGAATTGAATAGAGGAGTGAAGCCAACCGCAATTAATTCAAATCAGACATACGATATTTAGCTTTTAAGTGATCAGGTAATTGCTGAATGTGTTAGAGCATGAAACAAAGTCCGTTTCACTTCAAAGGGGAGACTAATGGAGAGTAAGCATTAATAATTGTTACAAAATAATAATGTTTATTTAAATTTGTGGCAGAGTACACAAAAGGACGGATTTGCCAAACCTTTGTAGAATTTTTTTAAAGCACCGGGTACGCAGGAACAATTATTATTATTATTATTTATTTCTTAGCAGACGCCCTTATCCAGGGCGACTTACAGTTGTAAACAAAAATACATTTCAAATTTCAACAATAACTCCCCCTCACAGCTCTGCCATTCAGTCTGAGGCCTCTCTAAGCACTGGGTACACAGGAACATGAGCCTCCCTCACAGCTCTGCCATTCAGTCTGAGGCCTCTCTAAGCACTGGGTACACAGGAACATGAGCCTCCCTCACACCTCTGCCATTCAGTCTGAGGCCTCTCTAAGCACTGGGTACACAGGAACATGAGCCTCCCTCACAGCTCTGCCATTCAGTCTGAGGCCTCTCTAAGCACTGGGTACACAGGAACATGAGCCTCCCTCACACCTCTGCCATTCAGTCTGAGGCCTCTCTAAGCACTGGGTACACAGGAACATGAGCCTCCCTCACAGCTCTGCCATTCAGTCTGAGGCCTCTCTAAGCACTGGGTACACAGGAACATGAGCCTCCCTCACACCTCTGCCATTCAGTCTGAGGCCTCTCTAAGCACTGGGTACACAGGAACATGAGCCTCCCTCACAGCTCTGCCATTCAGTCTGAGGCCTCTCTAAGCACTGGGTACACAGGAACATGAGCCTCCCTCACAGCTCTGCCATTCAGTCTGAGGCCTCTCTAAGCACTGGGTACACAGGAACATGAGCCTCCCTCACAGCTCTGCCATTCAGTCTGAGGCCTCTCTAAGCACTGGGTACTGGGTAGGAACATGAGCCTCCCTCACAGCTCTGCCATTCAGTCTGAGGCCTCTCTAAGCACTGGGTACACAGGAACATGATCATCCCTCACACCTCTGCCATTCAGTCTGAGGCCTCTCTAAGCACTGGGTACACAGGAACATGAGCCTCCCTCACAGCTCTGCCATTCAGTCTGAGGCCTCTCTAAGCACTGGGTACACAGGAACATGATCATCCCTCACACCTCTGCCATTCAGTCTGAGGCCTCTCTAAGCACTGGGTACACAGGAACATGATCATCCCTCACACCTCTGCCATTCAGTCTGAGGCCTCTCTAAGCACTGGGTACACAGGAACATGATCATCCCTCACACCTCTGCCATTCAGTCTGAGGCCTCTCTAAGCACTGGGTACACAGGAACATGAGCCTCCCTCACAGCTCTGCCATTCAGTCTGAGGCCTCTCTAAGCACTGGGTACACAGGAACATGATCATCCCTCACACCTCTGCCATTCAGTCTGAGGCCTCTCTAAGCACTGGGTACACAGGAACATGAGCCTCCCTCACACCTCTGCCATTCAGTCTGAGGCCTCTCTAAGCACTGGGTACACAGGAACATGAGCCTCCCTCACAGCTCTGCCATTTGGTCCGAGGCTTCTCTAAGCATAGACTGCTAACTTAGCCAGCTTGTAGAGGGTTTTGTGATATGGACCGATGTCCACGAGAGGATAGTGAATTAGACCACTGCACCACCCAGCCCCTTTGACATACTTGAGTATTTGCTCTAATGCATTTGGACTCCCATAGTAAAATACTTGTGCTTTTCACTGGTTTAAATTCAACCTTTCAAAATTCCTAGCAGCTGCAGGAACAATTTTAATTTAAAAATAATAAATCGCTAGAAGTGGTTTTGATACGAAATGAGGATTTGAAAATAAACTAATGTTTTGACAATTTTGACAAGGTTATTGAAAGCATTCAAAAGCCTACTGCAAAGCTACTGCCTACTTATCTCTCCCCACTCGGCTGTTGTTTTCCAACATTCAACATACATTGTTTCCCCTCACTCATTTCCATCATAGTTCTAAATGCTATACAAAAATGACCTATACAAAAGATGCATTTTACATTCTATTACCATACTGTAGTACTGCTTAAAAACCATTAGAACACTTTTTTTTTTATCTTGTAGTCCTTTAAGCACATTTTTTTAAGCTTTAGGTCTCTGTCTCCTGTACTGGTTGGATAATAGCACCATTCTGTTTGAAATGCATGGGGGATAGGTGATTGGGTGGAGATGAACTGTTTCACGTTAGTTGCCAGTCAGTGCTAGATCCTAATCATTGCAGAGGTGGAGATATTTACATGCCTGCCACCTCTCGATCTGTTCAAGATGAGGTATGCTAATCAGGATTGACAGCAGGGCCACCACTGTTTTCAATCTCTTGCTAACACTTCAGCTAATTAGGAGCCATAGTCTCAGTGGAAGTATGACTGCCAGCTCTGCTTTTTTAATGTGGAAGATGGAAATGTGATCAAATCAGTTCAAAATGAGTTTTTTTTTAATACATCCACATCAAGTTGCCAAGCAGGGACATGTTGAGTTTTCAGTTCTCTCTGGGCATAACCTAGGCAGAGTCAGATGGAGAGTGCCGCATGCTGAAGAGCCCCCAGGGTGCAGTGAGGATGCTGGGATTGGCGCCCCTGCCTAGCTTGGGGATGAGTGATATTTCCTCGCCCTGCCCAGGTGAATGGGACAGTGGGCAGAGACAATCAGGAAGAAAGGGATTGAGTCATGGAAGAAAGTGGGAAGTGAATGTAGTCGCTTGTTGACGTACCATGTAGAGGTCAAGGGGACCATCTGTGACAGCAGCGTCCTGCACTGCAGGAGGGGGACAGGCTGTCCTTCCAAACACAATGAGAATCCCCACTGGTCGTGGTGCATGACCGCTAAACTTAGCTCCCGCTGACAAGCTGCGCACACAAGCCTCCTCTGTACAGGACCAGGTGGACTCAGCTCAAGGGTGGAAGGATTTATTTATTTTTGTTTTCAAATACCGGTATATAGCTGACCTTGATACAGAACTGAATTTCCCATTGGGGAAAATCATAAGAACAGATGTGCAAGACAGGAGACAAGATGTTTCTTTGTGGGCCTGTTCAATCGATCTAAACTGTAAACCTGTCCTGACCTATTTTATACAACAAATGGCTATGTTTCTTGGTAGTTTTGCCATGAGAACAGAATATATATATATATATATATCAAGCTTGTTAAAGTTGTGGTTGAAAAAATAGTAGTTTAGTGAGTTGTAGAGGTTAGAACTCTTTAGGGCACAGGTTCAGTTCTCTGACTCCTATGTTAATCTTTCAGCTGCCACCATAGAACGCTGTCTCTCCTGCTGTGCCCTGCCACTTTATGTTGTTCTACTAAAATCTTTAAGAATTTTACAACCATTACTATTGTAATTATTGATCAAGTCTAAGAGAAAACCTCCAGCTGCCTCAAAACCAAAATATTTCTATACTTCGCTGCGCACAGACTTCGGCCAGTCCGGAAGTAATTGAATCTTCATCTGCTCTGCATATAAATGCTGACTCACAGCACCTCTAAAAGTATTAAGTATGGTGTCATGCTGAATTTTGCATTCTTTTGTGATGTGTTTTTTTAATTTTATTTATTTAGTAGTTGTCAATTTTTTTGTAGTTTTCTCCCCAATTTAATAGTGTCCAATTATTTTTGTTTAGCTCAGCTCACCGCTACCACCCCCGCGCTGACTTGGGAGTGGCGAAGACGAGCACACTTTGTCCTCCGAAGCGTGTGCCGTCAGCCGACCGCTTTTTTCCACACTGCAGACTCACCATGCAGCCACCCAGAGCTACAGCGTCGGAGGACAACGCAGCTCTGGGCAGCTTACAGGCAAGCAGCTACAGCGTCGGAGGACAACGCAGCTCTGGGCAGCTTACAGGCAAGCCCGCAGGCGCTCGGCCAGACTACAGTGGTCGCTGGTGTGCTATGAGCCGAGAACACCCTGGCCGACCTAACCCTCCCTCCTCCCCCGGGCGGCGCTTGGCGAATTGTAAAACGCGAGTGCTTTTACTGGATGCGCCACTCGGGAGCCTTGAGATGTGTTTTGATGTGTTTTGTTTTTTTTTTTTTTAATTTAGTAGTCGCCAGTTAGAGGGTACAGAAGTTGTGGATTTGTTGATTTATAGCTATTGAATGTCTGAAATGCATTTGTTTGTCAGGTTCTTAGAAATCAATGGAATACAATGGTTAAATAATACTTTAGTGTGTGGTGTTTGCCTGCGAGACTGACAATGATTGGTATGTATAGGGTTTGTTTTGTTGTATCTTAATATAAAATAAACTTGATTATACTGCGTTTGTATTTTTAGCAGTATTAGCAATAAAAAGTATGTCTGCGAGCCAACGTGTTTTTTTTTTTTAATCCCACGCTATTGCGATTTAAATTATCGATGTCGAATGATATCGATGTCATATCAAAATATCGATATTGGTGTCCACCCCTACTTTTTACTTTATTGTCATCAATTTGTTGTGAAGCAAAATACCCTGAGGTTTTGCATTACTATAACCAGCCAGATGTTTCCGAGATTCTTTTTATCTCACATAGAGGCTGTGTTTACACAGAATTCTGCATTATATACGCAGCAAATTTTAATAAAATGCAATAAAAATGCATTACATGCCGGTATCACTCTCCTCAATAAAGCAAAATAAGAAATGAGCCAACCTACATCAAGTAAAGTATAGCCTAAATGCTTTTACCATTAGAACTGCAGTTTTCAATTTGCATCCCTGTAGAGTTTAAGCTTGAAATGCAGATTTTTAGATTGCAAGCGTTTCTAAAATGTAGGTTTTCAAAGTGTATCTCTGTTACGTGATTTCAACTACCCTAAAGATCACACTGAACCCCACAGAGATGCTGTGTGTTTATTAGTGTTCCATACAAGGCACGTGAAAGTTCTGCATTTAATTAGTTTTACAGTAATAGACTTGTCTACTTGGTACTGAAAGAGTTAAACCCTCCTAAGACTCCTTATTATAGCATTTGTTTTTACTTTCAGGATTCTTGCTTGTGTCCTGTTTGACAGCTCAGGAGGTTGAATTAATTGGCCTCTAGGGTTTACATATCAAGTCAGTGTCTGAGCGAGAATCCAAAACCAACTAAGCCTGGCTCCTGGTGTTTAACTCTAATCTTTTGGCCGGCCCCCTGATCCCTGTATCTAAGCTCCAGTTCACCCAGCCTCCAAGTCTGTGCCTTGGGAGAGAAACCAGATTCTGACTGGCTCCCATGCCTGGACTCAAACCACTAGGGCTTGCTGAGTGCTGACCTCCAGTTCACCTCAGAAAGCCATGCAGCTCATGTTTATAACCTCAGCCCATACTGCTATTTTGTCTCAAAGAAATTGGTTTCCTATGGTTTTTCACACATTTCAATTGTAAGAGAAGGGGTAAGAATGAGACTTCCTTGAAGCTAAGGGGCTACGTGCCCGCTTTGGTAACAACATTAGAAAGGGCCAGCAGGGCAGGCTGGAGCGTGCTTGTGAACCTTTATACCAGAAGAGAGTGCCAGAGCTGTGGTGTGGTGCTTACAACCAACCAGAAGAGAGCGCTAGAGCTGCAGTGTGGTGCTTACAACCAACCAGAAGAGAGCGCCGGAGGCAGTGTGCTGTAGTGGTTAGAGCTGAGGGGCTGGGGGGCAGTGTGCTGTAGTGGTTAGAGCTGAGGGGCTGGGAGGCAGTGTGCTGTAGTGGTTAGAGCTGAGGGGCTGGGGGGCAGTGTGGTGTAGTGGTCAGTGCTGAAGGACTGGGAGGCAGTGTGCTATAGTGATCAGTGCTGAGGGACTGGGAGGCAGGGTGCTGTAGTGGTCAGAGCTGAGGGGCTGGGAGAAAAGTTTGTTGTAGATACAACAAGTTGAATATAGAAAAACAAGAAGAATGAATTAGTTAAGATAACTGATATTTCCTACATCAAGGTGCTTATTAACATTTTGCTTTTGTTCTCTTTCTAGTTTACAATGGACCTGAAGAATACAGTTCCTGCAAGCATCATCCTGATCAGCAACAAAAATGTCTCCTTGACTTTATTTAACGAGAATATTTATGCAAAAGTCTACGTGAGTATGGGTGTTTAATATATGCAGTAGAGGAGGTGTCAGCTCGTCACAGTCACTTTTTAGATGCACTGGTTCCCCCACAGTGTTGATATACTGTGGTTCCAGTGTGGCTCAAACAA
The DNA here is from genome assembly GCA_030684275.1 of Acipenser oxyrinchus oxyrinchus. Taxonomy (NCBI): domain Eukaryota; kingdom Metazoa; phylum Chordata; class Actinopteri; order Acipenseriformes; family Acipenseridae; genus Acipenser; species Acipenser oxyrinchus. Next base: position 6,854,219 of record CM060276.1, read on the forward strand.
TTGTGATGATTGTGGATAGTCATGTTTTATAAATGTTATGGTAGTTTTTTGTTATAGTACTGACAGGTATTATTTGGTATTTATAGATATGTATCTGTATCTTGCTAGCATAGTTGTACTTTTATTTGGTACTTGTCATTTGTTCTTAGTACACATACAGAAGCTTGTCATAATCAACTAAATTAATCTAAAGGTTTGTTTTTCTAGGTTTTCTAGGCAATTAGGAGTATATGATAAAAGTCTGGAGGTGAAAATTCAAGGCAGTTGTTTTTTTCATATTGAATGTGATGGGCAGACAGACGGACAGACACAGTCAGTGCATAAGAGTTCTTATTCCCTTAACTTGGCCCTCAGAACAGTCTTGAAGCCAAACAGGCCAGCTGTGTCCTCTGTGCCAGCTGTGTCCTCTGCTAGCTGTGTCCTCTCTGCTAGCCGTGTCCTCTCTGCCAGCCGTGTCCTCTCTGCCAGCAGTGTCCTCTCTGCTAGCGGTGTCCTCTCTGCTAGCAGTGTCCTGTCTGCCAGCCGTGTCCTCTCTGCTAGCTGTGTCCTCTCTGCTAGCCGTGTCCTCTCTGCTAGTTGTGTCCTCTTTGCTAGCTGTGTCCTCTCTGCCAGCTGTGTCCTCTCTGCCAGCTGTGTCCTCTCTGCTAGCTGTGTCCTCTCTGCTAGCTGTGTCCTCTCTGCCAGCTGTGTCCTGTCTGCAAGCCGTGTCCTGTCTGCTAGCCGTGTGCTCTATGCTAGCTGTGTCCTCTCTGCTAGCTGTGTCCTCTCTGCCAGCCGTGTCCTCTCTGCCAGCGGTGTCCTGTCTGCTAGCGGTGTCCTCTCTGCTAGCAGTGTCCTGTCTGCTAGCCGTGTCCTCTCTGCTAGCAGTGTCCTCTCTGCTAGCTGTGTTCTCTCTGCCAGCCGTGTGCTCTCTGCCAGCCGTGTCCTCTCTGCTAGCGGTGTCCTCTCTGTTAGCTGTGTCCTCTTTGCTAGCTGTGTGCTCTCTGTTAGCTGTGTGCTCTCTGCTCTCTTTGCTAACTGTGTCATCTCTGCAGCTGTGTCCTCTCTGCTAGCTGTGTGCTCTCTGTTCTCTGTGCTAGCTGTGTCCTCTCTTCTAGCTGTGTGCTCTCTGCTCTCTGTTCTCTCTGCTAGCCGTGTCCTGTCTGCTAGCTGTGTCCTGTCTGCTAGCTGTGTCCTGTCTGCTAGCTGTGTCCTCTTTGCTAGCTGTGTCCTCTTTGCTAACTGTGTCATCTCTGCAGCTGTGTCCTCTCTGCTAGCTGTGTGCTCTCTGTTCTCTGTGCTAGCTGTGTCCTCTCTTCTAGCTGTGTGCTCTCTGCTAGCCGTGTCCTCTCTGCCAGCCGTGTCCTCTCTGCCAGCAGTGTCCTCTCTGCTAGCGGTGTCCTCTCTGCTAGCAGTGTCCTGTCTGCTAGCCGTGTCCTCTCTGCTAGCTGTGTGCTCTCTGCTCTCTGTTCTCTGCTAGCTGTGTCCTCTCTGCAGCTGTTCCCTCTGTCAGCTGTTTGGCTGATGGATGCTTAAAGACCCTCACCAGCTGCTGGCTATTTACAGGGTGAGGGAGGAGTGTGAGAAGAAAAGAACAACTCTAGGGTCAACAGGGACTAAAATCACTTGTCAACACTTCTCAATTCTCATTTCATACCCAGTACACAGTAACTGTTTCAAGACTCTGCTTTTACAAACTGAATCACAATATAAGACGACTCAAATACACTGTTCATACAGGGAGCTGGCCACTTCACACACTTTTCTAACCACTGATGCTATTCAAAACAACTGCTTTCCATGCTGCAGCCCAGCACTCTAACCCGTGAGCTGCTCAAACCCACTGCCTTCCACACTGCAGCCCAGCACGCTAACCACTGAGCTACTCAAACCCACTGCCTTCCACACTGCAGCCCAGCACACTAACCATTGAGCAACTCAAACTCACTGCCTTCCACACTGCAGCCCAGCACGCTAACCACTGAGCTACTCAAACCTACTGCCTTCCACACTGCAGCCCAGCACTCTAACCACTGAGCTACTCAAGCCCACTGCCTTCCACACTGCAGCCCAGCACGCTAACCACTGAGCTACTCAAACCTACTGCCTTCCACACTGCAGCCCAGCATGCTAACCACTGAGCTACTCAAACCCACTGCCTTCCACAATGCAGCCCAGCATGCTAACCACTGAGCTACTCAAACCCACTGCCTTCTACACTGCAGCCCAGCATGCTAACCACTGAGCTACTCAAACCCACTGCCTTCCACACTGCAGCCCAGCACGCTAACCACTGAGCTACTCAAACCCACTGCCTTCCACACTGCAGCCCAGCATGCTAACCACTGAGCTACTCAAACCCACTGCCTTCCACACTGCAGCCCAGCACTATACTGAGCTACTCAAATACTGCCTTCTACACAGCTGCCTGATGTTTTAACTGAGAAACTATCCTGTTAAAATGTAGAACCCTTAACATACACTCCCTTTCCCACTCGTTATGACCTTTTTAATGGTAGATCGATCTATGACAGGGGGCCTAAAGTTTTAAAGACAACTGACATTATTAAGAAATGATTAAAACCAGCAGGTCAGTTTTCTGCAAATATAGTCTGAAACCTGGCTATTAGCAAGAGATGGAATTTAGTCAGGGAGGGGGCACAATAACATTGATAAGGAACAGATGTGCTACTACAAAACGTCTAAGGAAGCAGAGTTTATAAAGAGAGGACAGTATGACTGTCACTGAGCATTACATCTGAGAACTTTAACTCACAATGACAGCGGTGGTGAAACAAGCATTACATTTCATGAGGGAGAAGAAGTAAAGATATTTCACCAAGGAGCAGTGTTGGTTTATTAAAAGCAGGGTTCATTTGCAAACGGACAATCAAAACCTTTATTTGAGCAGGTAGAACCCTTTGAGAGCAGATTTATATTCATCATTTTGGTTTTGGACTTACATCCACTGGGGGCTATAAGAGCAATTATCCTGGCCTGAGCCAGTTCCATTACAGGTCTCTTCCACCCCTGGTAGACAGCAGATGCAGAGCTGGAGTGAGTACTGACCGGTTAGTTGTTTGTAAAGGAGTGTCTGTCCTCACACACAGCCTTAATCGCCACCAGGACAAAGAGCATTGTGGGTGAGAGGTTACCTGACAGGAAGCAGGGTTCAAGGTTTCTTTGTAGCTGGAGAAGAATGGCGGAATGTGCCTGGTGGAATAAACAGGATCTCTGGAAGCCATGGTCACTCAGACCACACCCCAGCCTGCTCTCTTCCTGGCACACGTGACAGTCCCCTCATCCAGACCCACTGTTCCTGGTCTCTCTTTCAAGTCTCCTGTGACCCAGCCTTTTATCAGAAACTCTCTTTTGTTTTCGTGTTCTATAACTTCCTCTGTTCTATTTACATTTTTCTTAAGCAAACAAAAAGAGGCCTTTATTGCAAGACTTCAGTAGCTATGCTCAGTTTAGCCCTCATTGGTTTGGTCATATTATTGTTTTAGCAACGGTCTCATCTGGCTGTATGCACAACACTGTTAGGCTCTATCCTCTGTTCTGAATTTTTATGTCACTCTTAGAAAACATATTGAACAACATATTGACTTGCTTTATTTCCATTGTGAAATAAATTGTTTCTATAGTGAGATAGTACTGGAGCGGTCCTCTTCCATTTTTCCGTTTGAAGTTTTTATAGTAATTATGCAGCTCAACTTGCAAAACAAAAAAACAAAAAAAATCATGCTGGTTTCAATATGTCTTTTTTTATTTTAGCAGTATCACCAAGAAACTTCAGTTATGCCTTCATACATATGTTTCAATGATAATATTTTGTCAGTTTTCATATTACTGACAGAGTTATCCTAGAAATTCTGTTAGCAAAGAGAAGAGGAACTTCACAACCAAGGAAGTGGAAGAAAAATTGAGTAGAGAAGAGAGGCTGAAAAATAAAGATGGGACAAGAAGTCAAGTGATTAGACTAGTGCTCATTATTATTACATCAAGATACAGGGTGACAGTACTGGAGAGATGGGTATGGAGTGATTAGACTAGTGCTCATTATTAAGGTGCAGGGTGATAACAACGCTGAAGAGCTAAGGATGAAGGCCAGGATAGAGAACTGTGGGACAGGATTACCCAGTCACCATGCTCCAAAACCAAGCTTGCTCAGTATTGGTGGATTGGAGGAAATGCACTTTTCCTACTGGGCTCTGAGCCAAGACCTGGAGGAGACGCTTCAATAAAAAAATTTAAAAACCTGTCAGACTGTAGACCGCACTGACGCACACAACTTAAAAAAGATATTGTTTCCTGTCCCCACTCAGGAAAGACCTTGGCTCCAGCGGGGTCACTCAGCAGGCTCTTGGCTGCTTTAGAAAAATAAACATTCCTTTTCAAACGATTGTGTCCAGGAATAAAGAAACGGTCCAGTTAGTCAGCAAGAGGCAGGGGGGGAGCTAATTGGCCGCAGTCTGGGTAATAGGACTGACAATGGAGCTCAGCTGATTTTTACACACTCATTGATTTGGAGGGCAGCAGTGCTGGGATGCTAGGAACTCATTGTGGCTCTGCTTGTTATTAGAGTGTGGCAGTGCTGAAGCGCTGAGTGGACAGACTAGTGCTCTTTAGACACATGCTTATAGTGGGTTTTGTATAACCTGTGAATAAAATACTAAAAATGAATGGTTTGATATACACAGAAGGGATTTTACAAGCTGTATTTCATTTAAGATATTGCCCCCTCCTCCTCTTTAATGATTGTTAACCTGAATTAGTCAGATCAGTGAAAAGGGCTGACCAGGATGTATAGCCATTTTGGTTGGGTCAGTATTTCTTTCCTTATTCGTTTGCCAAAACACTAACATTCACGCTGGATGAATGATCCACTTAAACAAAGTGTTTTGGTCGCTCCATATTCAATTTTGAGTGCACTATTTCGTGTATACTGTATAAAGCCAGAGCACGCAGGAGTGTTATGATTATTGTCGCTTGCTAATTTTATAATAGTGCACAAAAATGTTTAAAGGGCTTACTGAACAAGGTTGAGGAAATATATAACCTAGGTTAATATTAAGAAAAGGCGATTCTCTCTTTTTTTTTATTTTTTACAGTTGATAAGGTCAGATTCCTGGATCACAGTTACTGGACCAAATAACACGGTGGACTTGGATCTTCCTGCAGTCATTCAGTCAGATAGCAATAGTCTTTTAGGCTGGGCAAAGAGCAAGTTTGGCGCCGTGACATCCTTCACAGAGCTAATAGACCCCCAGTCCATCACCTTCAATGCAGGGCGAGGTGAGTACCAGTTTCCCCATGTAATCTGCTATTTTCCAGAGCTCTTTATTGCAGGTATAATGATACACTAATGTCACAACACATATCACAATATGCAGGTCTCGATTCCATATGCATGGTGATGCATGTGATGGTCCTGATGGGCAACGTGTTTTATGCATAATAAGATCAAACAATCATTTAATGATGGACTATTTTGTTAAAAGACAAAAATGAGTGAGCCATTAAGGTCTTCTGCATCACACACATAGGACATGAATCTATAGGGACTGGCTGGAAAACCAAACAGAGGTGTTCAGTGTGAGGCTTTGACATGAAGAGCAGCAGCTGCAGTATGACTCGCCTCCCCGTCCATGGCTGTGTTTCTCATGTCTTTATCCAACTGCAGGTCATTCTCAAGATTGTGAACTGCAGACAAACTTTACCCAAGGGAAGTACCTGGAATACCTGCCTGTAACCACGTCAGTGGAAGTGAAATTTTGCAGGATCCCGATGCCATTAAAGGCGAAAGAGGAAGTACACATTATTAGGCATCTGCCCGTGGACACCGTGACACCAAGGTATGAAATGTTACTGTTTTAGAGCTGGCCGAGGTACAAAGCTGGAGAGCCGAATGAAGTGTTTAGACTAGTGCTTTCTTTTAGGATGCAGGATGACAGCGCTGGAGAGCCGAATGGAGTGGTTAGACTAGTGCTTTCGATTAGGATGCAGGATGACAGCGCTGGAGAGCTGAATGGAGTGTTTAGACTAGTGCTTTCTTTTAGGATGCAGGATGACAGCGCTGGAGAGCTGAATGGAGTGTTTAGACTAGTGCTTTCTATTAGGATGCAGGATGACAGCGCTGGAGAGCTGAATGGTGTGTTTAGACTAGTGCTTTCTATTAGGATGCAGGATGACAGCGCTGGAGAGCTGAATGGAGTGTTTGGACTAGTGCTTTCTATTAGGATGCAGGATGACAGCGCTGGAGAGCTGAATGGAGTGTTTAGACTAGTGCTTTCTATTAGGATGCAGGATGACAGCGCTGGAGAGCTGAATGGAGTGTTTAGACTAGTGCTTTCTATTAGGATGCAGGATGACAGCGCTGGAGAGCTGAATGGAGTGTTTAGACTAGTGCTTTCTATTAGGATGCAGGATGACAGCGCTGGAGAGCTGAATGGAGTGTTTAGACTAGTGCTTTCTATTAGGATGCAGGATGACAGCGCTGGAGAGCTGAATGGAGTGTTTGGACTAGTGCTTTCTATTAGGATGCAGGATGACAGCGCTGGAGAGCTGAGAATGCTACCTGGTTCACGTGCTTTGATGTATGGTGTGTTTTGAATGTTTCAGCAATGTGTTTTCTGCTTCCATTATTTCTGGTTCTTGTAGTGGGCTGCTGAACTCTGTTAGCTCTTTATCCCCAGGATCCAGTAATTCTGGTATGCACAGTATTATAGACTGCTGAGGATCTTTCAGCCAATCAGACTTTGTAGCCACAACAAATAAACCCAATTCATGACATCATTGAGTATATTCTCAGGGTTCACATCATCTGCTTGAAAAGGCATACCTCAAGCGCCCCTCTGAATTCAAAATAGTGACATCACAGTCGGCCACTTCATTATTCTCTTCATGGAAGTTTGTTATAATAGAAACAATTCTAGTTGGATTCTGTTAGTTATATATCACTGATAAAGCTGTATATACTAGTTGAAGGATGAGAAGAGCAGGCCATTCCGTATCATGTAAACATATCTTCGCTTCCAGATCATTTCTATCCCCTCATACACAGTCCAATCACCACGTGTTGTATCCAGGATACAGCTCCAAAAGTATGCCTTATTGAACAGAACTACTGAAAGCACCTACAAAAGGTGAGGCTACTGTGAAAGATGCACTGTGTTACACACAACCACTGGCTATATCCACGAGAAAGCTGAGAACAGGACACTGGATAATATGAATGCAGTGCTAGGGTTCCATGCATACTGTAAGCAGAGCACCAACATCCTGACATCACCGTTTTACTTCTGTTTTATGAAACTTTCAGAAATACTGTTTTTGTTTAGAGATGTGTAAAATAAAAATCCACAGGTTTTTTTTATTTCTCATCTGTGTGTGAAAGTGCAGAGAGGCAAATGAAGGAGGAGGTGTGATGTTGCACAGCTGAAATGTGGAGGAAGAGGAGGGAACGAGCAGACATACAGTAGAGAACCTAACAGTGGGGATTCTGAACTTCAGCAAGCTTCTAATTTAATACAGCATGAAATCCTACTTGCTGTATACAAAGGAAATAAATTGATTTTTTTATACAAGCTTAGAGAACAAATGTAACAATGAGCTCTTATTTCTTAGAGAATAGTCATCCTAATACAAACTTTATCTTTTACAGATTAATCGAAGTGAATTTCACCCATCATAATCCCTCAACTCTAATTCTACAAGGTCCTAACACTACGACATGGAAAATCATATGTCGCATTGATTGTAAATTCAAGGTAAAAGGAAATAGACATCTGTGTTTCAGGTTCTAATGACTAGACCACTCTGCCTCCCAGTCTCTATGCTTTAACCACTATGCCACACTGCCTCCCAATCCCTCAGTTCTAACCACTAGGCCACAATACCTCTCAGTTCTTTAGTTCAAAGCACTAGGCCATACTGCCTCTCAGTTCTTTAGTTCTAACCACTAGGCCATACTGCCTCCCAGTCTATCATCTTTAACCACTACGCCACACAGCCTTCCATTCTCTGGGCCCTAACCACTAGGCCACACTCTCTTACAGTATGTATTTTTTTCTTAATCTGCATTTTTTCATTAATTTATTTTATTTTTATTTTTATTTATTTCTGTGTTTTATACAGTCTAACAACCCATTCATTATAATGGGTCATCAATTGCTGCCCAACACTCCTAATCTCCCAGCCTCATATGAAGGACTCCTGAAATTTGCAGAGGCAGACAGCAATACAGCTCCTGCTTCCTACACCGAGATATTGACAGACTCAAAAAGGCTAAAAGTATATATGACGATTATGACCAATACAGGTATGTGCACAGTACTCGTACCTACAACCACCACAGAGCAAGGCTGATAGCGCAGGTGGGATGGGATACTTGCAACCAGATTAACGCTCTTTACTGTATTTTAGTGCTGTTTTGGTACTACTGATCCTGTGATGCATTTCAAGTTGCCATAGACAGAGTTTTTGAGTTGCCACAGTGGTCCTGCATCAGTGACATTTCCATGGATTGAAATGAGTACCAGTGCAAACATTCGTGCGTTATCCTTGCTTACAGAAGTGGAGGTGTTGAAACCTGTGCATAATGCACCATCGTACAAGAAAAAGAAAGATGCTGCTGCAGATTTCAGCATTCCCGCAAACACAACCATTCTGAAAACACGCAATACTTTACAATAATACAGGCCTATGATCAGCAAACTCAATACCCTGATGTTGAGGACACTGCTTTTGTGGTTTAAAAATGCCTGTGATCAGAATGTGCTTGTATCTGGGACCACTATGTAATAATGTTGCATTATAGATTTTAGAGTACTGCACATGCAATATACTGTAACTTAATCTTGCCTTTACAACTTTTTTTTTGATGAAATTGTTTTTGCAATGTGTACTTTTAAAGAGTTCACTTACAAACGTGTTTTCAAAAAAATGCAGTGTATTTTCAAATGTATAATACTTTTCTTCGTACTGTGATTGAAAATTGATTTCAGTGTTAGTGTAACTTCAACTTTTTTTGCGGGTCCCTTGAAATTTGTATTAACTAGAGTTGACTGTACATGTCTGTGACTGTGACTACACTGATAAAGACTTGAACAATGTTGTCAAATAACTTTACTAGTATTTCCACTTTCTGCATGCAGTTGCACAGATGACAGTTAGTGGGAGTTCTTGTAAATGACATTTCTAATTCATGCCAGTGTTTTCCATAGCCCCCCAGCTACCCAGCACAAGCCTGCAGACCACCACCAGTCCAAACAATCCGAAGACGACAATGCACCTTTACCTTTCCCCGGACTACAGGAGCCCATCTGATGGGATTGTGGAAGTGCTGAGCAACAAAACCGTATACGCAGAGGTACAGCATACGAGCAGGGCTTGAGCATCAGCTCACAATTTCCATTTCATTTGTTTTTAATCAGGAAATCTGTGTGAGATTCCTATATTTTCTAATGGTCCCTGCATTTGATACTTTTGAACAAGGCTGAAATCTATATTTACTATCAATTTTAAGTGTCAGGATGAAAGTGACAAAAGTAACGCCAAAGTTGAAACTCTCTCAAGGTCTCAACCAGCCTTTCAATGGAGGGTGCTAAACTGGATATCGAGAACTGCTCACTCCATGCCAGAGTGCTCGGGATGGAGGTAAAGAGCCTGGATATTAAGAAGGAGACCTGCAACCCCAAGACGTGCTCCAGCAGGAGGTTCAGCTTCACCTTAAAACCTGTCCAGGAGCACCACAGCCAGCGTTGGGACCTCCAGTGCTTCACTGCTGTCACCTTTGCGCCTCACCTGGTCAGTATTTTAACAGGCTTGGTGCATAGCTACATACAGTGAGGTAGTGAGCACCACAAATAGGGGCTTACAATTCAAATGCATGTACATTGCATATCTAAAAAAGGATTTGTGTGATTTACAATTTAATAAAAAAAAGAAATGCATAGTTTTTATATGCAATGTAAAAATACTACACCTACACTTACACACACACACACACACACGCACACACGCACACACTCCTCCCTGTGACTTCATATTTGCAGGGTTTTATACACTGCATGTTGGTGACCATGACATTGACCTCATATGACTCAATGTGACTTAAGTGTCTGCTGTGTAGAGCGAGTACACTTGGAGTCATTGTCTTAATGTTTTTTTATTTCATTTTTTTTAGCTCCGTTAAGGGAGTCAAAATGTATCTTTTTACTGCTGCTTTGTCAAGTGCTGGCTCCTGGCTTCCAGCTAACACAGAGTACAGCAGTAACACTATTGCATCAGCTGCTACAGGGGATATATATCCTGTATTAATCTGCTCGTCCCCTGGACTGCTACCTGCTTTACTCAAACCATCATTATTAGGATAGCATTTGAAATAGCTCTCTGCTGTCCTCATTTTTTATTGGTATTCCAAATCCTGTTATCCTGCAATAACATAAAATGGTGCAGTTTGGATTAACACAGTCGCAACAGGACTATGGTGTGGTCCGCTTGAAGGATCAAGTCTGTTTGTGTCTCGGATTGGAAGTAGAACATAACTGAAAATCCACAACATTAAAAAAGGGAAGACCAAATTACTTATCATAGCCATGCCTACAGGATGCATCTAGTGTACTTAGAAACAGCCTTGCTCTGTAATGTAGGATCCTGTATTGCTTAACTGACATATCTAGCGGTTTTCCCCTTATAATGTTTTTCCCTGTGAGTAATTTTTTCCTTTTAGTTATTTGCACTCATAACATTGTATGTTGTTCTGTACATTTTCACTGTGCTGAATGGCAGAGAGTTTGGGTGAAATTTCACAATAATAAACCTTTTTCTCTGGTTCCTTTTATTAGATTTTAAGAGAAGGAGTAGAGAGAGGCCTGAAAGTCATCAAAGCAATTTCTGCCTTGCCGCCCAGTAAGTGTGAAAATTCAGTTTTTTGATTTGTAGCACTCAGTCTGTACAAACTACTGTTCTACCTCCAGTACTGTACTACACCATGCCTTACTGTACTGTAGCATTGTCAGAGCTGACCCTGAGGAGTTCTGTTCCCTGAATGGCCCGTCGTTGTTACTGTACAGATTAGTTTTTACCCCATGTGTGTATTTTTCATAAAACTGACACAAATACAAGCCAGCTGAGCAGAATTGCACCTGTTCCAATGGTCAGCTGCTGTTGAAAAACATGGTATTGATAGGCACCACCCATTCCAATGGTCTGGAATTAGTACAGTGTGCAGGATATAAAGCAGATCTGGATGCACCACACCCCACATAGTGATGCTTCTGATAACTCATTATTTGTGATGATTTTACATTTACATTTCAGTAAAAATAAGCAAAAATAACAGTGCTTGTATTTTCCCCCCATTATTGCTTATGGAAAAACCGAAAAATGTCCATCCCATGACAACACATTCAAATTCCATAAATTATACAAAAAACATAAAATAAAATAAAAACCTGTGCTGATTTTTTAGATGTCATTTTGCATGTCTTAGGATGCTGCTTGAAAAGATGACCAGTAATAAAGATGGGCAGCAGAGTGGAGTAGTGGTTAGGGCTCTGGACTCTTGACCGGAGGGTCGTGGGTTCAATCCCAGGTGGGGGACACTGCTGCTGTACCCTTGAGCAAGGTACTTTACCTAGATTGCTCCAGTAAAAACCCAACTGTATAAATGGGTAATTGTATGTAAAAATAATGTGATATCTTGTAACAATTGTAAGTTGCCCTGGATAAGGGTGTCTGCTAAGAAATAAATAATAATAATAATAATAACTGTAGTGAACCACCTTAAATAGCATAATGTTACACTGCTTTTTGTCAATTGAGGTTGGTGGAGGTGCACAGACACATGAAGATGCACGCACATGCTGAGCCAGATTCCTTCAAAGGGAAATTTGGTATCATTTTTTATCCTTGAAAGAAATACAGATTTTGCACCTTTCTTGATTATCTTTCCTGTTTTTTAATTTCTACTTTATTGAGGTGATCCTCTGGTTTCCCTTCTGTGGGCCATTCTCTTTGGGCCATTTCTCTCAAATATTTGCTCAACATTTTGTTCCACAACACTGCTCGTCATATTTTTTTTTCTGAAAAAAGGCCCCCTCCCTCCTTCTCCCCCACCACCACCTTTTCTGAACTCTTGATTTCCTCGTCTACTCGGCCAACCGCAGTTGCCGTGCCGACAGTGTATGATGTCAGTGGCTGTTGCCATGGTGAGGGGTCAGGAGCTGACTCTGAGGAAGGAGTGCATGCTGACCTTCTCGCTGCAATCAGAGATGATGAGTCTGTGGGGATTTATTGTGTCTCTGGCTTGGACAACAGCCAGTCCAAACTGAGACCTCCGTCCTATTGTCACAGTTACACAAAGAGGGGAAGGTGTTGTGCTTCAAAGGCGAGAGAGTTAGACAGAGCTGCATTCCTCGGGGTGTCAAGAGAGGGCCAGCGGAAGTGTCTAATAGAGGAGCTAGGTGGCGCACTAACTTTTTACAACTGAAGACCTTGGTTAGAATCTGAATAGGCTTGGCTGTGTCGAACTCCAAGGACAACATTGACTAAACCTTGCATCGCATTTCAGTTCCACATGACTGGACACAATCTCTGCAAGGTTGACTGCCTGGACAGAACGTTGCTGCACTGTTCTTGCAAAGCCTGTCTTTAACCTGTCCTGATATAGAAGACATTTTTTAGTGAGGTCCTGTAATACTTACTTAAATATTGTATAAAATCCACTGCAGTTTCTGGGGATTCAAAGAAAGGGAAGAATATATAATGTGTGCTTTTTTGTGTTTGTTTCATACTAAGTAAACAGCATGAATGGTTAGATTATGAATGAAGCCTAATTAGGAATGAGTGCTGTAGCAGTTGTAAAGACTGAACTTGTGTAAGGGGGAGCCCTTTGGAAACAGGCCATTCTATTAAACTGTGTCCATGATCAGTGAAAAGCAAGATTCAGAGGCTTCAATAACACTTTAAAGAACCCAACTGTAGATGTTTTTACAAATAGTCATTGCTGATTAAACTGACCACAGCTCTGAACCTCTCCTGGGTGGAGTTTGAAATGTTTGGACAGTCGTTCTGCTCTGGTTTCCAACTCCGCCTTCCTTCCTGTTTTGTACAATTTTCTGGGGACTATGTGAGCTTACCAGATTGAAACCGCCTTACCAGAATGCAGAGCAGTGTGTGTGTACACATGCTCAAAAACCTTCATCATACACTCCCAGGGTAGAACGGTCATCCATATAATCAGTATTTCACATTAGGGAGGACTTCAAACCTTTTCTTACATTTAAGAGTTAAGAAAAACAACCATTTCAAAAATTACAAAATTCAAACATAAAACGCGTTCTTTCTTTCTTATTTTTTTTTTTTAACAGATTGAGTTAGTTATTCCAGTAAAAATGTTTGAAAATCACCCCCCATTAGTCCACAAAGAATTGAGATCTGGGTCGACAGACACATATTGCTGACAAAGCTTTAGAATCCTTCATCTCGAAAAACAAGGTAGAGGTGAGGTGAGGTCAGGTCAGGGGTGCCGTTGTGAAAGGCGTAAACACTTTAATTAGGAAGACTGTCGGATGCCCCCAGCCTGAGACAAACCATGCACTTCCTGGAGGTGTCCTCATACAAGGGATGAAAGAGCAATAAAGTGCGTCTGTGTGTCTGAGCGGAAAGTTTCCTGTCATTTTCTTTTTTTTAACCTTCATGTCTGTTTGTTTTTTTCCTTTCATCTTGTTGGTTTTGTATTGAAATGCTCAGGAACAGAGAAGGAAAGCAGGCCCAGACCACAGCCAGTACCCATGGCTGTGCAAGCTTCTCCGCCCACCTCAATTGTTTTATTTCATTTATTGAAAAAAAAAATATATATATATATATATATATATATATATATATATATATATATATTAAAAGTGAGACCCCAGCTACTGTTAAGAAAACAAATAGGTTTTTAATAAGAACCTAGACTGGAACACCAGTACATGCGAAAGCAGGAAGCATGGTAAGATTGGTTTTATGCAGTGTAGGTTTATTATTTGGCTGAGTTTTTAGGGTGGTTTTCGGGAAGGGATATGCATTTATAATAACTGGTGAGCACATTTTTTTCAATGGGATCATCCAGTTGATATTTCCTGTAATAACTGGCTGGTTATTACGGGAAACACGCGCTCATTAACACCAGCAACAACAGAGTGCGACCCCAACATGAGCTAATAACTCACTGACACAGACCAAGCAGAGTAAGACCCCACAACAAGCAACACACTACTTTACAACACTGGCAGAAAAAAAGTGCTCATCAGAGATTATAAAAGATACTGCATGGGGTAGTGTGTCTTAAATGAGACCTGAATGGACACCCCTCGGGGTGTAGGACCCCCCCCTCGGGTGGGCATTACATTCTCCTATCACACACTGCCCCATGCATTGTTCTCCATATGTAGGCAGTTAAACAGAACGTCAGTCCCATGTGAAGGTGTGTGGTAAGCCAGGGCCGTGGTAGAACACCATGTACACTGAAAATTGTATTTATTTTTTAAAGCGATTTAACCATTTTACATGGCTACATGTCATTATAGTTATAGTTGGATAAAGAAATCAATACAGTCAAGGTGACTGACAGTTGGGCGCCATTTGTTGCTAGTAAGGTTTGAAAGGAATGACTCGCAGTTTTGTGCCTCTCTATTTAAATTCTGTTCAACGAGCTCAGACAGATCTAAAACAATGTGTCTGTATTGGAGAGGAGAAGCACAGGCGTTCCTTCCCTGCCCTGCCCTGCCTCACAGCCCCACTGTGTCTGTATTGGAGAAGCACAGGCGTTCCCTGCCCTGCCCTGCCTCACAGCCCCACTGTGTCTATATTGGAGAAGCACAGGCGTTCCCTGCCCTGCCCTGCCTCACAGCCCCCACTGTGTCTGTATTGGAGAAGCACAGGCGTTCCCTGCCCTGCCCTGCCTCACAGCCCCACTGTGTCTGTATTGGAGAAGCACAGGCGTTCCCTCCCTGCCCTGCCCTGCCTCACAGCCCCACTGTGTCTATATTGGAGAAGCACAGGCGTTCCCTCCCTGCCCTGCCCTGCCTCACAGCCCCACTGTGTCTATATTGGAGAAGCACAGGCGTTCCCTGCCCTGCCCTGCCTCACAGCCCCACTCTGTCTGTATTGGAGAAGCACAGGCGTTCCCTCCCTGCCCTGCCCTGCCTCACAGCCCCACTGTGTCTATATTGGAGAAGCACAGGCGTTCCCTCCCTGCCCTGCCCTGCCTCACAGCCCCACTGTGTCTCTTTGTTGCAGGGGAATTCCACGGCCTGGAACTGGGAGCAGTGCTGGGAATTGCCTTTGCATCCTTCCTCATCGGAGCCTGTCTGACAGGGGCTCTGTGGTTCATCCACACACACACTGGTATGTACAACCAGGGACACAAGCACATACACTTTGTTAAATGGTAAAGCAGCAGATTTCATACTGACATTCTTTTTTCTTGTTGCTGTTGCCTCTTGATTGCCCAGGTTCTACAGTGAAGAGGCAGCCGGTTCCTGCCATACCCCCTGTGTCTGAGAACAGCAGTGCAAACCACAGTATCGGGAGCACCCAGAGCACCCCCTGCTCCAGCAGCAGCATGGCATAGGGAGCCCATCCTCTCCCCTGGCTGACATAGGGAGCCCATCCTCTCCCCTGGCTGACATAGGGAGACCATCCTCTCCCCTGGCTGACATAGGGAGCCCATCCTCTCCCCTGCCTGACATAGGGAGCCCATCCTCTTCCCCTGCCTGACATAGGGAGACCATCCTCTCCCCTGCCTGGCATAGGGAGCCCATCCTCTCCCCTGCCTGGCATAGGGAGCCCATTCTCTCCCCTGCCTGACATAGGGAGCCCATCCTCTTCCCCTGCCTGACATAGGGAGACCATCCTCTCCCCTGCCTGGCATAGGGAGCCCATCCTCTCCCCTGCCTGGCATAGGGTGCCATCCTCTCCCATGCCTGGCATAGGGTGCCCATCCTCTCCCCTGCCTGGCATAGGGTGCCCATCCTCTCCCATGCCTGACATAGGGAACCCATCCTCTCCCCTGCCTGACATAGGGAACCCATCCTCTCCCCTGCCTGACATAGGGAACCCATCCTCTCCCCCTGCCTCCTGGACACCCGCACACGGCCACAAACCAGGGGGCAGGGGGACCTTCCACGTGCCCTGCTGGACGCAAGACCTTATTCGATGGAGCAACTTACTGAAACCAATATAGAAAACACAGAGCCCGTCTCGGAAGCCAACAGCAAATACAACTTTAAAAGCAGCTAAAAAAGTGAAAGTAATTATAAATGACTTTCCTCCTTGAGGGGAATGATAAAAACAACAGCCTTCTGAAACAGCAACAGCCTTATTGAACTGCCTAGCAGCCAAAAGATGCAACCTCGTTACCCAGCAACAGACCGCAGAAGAACTAGACATGTGTACACATTCATATACTATGCTCATAAAAAACAGCCTCGATCCTACTGAGTCTTTTAAAATAAAGGACGTAATCATAAATACAGGCAGGTTTAGTAGCTATACCAGGACACTTGAAAATCCCAGAGAAATGAACGTGGCTCATGTGATCAACCTTCACACAGCTTGAAGCTCCACATTGAGCTCACCAGTTTAGAAGGATCCCTTTGAATATAATGGGAGTCAGGAGCAAGGATATCCAGTGTGATATTGCAATTCTCCCACTAAGTGTCAGCAGGTAAGGCGTGGCTTTTGGCTTGACCCTTACAATCTGGGGGGAAGGGGTAATGCAGCAGCAGTAACTTAAAAGAGATTTTTGATATCATTTAAATGTTTTCATTTCTCACCAGTGTAATATCCCACTATGTGTATTCTGCATGATATTCCTGTTGCTTAGATATTTTTTTGTCATTGCTTCTGAAAAGACTCCTTAAGGTTGATTGCCGGTAGTTAAGGTGGGGAGGCATATTAGTCCTGTGCTGTGGACTGAACCCTGTGCAACACTGATATGCTTCCCCAGCTCACTTGCCTGCAATCGGAAGCATTGTTTTGCTGATAAGCCTGGTAAATAATAATCTCAGCAGAAACAACAGAGAATCGTACAGAACACACACTCTAGGATATAAAGTATTAGAGAAATGTAGATTATATGAAGTATCCCTTCAGGGCCCAGCTGAATCTATAGCTGTGTTTCCACTGCCCAGAACTCTCTCTCGTTGAGAACTGTGCCTGTGACTCTCCCCCCTTTCCTTCACAAGGCGGTTCATTCAGGGCTCAGGACTGAAACAAAAGCTGGAGCGGGAGCGGGATCTGGGCACTGAAACATAGCTTTCAAGTGCTGAGAGTGAGACAAGGGCAGCATGTATGTGCCTCTTCAAACAAACACTGTCATGCTGTGCACAGTACTGCACACTGCTGCACTACAGTATTTCTTCAGAGGCAGACCTTAAAAAATAAAGTGCCAATACAAAAAAAAAAAAAAAAAGATTGAATATGGCTGCCACGTTATTCTTAAATTAGGCCTTGACTAAGTACTGTACATATCGTTGAAAAACTACCTAACAGTTATTCTTTATGCTAAATAATGTAGCTATGTTTTGTGATGGTTTTTTTTCATTTGTTTAATGTTGTGGTGGGTTAACTTTTAAAAAATGTTGTGAAACTAAAGGGAAATAATGCCATTTATTGCAGTTACATGAACTCACCTTCTGGGGGCACTACCGATTATTATCCAGTAGCAGTAACTTATTTGTTATAATGTGGCTGTGTTTATTTTCGCAAAACCAACTTTGAGTTTGTGCAATATGTAATTTCATGCTCTCAGAAGAAAGACAGCTTTGTGTTCTCTATGCAGTGGCATTTCCAGTGACCGTTCATGTTGAATGTTATTCTGTCCCATTGTAATATATCTGCAGTGTGGCCCAGTGTTTGTGGTGTTGTGCCTAATCTCACACTGCCCAACTCAAAGTCCCCATGCATCAAACTGAGAAGAATTGCAATGTGGTATACTGTACATCAGTGCCATTGCCATCATGAAAAGGACAGCGCTACATCCAGTGTTACAATATACAGTGAAATGCAACACACTTCCATGTGGATAGAAGCCTCCATATATAACCAGATTCAGATTCTTGTTAATAATGGCAGGTGCACTTTTAAATTAAATTCACCCATCAGTGATTGGTTTGCTTAATTGTACCCGGGCAATTCTGAAATTATTTTTAAAAATGTATTTAAGAAAATGCTGCAGAACATTATTTGCACATAATATATCATTGTTGGCCCCCTGTAATTTTTTGATGTGTTAAAATAAAGTGAACTTGAAAGCTGGACCAACACCCAAGCTCACTGTCCATTACTCTCCACTGCAAAACAGCCAGTCACAAAACATGTGCACGTTGCTTGAGCAGATCGCTCAAAAGTAGAACCTGCAAACCGTAAAACACACAGAACAACTTTCTTCTCACGCAGCTATGGACCCAGCTGCACAGAGAAAGTAAAACGCATCTACTCATTCAAATCACTGTGGTGTCAAAACCGTGCCACCCTTACAGCTTCACACACCCAGAACACTGGGCCAGGACTCCTGAGATCCCACGCCCCCAACGAGCTCTGAAGACTCCTCCATGCCAGCGTATTTCAGATAAAGGGGGTTGTGCTGTACTTCGATACTGTAGCCTGTGTCAGTCTTGCATGTTTCATAAAGTGCTTTGTTTTTTTCCCCGTCTTGAGTGAAGCCTCGTAAGTTGGCCCAGTTAAAATGTATGTATATTGTTAAGCTGTCTTAAATATATTGTAATTGTATACTG
This sequence comes from Acipenser oxyrinchus oxyrinchus, assembly GCA_030684275.1. Taxonomy (NCBI): domain Eukaryota; kingdom Metazoa; phylum Chordata; class Actinopteri; order Acipenseriformes; family Acipenseridae; genus Acipenser; species Acipenser oxyrinchus. The sequence continues at coordinate 6,872,983 of CM060276.1, forward strand.
ACATTCTTAAAGAAACATAACTAATAAAAATGGCTGGTGAGATTGTTTTCAGGCTCTCCGGTTTCATTTAATAGAACAAAAATTGAAACAACGAAAAAGGTTTAATCATTGGTTGCTACAAAACTACAATACTGTGTCTAGATGCATGCTGCAAAACATGTGCCAGAAAACTCACCCACAAGTGTTGCCTGAAATGGAAGTCTGACGTCTCAGTATTAGCTAGGCAAGGTAGTAAAAGACTAGCACTCATCAGGGTCTCAACTGGTTTATGAGATATTTGGAAGTATATTTTATTACAGGTGGATATTTAGTGAAAGTGCATCTCCCCAACTTCATCATATTTGAACCTTTTAGTAAATTGTATTCTGTAGTTAGTTCAGTTGTTCAGAGGGGGTTTAATGCACAGTGTAGACAGGACACCATAGGGAAAAGAATGACAGTTCTCATTGCAGTTTTATTATTTATTTCATTTAGGTCACAAATTACAGTATTGATCAAATGAATGACTTAATGCAGTAGTTTCAGCTCTAGAATCCTAACATTAGTGAACACCTGAACACCCTTATCAGCTCTAGCGCTGTCCTATTGCACAGCAATGAAAGTTCAAAACAATGGACCAGTTAAGACTCAATTCTGCCCACCCAGGGGTGAACGCAGTGTGGTCTATTCCATTCAAAATGATGGCAGGTCTAAACCCCAGTGCTATATAGATCATTGTAACGGAGCCCTTTGTGTTTCACAGGCACTGACTGTTAAAGGTAACCTTTGTTCAGTGGCAGATCCCCGTTTTAAGGCTGGTAAAAGACGGTGGTACGTTATTCTGATCCACATCTTGAGATCCATTGGCACAGCAAAATGGGAGCGAGGAGGACTTCAAAGCCATGTTATAAATATATTTCAATAGTTTTAGTTATTGTCATTATCAAACCAGATACACATTTCCAAACAATTCATCTTGAATTACCCAAATTTGAGTTTCATGTTCTTTTGTATAAAAATGAATGCACTCCAATTTCATGTTCTCAAACAGGGCATTCCTTACCTGAAACTGTAACCAGACAAAGGGAATAATGGCAGTCTGCACGCCACACACAGAGCTAGGAATAGTGCAGAATCTGTGCTGAAAATAATCATTTTAAAACGTGTGGTAGAAATGGTGACAGCACAGAAATTGGCTTCGATCTTGGACCTGGTAGCGTGCAGGGAAAGCTGATTCCAGCCCCATTTACACAGCATTATACCTTGGGTGGGCTTGACTTAACACAAGTACAGATTTTTAAAACTAGGAACAAAACAAAAAAAGTAAAGATTTTTTTACAAAAATGCTGATCTATTCTGCAACGCCAAACCAGTCCAATCTATAGAGTTAATAGAAATAAATTAATTTAATAACTGGAAGCTGCCTTTAAGTCTGCAGTGGGACTGGCCTGTGGTCTGCTGCATCAGTATAAAGAAGCTTCATTTCTTTTATCACAGACTCTTGGCACAGAACAGTGTGAAAAATAAATATAGTATAATAATTTGTACCTTAGATATTACAGTCAGTAAGATGCCATCCTTGCTGCTGTGTTACATGAAGAAGCCAAGTGAAGGCTAAGGAGTCTAAACCAGGATCTCATAGCTCCCCCACAACTCAGATACCTGACCTCTTTCACAAGGATCTCCTAGCTCCCCTACAACTCAGATACCTGACCTCTTTCACAAGGATCTCCTAGCTCCCCCTACAACTCAGATACCTGACCTCTTTCACAAGGATCTCCTAGCTCCCCTACAACTCAGATACCTGACCTCTTTCACAAGGATCTCCTAGCTCCCCCTACAACTCAGATACCTGACCTCTTTCACAAGGATCTCCTAGCTCCCCCTACAACTCAGATACCTGACCTCTTTCACAAGGATCTCCTAGCTCCCCCTACAACTCAGATACCTGACCTCTTTCACAAGGATCTCCTAGCGCCCCCTACAACTCAGATACCTGACCTCTTTCACAAGGATCTCCTAACCCGAAGACCTTTCCGTTGTTTTTGTTGAAGTTGCTCCATACGGTTTTAAAAATAGGTTAAATCTTCCATAGGTGCTTCTTGTAAAATGCTTCCAGTGCACAACAAACACCTACAATGTAAAACAGAAAAAAAGTGTCCTTCCCCTCTTTCACATTTTCATTTAGCTTGCCATAGGTAATACAGAGCTAACTTATGGCAGTCAGTATCAGATAAAAGGACAGCGGTATTTGGATCATGAACTCTGTTTTCTTACAGATCCCACTGCAGTAGAGCTGCTGTTCTCTGAGAAACATCACAAGAGCTCTGACATCACCTTCTGATTCCCTTTCACCAGTACAACTAAGAAGTTGGTCTTAAATCTTTTAAACAATGGTCTATTAGGTGCAGACCTCTAACTTTGCAGTAAAACTCAGTATTCCCACCAACCCTCAGCTACACCATTAATTCTACCAATCAAGTTGATTGAAAGTGTAGTCAACTTCACAAGTAGCACTCCCAATGACATAGACCAAACAGACAGAAACATGTCTTTGGGGCAGTTTGTAATACCCATTTAACTTTCTAAATCCAGTTCTGTATTAAAGACACAACAGCTAGCTGGAAATGGAGGCTATCCAGTATGAAGAGTCACAGCTCTCTGTTTCCAAGGTGTAGTGGATTCATACACAGCTAGTCTGGGAAAAGCTTCAAACACAAGGGCGGTTCTTCCAGAGAGAACAACTCTAGACAGAGAGAGTCTCAGTTCCCCTGTTCAAAATCATTGCAACTGCAGCTTAAAATAAACCTAGGAATAACAACAGGGGCCAGTGATAGCAATCAGTATAGAAACTCTAGACAGTATTGATGCATCTCGATGGCAATCAGTATAGAAACTCTAGACAGTATTGATGCATCTTGATAGCAAATCAGTATAGAAACTCTAGACAGTATTGATGCATCTTGATGGCAATCAGTATAAAACTCTAGACAGTATTGATGCATCTTGATAGCAAATCAGTATAGAAACTCTAGACAGTATTGATGCATCTTGATAGCAAATCAGTATAGAAACTCTAGACAGTATTGATGCATCTTGATGGCAATCAGTACTTATATCCCACACGGTATAAGTGCATCTTGGCAACAATACACAATTTCAGACAGTCTGACGGTTCTCAAATGTGCATTACATTAATCTCCACAGTCTCTCCCTGTGACAGCATTTGAAATGTTCTCTTATAAGCCAGCTGCTGCTCTAGAATTCTATTTCTTAAAGAATACCTGTTTGCTATGTTTAGAAAGTGAACACAAGGAACACACCTGTTATATGTTTAGGCACCGGCACAAACGATACAGACAAATACACTTAGATGGGTTAACAGGTATTACAAGGATATTGTATGGCCCAGGGTGCCACCTGGTGGCTGCATATCATAACTGAATTATTTCTTATGTGAAATCTGAATGTTGTGCCCATGTCTTATGGGCATCAGAAGTAAAGGCAAGGTGGAAGGGAAACCCGTTTCCATAAAGATTCTGTACACTGCCCGTCATGCTGTACATATGTACTACCCTTCAATACATACTTCAACTGCCAGTGTCCAAATGCTTGCTGAAAGTAAGATTACATTTCAAATAAAATAAAAAGAGATTAGTTAATAACTGCAGAAAGAGTAATCACTGCCCACTGTATTTCATGATTCATTCACACATAGCTAGCTGGAAATGGGGGCTATCCAGTATGAAGAAGAGTCAGAGCTCTTTACACCCAAGAGCTCAACAGCAGCTGTCAGCATCCCTGGAGGACAAAGGCAGCCCTGCAGTTCAGCTCACGGGGCCAGTGAGGTGAAACAGTCCCTGACGCTTTTTCCTCCTTATCCAGTGAGAGCGTGACGGCCCATGTAACACTCCCTGTATTCTGAAACTATGAATTGTTACATGGAAATAAAATGGAAACCTACACACTTTTCTGATTAACACAGGCTTCCTAGTTTTACACAAAACAAAACAAAAAAAAAACACAAATACAAGTACGGTTTGAAACGACGAAGGCACCCAGTCCAGGCAGAGCGAGCCTTTGGCAGGGTCACAGAGATAGGGAATGCACTGCTGTTTAGTGGGGGACAATATACAGAAACCACCTTCACAGTGTACCCCATACCTCACTAAATGCACAGTGGTATCTTCTATATAAACATCCAGATTAACAACTTGGGGCTCAGGTTTTGTTTCCAGTTGAACTCATAGAAAGAAGGGGAATACGTTCTGAGTGAACTCTTTGGAGCTGTAGATCAAACCCCTACAGTCTGTACTGCTGACAGGGAGATTGCTACCCAGATTGCTGCCAGTATCCAGGCTGCTCACTGCAGTAGCATCAGAAGGATACCTGGAAACAATGTTGCAAATGAGAGGGGCTGGACGAGAACAGGGGGGGGGGGGTTAAGACAAGGAGGGGTCCAGGTGCTTCAAGACCCCCCCTACCAGGTGCAGACTGCCCGTCACCAGCACCTGCACAGCCCCCGCCTCTCTCAGAGCTCTGGCTGCAGAGCCGGCCCTTGGCTTGCTATCGCAGGGCAGCTGGGGGTCCCGTCCTTGTGTGATCCACTGCAGAGCGCTAAGGATACAGGGGAATACCAGGGGCTCGGCCCCCCGCCGTCGCATCCCCCCCTCTACCAAGGGCAGCCCCCCCGGCAGCAGCAGCTCCTCCCCCGGCCCCGCCCCCTGCTCAGTCAGACGCCACCAGCTTTTCTGGTTGTCCAGGCAACGTGTCAGTATGTTCTCCACGGTTACGTTGAAGTTCTGCTGGTCTGCTGAGTAGAGAAAAGGATTAAAACACTTCATCATGTGGGAATCTTTGTAAGCAATTAGAAATGCAAACATGAGAAGACCTCCAATTTATTGTTATTTCTGACATGGTTAAACATTTTAAACTATCCCTAGTATCAATACTATGAAATCACGTATCTATTTGTGTAAAGGTACAAAGGTATCCAAACCTCACGATTGGTTCTGCAGTACTTTAAGAAAGGTGAACACAGACCTATTTCTGATGTCTGCCATGTCCTACTCCCATTGCAGAGAGATGTTAATAAAGGCGGTATGGAAATGGATTTTAAAGTGATACTGCACAATATTTTACTGGTTTGTCAAAAATTGCCCAGTGCTAATACTGTATCCTTTCTTCATCGCCAGCAAACCCTCTTACCTGCTTGATGTTTTTAAACTGCAGGACAGGACCCAGCTGTAACACACTCTATAGGCTGTCAGTCCAGCTGGCAAATGGCTGCAAATTCTCTTCCTGTACAATGAATGCAATCAACCATCTCCTGATATTTGTTGTTGGAGCTCACCTGCGTTGCTAGAGGAGACAGTCTCAGGGATGTTGGGGCAGAAGACAGCAAAGTCAAACTGGCAAGGCTGGGGGGGGGGGGGGGAGAGAGAGAGAGAGAGAGAGGGAAGAGCATAAGAAACACGCGCCTCTTAAACCTTTCTATTATATTTCATTGACATTACCGTTTATAATATACATGTCCCAAGAATCATGTTCAGTTTTACACTAAAATCGAATTTGCTGGTGTTGGTTTTCCACAATTCTTCCACAGCACTCTACCTAATGGGAAAACACTCCCAGTTAACAGTCCAGTCCTCTGTACGGACAGCAGCATCCCCCCCAATGCAAGCTACCACTTTCTCTCCTGCATGTCATTCCCATCGAGCCTGTAGGGGTCTCCCTCTTCCTCTCCTGCCTGTCAGTTGTGGACTCAATTATGAGTCTGTGTGTGGCCCTCCCTGAAACCCAGCCAGGGTTCATAGAGTTTACAAAGGCACAGGGCCCGAGCTCCAGCAATATTCTGAAAAGCAGGCCCAGAACCACCAACGTTTGCGCTGATACACAAGACTTTTACGTATCTTTTAATGGGAACGATATCTTTATACACAAAATGTTTTTAAAATACGTGAGAAACGGCGTACCTAGCGAATAACATTTCTGATTAGTTTAACCGAGAAATCAGTGTTATTAATTCTCTAGTTAAAAGTGAAAGTTGGAAGCTCGAGTCTTTCACACAAGCCTTTCATATCTCAGACCAGCGGCTCTCGCACAAGGTGACGAAACCAGAAAGGGACAGGTTGTGTCAGGGGCCACATTATTTTGTCATTTCCAGATTCAATATTATGTTGGTGTATTTTATTTTTGTTTATTATGTTTGTGTATTTCATTTTTGTGTTCAATATTATGTATGAGCCAAGAAAGACTGACTCACTTGGCAATTCAAAACAATCTTGCTGATGAAATAGAAACAATCTCCGATCTTAACGGCTTCATTTTGAGAACTGAACAGCGCCGCAATGTTTTTGCTCTTCACTAAGCAGTAAGTCGTCTATGCCAGTGTTTCCCAAACTGTGTCGCAAAAGTGTCTTACCGTCCATTGAACTGGGTTGTTTTGTTTTTCAAACCCATTGCTAATGACACTGTACACTAACACTAATTGGCTGCATTTTCACACACATTACGACATCCTGTTTCCTGTTATCAGCGAAGTGGTTTTAGCGGACAACAGTGGTGTTCTCTTATATATATATATATATATATATATATATATATATATATATATATCTCTGTTTGAATGCATGATTGATAACTAGTCTTGGCACATGGACTGTTACATCCGTGTAACAGCTGCACTGATTCAGCATATGTAAGTTATTAAAAGTTAAATGGATGTAAAAGTTTAATGGTTTGAGTTCCATATGAATGTTTTACACAGTCGGTAAGAGGCCCCGGGTCACTCACCACTAGGAGTTTAAGCAGCGCTGCAGAGTCTCGCTCCCCCGTAGCGTTAAACAGCAACACACGCACCACTGGCCCCCTGTGGAGAGAGCAGCACTCACATCTATCAAAAACACTCTCATACCAGAGGGGCTGTGTGGCTCTGTCACAGAACAGCCTTTCACCACTGAACTAGGTAACACACACACACAACACAGTCCCCCTGTGCAGAGAGCAGCACTCACATCTATCAAAAACACTCTCATACCAGAGGGTCTGTGTGGCTCTGTCACAGAACAGCCTTTCACCACTGAACTAGGTAACACACACACACAACAGTCCCCCTGTGCAGAGAGCAGCACTCACATCTATCAAAAACACTCTCATACCAGCTCTGTCACAGAAGAGAACAGTGGTGGCACACAGCAGACTGAACTGAGGCCTTTCGATTCACTGTTTAATACGAGTATCTGAACCAAGGTTAGGCCTGAACAGACAAAGAGCAACCCAAAAGAGTGCTGTGCTTGCTGCTTTGTGAAGCTGGAGATCAATGCTGTGCTCACTCCCACTGAGCTCACTCCAGGGAGAATACTAAAGGATGCTTTACTACAGGTAAGGTAGTCCAAGATCAGTGCTCATCTGGGTCTGCGAGACGAGCTGTGAGAGCTGAAATCCATTTATTATTGTATTACTTTCCATTTTGATATACTAATGCAGTGTGGTTCTTTTGACGGTAGTCACAGATTTAATGCATTGCTTTATTTGACGGGGCAGTGGTTCAGTGGCATTGCAAGGATTTTTCCGCTACAACCAGCTTTAAAACCAAAAATATCTACATTTACACCACAGTCCATGCCAATGCTGAGAAATAAAACTTTATCAAATAATTTCTACGCTCCAAAATGCCACTGGAGATGCAAATGGCAGAGAAAATTATTTATTTTTCAGGATTGCTAGATCTACAGTAAGAAACATGTTGCTTGGATGCCCAGAAGCTGCATATCAACACAGAGCTGTGTTCAATGCTCTTACTCTGCAGTCCTCTCCTGCTCTGCCGCAGCCTCTCTGAACCAGCGTACACAGGCCAGCATGCTGCGGGTGGTGTGAGCCCCGTCCACGAAGTAGGAGATTGGGCCGTTCCTTATGGTCTGACTCCGGCCATGCCACTTGGTGTCACGCAGCCCTGGCACCAGAGAGAGAGGGAGAGGGAGGGGTTACCCACTCAGCTCTGTGGTAACCATTATCAGAGCACCGCTCAGAACCACACAGGTCCAGTGATTTTACAAACTCAATTCCAGAACAGCATCCAACATATGATTTCAAAAGAAAGGTAAAAACCAGCAGGGACTGTTTCTCCTCATGGCGCTACAGCAGACCCTACCAGCCAGGCGCCTAGTGAGCTCAGGCGGACACCAGCAGGGCTGGCTTTGTCCTCCAAAGGCCAGTAGCTATCTGACATCTGCAATAAAGCTTCAATAAAATGAGGTTTGAGAATGCAGTGTTCTTTAGGAAATAAACACCTGAAGACAGCACTGCAACGAGCAGAGGTACGATGGTAACTCAAACAGGACAGTCATGTTTAAAAACCTGGCGCTCTGGACTGCATTGTGCTTACCTGTCACCATGGCTGGGGCTCCGGACTGCACTGTGCTTACCTGTCACCATGGCTGGGGCTCTGGACTGCACTGTGCTTACCTGTCACCATGGCTGGTGCTCTGGACTGCACTGTGCTTACCTGTCACCATGGCTGGCGCTCTGCACTGCATCGTGCTTACCTGTCACCATGGCTGATGCTCTGGACTGCACTGCGCTTACCTGTCACCATGGCTGGTGCTCTGGACTGCACTGTGCTTACCTGTCACCATGGCTGGCGCTCTGGACTGCATCGTGCTTACCTGTCACCATGGCTGATGCTCTGGACTGCACTGTGCTTACCTGTCACCATGGCTGGTGCTCTGGACTGCACTGTGCTTACCTGTCACCATGGCTGGCGCTCTGGACTGCACCATACTTACCTGTCACCATGGCTGATGTTCTGGACTGCACTGCGCTTACCTGTCACCATGGCTGGACTGGGCTGGAAGGCTGGAGCCAGGGCAGGCCAGTGGCTCGAGAGCAGCTCCGTCTTCGGGAGGGAGAGGAAAGCTTCTTTAGAAAGAAAAGCAACAGAAAAGCCATTAGTTCTGCACTGAACCAGGGTTTATACATTTCATAATGAGAGAATACTCAGGGATTTCTGAGCCTGCTACTATACATTGCTGCAGGAAGTGTGTATTTAAATAGAATGGGAGAGCTGTTTACAGGATGCTCTGTCCAGTGGTGTCTGTGAAGATGCTGCATGCTGATATTCATCATAATGCTGTACGCTGCTGTCTGGTACATGGTGGGAGTCCTAGTCTTAAACCTATATTACCCAAACTAATTGGGATCATGTGATGATCATAAAATCAGATTAGCAGTGTAACATTTTTAACATGGCGCTCGTGATTATAATCCTTTTAACCCCTCACCAGATAGGATGTGTGGTTTACAAAGAAGAGCACTGCACACAGCAGGGCATGTTGCCAGCGTCTTCTAACTTGGACCTCTGGTTACCAGGCGGCTGGGTGGATACAGGGGTGTTTGCAGAATACAGGTTTTACTGTATATCAAAACATCTACTAATAAACTCCAACCTTTGTGAAGTTCAATCTGTAATCAACTAACGTTTATATGGAACAATACAGTTCAATCTGTAATCTAATTGACATCTGTATGGAACAGTACACAGTTTAACCCTTTAAGGACCAGGATCATGTTAACACGATCATACTGAAGCACTTAGTTTTGATGACTTACAGGGCCACATGACTTACAGGCTTGAAACACAGATCAATGGATAGGGGAGGGACTGACGTTAACTTCCTGCTAGTTTATTTTCTTCGTGTGACGTCACTGAGAGGGGCATTTAGTGCCTAAATTTTACAGCAGCCAAAGCAGAAACAAAACATCACAGGAACTTGTTTAGAGCTCAATGTAAAAAAAAAAGGGAAACACTGTAAATCTGATGCATTTGACTTATAATTATATTAGAACATTTATTCTGTCTCATGTGCTTTAATATATGTTTTTACAACATGTATCAATATCAAGAAACAAGTGGCTATAAGCGTATACTATTTCATGAACTAAATGTATCAGGTACGCTTTTTTTTTCCTTATTACTGATGATAATGAAATAAATAACTTGTTTTATTTATAAATATTTACCATGAGAAAATAAATCGAGAGTAGTGTCCACTATTGCTTATAAAGACCCTGTGAAAAAACGTGTATGATGTCATTGTAATCACTCAGGTGAAACAATGTCTTGCAATCTGCCCAAACATCAATATTTTTCAACAAAACTTTCAGGAAGTATTGTAAGGTTCCTCGGGTCATAGAACCACGCCTTTTTATACATGTATCTCTAAGTAGAACACATAACAAAAAATACTTTAAAAAAGTTTTTTAAAAAGTGTTGAAAAAAAAAAAAGAAAAAGTTTATATGGTTTCTGAAGTACTTTATAATATTCCTGTGTGTTCTGAAAAAAGGACACCATTTCCATGATGCTGCTGTAAAAGAGAGAGTTTTACTGATTTTTTTTTTGTTGTAGGAAGAGAGTCAAATACAGCCAAAAAACAGCTGGTCCTGGGGGAGAATCCCACTGAAAAATGCTGGTCCTGAAAGGGTTAATCTGCCTAACTGATGTCTGTATGGAACAGTACACACGCACTTAACTTTGTTTGCAAGGTCATTTGTTGAGATACAGGATTTCACTTCTCTGTATTTCTGTAAAGGATTGTTCCCTAACTAATTTAATAATGAATATTTTATCATACAGTAGTATGCAAATGTATTACAACACCTGCATGAAATGTTTTATTTCCGGTCAGTAATTAATGACATAGAAACAATAGGCACGTGTGTGTAAAATGTTATAACACTTTGTGCTTTACTTCGGCATCTTAAACAACTTCTAAAAAGTCTCCTGCATTTTACCTTTTGTGGCGCTGCGTTTCTTTTCTCTTACTATTTTTAATGAATTGCATGTGTGGACTATTAAAGTCATCAATTAAAATTAGACAATCACTAATTTTCTAAGATTTTCAGTTCCAGTGGATTGATTTCATATGCACAACAAATCCAGACAACAGAAGCAATGGGGTGTTCCAATACATTTGCACACGACTGTATTTGTCTGAAAAGCCCACGTCCCCAAACCCTGAGATGCTGAGTAAGGCAGTTTTACCGTGGCGTCCCCAGCGCTGGAGCCAGCTGTGGCACAGCTGGAGTGCCAGTGTGGCATTAGATCTCTGGTGCCGTCCTGCCAGCCCCAGCTGCAGATGCTGCTTGTCAGACTCGTACTGCTCCAGGTCCGGGCACACCTGCAGGTGGCACTGCAGGACAAGAGCGCCGCGTGAATACACTGAGGACCCATGTAAAACAGAGCTCCTCAAACTGTTTCTAACTGGGAGCCCTCTGAAGCAACACCACTAACACACTCCCTCAGCAATGGATTATTGAAATACAGCTGTATCTAGATTGTTAACATGAGGAAACACAACTAGAACAAAAGTACTGTGTCTGCTTAAAGATGTGGTCGTTTCCCTCAGCTTGAGAGCTTCTACTCTAAAACACTAACACACAGTGGTACTGACTTGTGCCTCCTTCAGTCCTCTCTAATGGTGGAATGAACTGGAAAGGACAGGTTGGAACATGATCCAGGAGTGTACAGAGTTCAATCCTCGGCTGAGACTCAATAAACAAACACTTAACCCCTGAACGAAAATAAACCAACCGAAAAACAAACATGTGCAGGGCCTCAGCGCTGCCACTAGTTACAGGAGGGAGGAGTTGGGGTGCAAACTTCGACAAAGGCTCCAAGCTGAAATCTATTACGGCTTCTCTGGAAGTGTGGCCCGGCACATGTTTTCCAAACACTGTACAGTAATCCGGTGCGTATCCAGCTGCAGTGGGACCAGAGTAAGGGCGGATATGTAAACAGTCAAATGAATAAATCCTGTTAAAGATCATTATACACAGCTGTAACAATTACTATATTCACACAATTGTTTTGAGATTCAGCTTTTATCAGGGAGCTCCCCTAAATCCTTTGTTTAGAAAGATAGAGGGTATTAATGCTTGTGACGGGGTAGCCATCTGCCGTGCGGGTGTGTGCATTCGCTGCTGAGAGACAGGATGGAGATGGAGGTTGAAGTTGATACACCCCGCAGGCGAACAGGATTTATTTACATATCAACACACTGAACAGCTCACATGACAATACCAGCAATGGCAGTGCACGGAGCACATACAACACAGTGTACGGAAACTTTGGTAAGATCTACAATCTCTGAACTAATCTTCTCTGTTCAATAATAAAGTAAAGTTGCTGAAGTTGTTGAGTTAGGGATACGCGACGGATTACTGTATTGTTATATATTCCGAATCTCACCCCGATCTCCTGCGCTCGCTCTGCCAGCACCTTCATGGGGTTCTCCGGCTGCTTCACTGTGAAGGCTGGCACTCCAGGCTGGAGGGAGGGAGGGAGGGAGGGAGACACAGAGGACCAGCATCAGTCACATGGTGGAGAAATGGAACTGACACAGCTGAACATGGAAAACCCATTCAGCACAGCACAATTAAACAGCAGGTGGAGCCCCTATCATGGGTAATATTCTAGGACACAGCATCCCTCGGGGTGTAACTGTTTGAAGTGTTTCACATAAGCAATAGCAATCCTGTTCCCAATCTGCAGTCTTCGAGGTTTTTTGACACCAGGCATTGAAAAAGACAAGTGTCAAAGACAACTGACTTTTCGTTTTTAAATTACGGATGCTATTTCAACTGCCAACCCTGCACAGTCAGCTGCTATGCACTTTTTTGCAACCACAATCTTTCCAATATAATTCTTAATTTAGAGTTTACAAACACATGTGTATATCCTTTTCATCACTCACAATTAACTTTACACCTCTAATCATATACAAAGACTGTGTAACAAAAGGATGTGTTTCTTCTTGTTTCTTAAAGTCAATGCTTTACAGAGTATTTCCTGTTGGCAGGTCTGGTCTTGCCGCCCCCAGCCCCCCTCTGAGATGCTCTCAAGCAGCACACACGCCATATCCACTCAGAGGAAAGCGGACCGCAGGCATGCAGGCCATCGGGACATGCTCGACGCTAGAGGAGTTACAACTCATTTTACCAGACAGGCACTGGAAAGTCTGCAATATTTACTATAGGCTTGTCCTTGGCTTCTGTCTGCACAATAATAATGTGTTACGAAAATATAATCCCTGACATATATTCTGTAATATACAAAAGCTGCATCTCCCTTTTGCAAATAATATTCAGTCAAGTGACTTCTGACAGCAGGTGCTCATTTGGAAGGTGCTTCCCCCTCACCTTGAAGATGCCCCCCTTCTGCCAGGCGATCTTCTCGATGGTGTCCCCGAGGATGCTGGTGTGATCGACTCCCAGGGAGCTCACTCCGCACACCCATGGCTTCCTAACAGGAGAAAAGAGAGCCGTCACCACCAGGGGGCAGCGCAGTGCACCTGCACACAGTTATGCTTTAAAACAAATGGGCTTGTTTAGGCCAAGAATAATGCATTTTATTTTATTTAAAATAACTAAGTTTGGATGAAGCTAAAACTCTGAAGCAAAACTCTAACACATACAATGGCATTAAGTTTGTCTGCTTGCCTTTCATAGTTTTACCCCAATACTAATACACAACACAACAGTTGTACAGTTTGTTTGCATTGCTAACACTGATGCTGTCTCATGGTTACAGTGTTCTCAATGTGGGCCCCATCAGCTGGCATGTTTTCAGTTCCTCCACATATGATAGCATTTCGGTTTTTCTTTCCCTGTACTTACTTGATGATGTTGGTGCAGTCATAAGCTCCTCCAATACCGACTTCTATCAGGGCTAAATCCACCTGCCCAGGAAAGAGCAAACACAGTCAGTGCATCTGTGCACACTGGCCAGCTCCCCACCTTATAGTCTGTACATTGCTAATACGTCTGGGAACCTCAGCTGAAACAAGTGCAAAGGTGAGGGCAAAGTTAATGAAAATACAACAACTTGCAGGTAGGAGCAGTTCTGTTACTGTTAATTGTAGTATTATACAATGATATGATACAATGACCGTCCCCCTATTCATTTCAATGCGCTATGTGCCCTCACATAGACCATAGCAATCTGTTTTTCTTTTGCATTTACCTCGTAGCCACTGGCACTCCAGGCGTTGTGTGTTTGTGGGATATCAACACTTCTCAGGAGGTCGAAGGAACTTGGCTTCGCCTCGTGTAACCCCATGCCACACACCCGGTCATGCTATATTACTTAATGAACACTTTCAAGCAGACACCTTAACTGGTCCCAGGCTTGAGTAACCCTTATAAAAGTGTATCATAGTGGAATAAAAGCACAGTGAATGCATGGTAAAACATAGGTAAGCATCGTAAAGCACAGAGAGGTACGGGAAAGCAATACAAAAATCATTGCAATCCATGATGGTAAATGCATAGTGTAACCATGGGGAAAGCATGAGGAAACTGCAAACAGATCATGCACATTTTTATAAGGGGAGCACCTATATATTTTTTATTCAGTTAGTTATTGTAGAGTTGATGTTTCGCAAAGGTAATACAGTATGTGTGCAAATGTATATTGACAGATCAAAATATGTTTTACTTTATATAATGAGTTGAAAGAGCGGCAGTAGACTCTGCATTTCAATACCAGTCACTCATACATCTCAAAAAGGGGGGTTTAAAGCTGTACTTAACAAGCTAACTTAAAAACAACACCACCACAAGTATTGTTTGCATGACATAGCTTCATTAATAGCGAAGACATATCGACCATTTACTGATGGGGATTTTGTGAAAGGCTGTCCTGCTTTGAATCGTATGTGCACCAGCGAAAATGTTTTGAAAAATGTGTTTTCAGGATTGGCATCACTTCGTGGGTGATCTGTTTAACACAGTCTCCGAGATAAGGTTAAGAGTTTGGGTTTCGAACGGGCAAAACTGGCAGGCATTGCAGCAGATGGTGCACCTTCGATGCCTGGCGAGAGAAATGGAATGATCGCACATCTCAAGCAGTATGTGGCTGATCAGGAGGAACTAATCCTCCAGTATCACTGTATTATTCACCAGCAAAATCTGTGCTTTGTTTCAATACATCAAAACACCGCAATCAGATTTCTGACGATAATCTTCAAGCTGTTATGCGGCTGGCAACATCAAAAATAAAGCGACATGCCTAAACTTGTACACCAGAAGCCGTGCAACATGTCCCATTAACAGAGCATCCACCTGGTAAGCAACGCCTTGGTTTGTTTTCGTGCTGGGATATTGAATCGAGCTACTTGAGTACTCGCGATTATTTTAATATATCGACGATCTTTTTGGTACTCGAGTACTCTACGCATTAACACATGCATTCCAATATGGCGAATGTATGTGGCACTGTATCTGCAGCGCTTGAAGATTCACATGTTCAGTGCAGCGTCTGTAAAGGCAAAATGAAATACCATCACAGCACCACTGCTTTACTTCAACACCTAAAAAAAAAAACACCCGACCGTGTTTCTGAACAGAGGACTAGTGGAGTCAAGCGAGGAAGAGTCTTGGGAAGTAACATTTATACGAGAAGTCGATATAATATAATATAATACGATGCTGTTTTGGCACATATTATAATTTTTCATTTTGTGGCAACAGGAATTACATGTTTATTTTAGTATATAGCAGGGAATATAGACTTTAGAAAGCTGAAAATAAACTATACATTTCTCTCTTACAATGTTATTGAATAAAGCACAGTAGGCTGTGTGGTCCAGTGGTTAAAGAAAAGGGCTTGTAACCAGGAGGTCCTCGGTTCAAATCCCACAGCCACTGACTCATTGTGTGACCCTGAGCAAGTCACTTAACTTCCTTATGCTCCGTCTTTCGGGTGAGACGTACTTGTAAGTGACTCTGAAGCTAGTTTCTGTAAGTCGCCTTGGATAAAGGCGTCTGCTAAATAAACAAATAATAATAATAAAAAATAATAATAGGCTACACTCCTGTCATTTTAAACTCCTGAATAGAAAAAAAAGACCATTAGACGCTACGTTCTTCTGTAAGCGTTAACACCAAGTATTAAGCTAAACTTTTACTAGCGTGTGTTATCAAGCTTGTTTTCATTGTAAGGAGTGCACAGAACAGTGTGTTTTTTTGTTTGTTTTTTCTAAAACGCTGCATCAGCCATAGCATTGCTGAATTTGTAATCCTGTACTACAGCACTATGTTTAGTCTATGGATTACTAAACGCTATTTACTAATGTGTTTGTTTGTTTGTTTATTTATTATTGGGGTTTGTAAACCCCCTCCTTGTTTCTCCAGATGCAAGAAGAAAGGTTTGGTCACTGGAGAGTTCATAGACAAAGCATCACGTGTCCTTTTCTGATCAGAGAGTGACATTCCGCTCACATATTGGTAAATTCAGCTAAAAAAATGTTTTTCTAAAACTCAGTTAAGGACAACAAAGCTCAAAACTAAATGACTGCAAGCATCATAAAAGTTTAGATGTTAAAATGTCTTTTGAAGCCATTTACGCTTTAATTAAAAATAAATTATAATAAATCAGAAGAACTACATTTAACATTTTAATTAGTCTGAGAATAACAACTAGTACTTGATTATCAGTGCCACTCTGTACCTTATGAAAATGAAATCCAGTTGTATTTGTCAAGTATATCGTTTTTGGTTTTATTCGTGTCCTGATTGGTTTTATTATGTAATTTTTTATCTTAAAAAAAGATTCCATAAATAGCAGTAGTACTATACTTTTTGACATAAGTATCGTTGTAGTTTAAAAAAATAAAAACAGTTAGCAGACATGATCAGGTTGTGGATTCTTAGCTTCTATTGCAGTGCTGGCATAATGTGTGTTTGTTAACTAATTTGTGTTACAACTTATGTTTGCTTATGTTGAAATGTGTTCTTGTGACAACAGTGATGCCCGTATCACAATTAAACTGCCTCAGTGAATAGTGAGCAGTTCTGCCAAGAAACAAGTGTTGTCAGAAAACTTATGACTTTGTCTCGCACAGAAATGGTTGAGTATTTTTGTAATGCTAAAATAGACCTAAAGTATAGACTTGTGTTCATTTGAAGTGAACAGTATTTGTTTTGAGTTATTTTTGCATATTGCAAGTTAATGATTTGTGAAAAGGTCAAGTATTTTTGTACTGCTCAAAACAGACCTACAGTAGAGACTTTTTATGTTCATTTGAAGTGAATAGTATTTTACTGTAGTTGTGCATATTACAAGCTAACCATCTCAGAGTTATGCGAGAAAGCATGTTCTGATTAATAAAACTCAGAATGTAAATTGTGGTGTTGACTGAGTGAGTTGCCACTTGCTATTTAGATAGAGACCATCAACAGAGTAAGACAACCAAACCAGTACTGGAGAGGTAAGATTAAAGGATATAATCTAGTATATAGTGGGGGTGCCTTGTGTTTTATTTATGCTTCTTTTCTGCATTAAGCAAAAAATAAATACTGGTAAAACTGGTGTATAAGTCGCACCAGTGTATAAGTGCCCCCCCCCCCCCTTTTTTTTTTTGAGACAACAATTTCAGGGAAAAGCCTATAGATCACACCGGTGTATAAGTCGCTCCCCCTTTTTTAGGACCCCGTAAAAATACCTAGAAAATACTTATACAAAGGTTTTTACAGTAAATGCAATTAATCGAAATTAACAGATTACTCGATTAACCCTTTGCGGTCCATTTATTCAGCGCATCTCAGGCGTGTCAGGTCTAATTTATTTTCACACGTGCAGTTTATTTAACACGCTCTGTTTAAAAGTATTTTTTTCACAGTAAAAAGGTACTGCATATCAACAGGACACTCAGTACTGCATCTCAAGCCACGCCCCACCCCTTGTTCGCTGTATTTTTCACATACCTCTTCATAGTCATGCATACCGATAAATCATCTCCTGATCACTCGTTTTTATCACCAAACTCCTCAATAATGCGAAGTCATTATTTTAATACTATAACAAAAAGCTCTGCAAATGTCAATGATATTATTTGAGCGCTGGATGCAGAAGCAGCTGTCTTTTTTGTTTATGTCCGTGTTATCTATGTGGTGCCGGGGCTATGTGTATTGCTCAGATCTGCCCCTTTTTTTTTTTTTTTTTGGCTTCTCTCAGCTCCTATCGGTCTCACTCGGTCATTCAATGGTTTTCTCTGCTTTTTCCGGAGAAAAAACGACTAGAGACCTGTGTTTTATGTCTTTTTGATGATGTCGGACAGGGTCCGACATTGGACCGGAAAGGGAAAATTGTAATGTCTGACCTGGTCCGACATAGGACCGCAAAGGGTTAATCAAAATTAATAATCATATTCATGTTCAATTATTTAAATATTCGCTCAGCACACCTCTAGTTTGTTTAGTCAAGCTATTTCTACATGCTGTCAAACACCCACAGGCTCTCTGAAACTACTAAACAAGCATTCCACAATGTTGTGTTACATTTTGTTTTTGTAGAAAGCTTAAAATAAACTAACCCGTTAACAAACATTTATTATCAAATGATTTTTGACTGATTCTGAATACAGTTCTTAAAAAAAAAATTTAAAAAAAATAAAAAACACACACACCAACATATAGATTAAAACATATTACTACATTAGTGGTCTCCAGAAGCGAGTTAAGTTTTCAATCTGCCCCGGCCAGCAAAAAAAGTTGTGCACCACTGCACTAGGTAAATCAGAGTAAATGTATTTAATTGAAACATGCAAAAGAAAGTAAATGCTTATTTTTTAAATGTGTTGAATTGTACATTGCCATTGAAAAGATCCACCAGGAGGCGGTATTGAGAAGGCATTGAAATCATTTTTTCTCTCAGTGCAAGATGCTGTTGTTTCAGCAGAACAGAGGGGCGGGAGTAAAAAAAATCTATTCAATGTTGTCTCGGACTGTTTTATTTTTTCAAGGTCTGTGATGTGCAGAAGCGATTTTTTGTGTTTTACTGTAGTGTTTACAAGCCGCTACAAAAACATTATTTAAACTTTAGAAGTCAGGGCGAGTGTGTATATTGACAGATTTCCCAAGCATGTTTTCATTTAGATAGTGGTTTATCCCAGCTCGGAAAATAACATAGCTTGAAATTTTGGGCATTTCGTACATTTCCATAGAAATCTTGTAGTATTTTATTAGGATTTTCTTAAGATGTGCATTGTCCACTGTTTCAATTGGTTTCTGTTTTAGCCAGTCCTGAAAGACATTTTTTGGGTAATTTCTTTCCCTTTTGCCATCATCCAGTTTATTTAATTGCTCTTCATCCACACTGGCTTGTCTACTTACTATTTTGGGGATTTTTTTTTTTTTGGGGTGGTTCAGTATCTTCAGAGATATACATATTTTCAGGTAGCTGGTCACTTAGTTTCATAGTTACTGTAGCTCTGTAACTGAAAACAAGATGGCTACCGGTACTGTACATTCTGTGAGGCAGCGCAGTGATTTTGAATATGTGACAAGGCTCCAACTGTCAGTATCCATCCAATACACGGACAGCTAGAACCTTGCTCGACCAATTCCATTGCACGTTTCACGTTCCATTGGCAGACCTGGATTATAATAAGTATTATAATGACGTCACCAAAGGGGTAATTCCTATATGAAGAACGTACTGCTCCAAGGTACCCATTATCCAGCATCCAATAATAAAACAAGCCAGCCACAGTCCTATAGCAGTACTCCATTAAGGCTGGCTTTTCTATTTAAAAACGCCTTGCCCCATGATAATGCCAAGTGTACCGTATTGTATGGACTTATGTCTCTTAGGAAAAATAGTTGAATTTTGCAAACTACACAATAAATACATCGCCTCTGGCTTTTCCCCCAGATGCAGCTCGTGTGTAGCAAAATTGAGTGTTTAACCCTTTGCAGTCCAATTATTTTGACCCTGTCAGGCTAGTCAGGTCTTATTTAATTTTGGGGAACAAAATAACACTTTAGACCAGGGTTTCCCAATCCTGGTCCTGGGGAGCCACTGGATCTGCTGGTTTTTATTCCAACTGAGCTCTCAATTACTTAACTAGACCCTTAATTGAACTGATAATTTGCTTAATTATACCTTTTTAATTGTTGTGGAGTACAAGTTACTTAGAAAGTGTTATATCCAAAATGAAATATGCAACTAGAGTTGAAAAACAAGTAAAAGCAAATTATCAGTTCAATTAAGGGTTTAATGAAGTAAATGAGAACTCGGTTGGAATGAAAACCAGCACACACAGTGGGTCCCCAGGACCAGGATTGGGAAACCCTGCTTTAGACCATGTGCTGTTCAAATTTAATCAAAGTGACTTTATTTACATAGAACATGCTCAAATCACTAGATAATCAAACTGATACTCGGAGGAAGGTTTTTACTATGTATATGCAGGGAACAAAAAAAAAACAGTAAAAAAAAAAAAAAGACAAAATGTTTGGTATTGCTGAGTTTGAGTGACTTTAGAGCAATCACTCAGGTTCCATGGACATGGGTGAGAGCCATGTGGAGATCGCTGGAGTGCTTTAAACAGAAGTCTATAAAAGACCCAAGAATGTGATCTCCGAAGCACACAAGTATAAACAAAGTGAATGAAAACAAGAATACATTAGGCAAGACTACTCCTAGTATCTCCAAGTGCTCTTTACTGCCCATTGTGAAGGCCATCACAAGCTAAAAGGGTTATTTTTTATACAGAAGTTATCCTATTTGCATGCATCTACAGAAAATAATGTTTTTATGTTGCAAGTTTGTTATCTTGATATAACTTGTGGTCACAACAAAAGGAATGCATTTGAAATGTATCCTTGTGATCCATACTTTAAATGTGTAGAAATCCCACAAAATTGTATTTAAAACAAATGTAAATTCTTTGACAAACAAGTCCTTATCAAGGTCTTCATAACTGAAAGAAGTCTGTCCATGACTTTGACCAGACTAGTGTGCGTAGGACTTCAACATATTTAAAATACATAAACCATAACTAATAAAAAATAAACTTGCTCAATGTAAACGGTGTGTGTTCGATATGTTTATACTGGAAGTTTCCTTGAAACAACGGCCTATATCATCTTCTACTACTGTTGCTTAAATGAACTAAACAAAAACAAGAAACAGCTTTAGCGGTTTTCAAATTCCTGGTGTCTTGCCTACAGAATCACCTTTATACAGCGTTGGCAAAAAAACTGCTTCATATTTCAGCTCAAGATTACGTAACTAGCCTGTAACTTGAAATATTTTCTCACAAATTACTAATCCCAAAGGCCCCTTTACCAAAGAAACTGGCATGAGCTGGTTTCTCTTCGCACACAAACCCTCACTGTGGCATGGTGTGTGGAGCAGAGCTGGTTTGCACACAAACCCTCACTGTGGCATGGTGTGTGGAGCAGAGCTGGTTTGCACACAAACCCTCACTGGCATGGTGTGTGGAGAGAGCTGGTTTGCACACAAACCCTCACTGTGGCATGGTGTGTGGAGAGAGCTGGTTTGCACACAAACCCTCACTGTGGCATGGTGTGTGGAGCAGAGCTGGTTAGTTTAGGGATTATATGGACATGTTTGATCAACTACCACCCTCATTTTTCTTTATTTTAAATCTACACACATAACAAAAATAAAGAATAAAATCAGCAACTGGTAACAATTATTCTGAAACAATCAAAAACAGAAGTGTAAGGAGATCATAATGTGTGGGGTATCTGTGCATGGAAGAATGACCTGGACTTGGTCCATGGTACTATACACAAGCACGCTATGTGTACAGGACAGAAACTAGTGGAGCCATTTGAAGGATTATTATAATAAATGTATATATCGTGTGCAGGGTGTCTTACTGAATCTTTTGCAGTTCAGGTGATAAAACTTTAAACAAAAAAAAGAGTTGTTTTGTTTTTCCTTTTAAATCGTGCTGCAGTGTTTCATGCATGGAATGGCCAAGATATGACTGGAACGGAATGGTTCATTTCAATAAATAATGTATACTTCTGTATACTTCTGGTAACAGTTATTTCATGCACTGAATGGAATACATCGGGGGTGAACAAAAACAAAGCATCCCCGGGGGCACCTGTGATAGAATGGCTTGTAACCAACAAGAACAATGGATATGTGAAAAAGCATGAGAATCACAGAATACAGCCATGTACAAAATGATCATATTATAAAAGACAGACTGTGTTGGCACAATCTGCGAGTGAGGGTGGAACAGTGTCATTTACTTAACAATGCAACCTGCTACACCCTGGAGCCCCCCTATTAAAGCACCCCTCAAAGCCCTTACCTTCTCCTGCAGGAAGACGTGGAAGGCCAGGATGGTGAGGAAGCGGAAGTAGGCCGGCATGGAGCCGTAGTGAGCATCCTGGGAAAGGAAGCAAGTCATTTCATTTAGAACACTCATCTAATGTCTGTTACAGTCTTAAACTCTCTGTGAGCGACTGGTGCACAATGTAGAGGTGTAATGAGGAAGTGCAGAGACAGGAGGTTATTTGTTGCCGGTTTGGCAATAGCTTTTATTTCACACAGGAACTTTAGAACAGGTAAGACCTGAACCGACTATAAACAAATGAGCTTGGCACCCAAAAAAAAAAAAAAAAAAAAAAAAAAAAACACACACCACTGCCTTGCATATACTGTGCAAGGTAGAAAGGATTAAATATATATTCACTAGCTGGCAACAGCTAAAGTAAAATAATTACCCAGTACCATACAGCTATAAGGCCAACAAGCTGAAGTCAAGGTTACGCCTTGCTTTCTCCCCCCCAAATGAAGCCTAGAGCCTGCTATGTATAGACATTCTGAACAAGCCCCTCCCAGATTATACCATTATGCAGCAAAGACTAAAAATGCTTACAAAAATATTATAAAATCCTTAATGTCAGGATCTGTACTATATACAATAATAATACACATTTACATTAAGACAGTTATATTCAGGTACTATTGTGGTATTAAAATTCACATTTTTACCACCTCTAATTCCCCTGTACATAGAACAACATCATGCGCGTCCCCACTTCCTTTAAAAGACGCGCATGAGGCGTGCACGCTCTCTCTAATGATCCCCGCACCCACACCAGCTATGGAGTCTGACCTACCAACTCCCGGTAAGCATACTAAACTTTAATATACTGAGGTTTTCGGGATCTTCAAAAACCAGTACTTTTAAACTAAAGAAAAGCAATTCCATTTTTTAGTAACAGTTTAAACCGAAATTGCCTTCCTTTCTTGTAATACAGAGACGCAACGCATTCACGGAGTTTGTGCACTCACTCAACAAAGGCGTCCCTCTCCGCATTAGCAGGATATAATAATACATGCCAAATCATTTCTTTGTTATCTCCTGTTTTTCAGGAACCCGACTCCCAACACACAGACCCCCGGACCCCACACAACATCACTGGCAAGTATTTGATATAACGTTTTTTAAGTATATTATATGTTTACATTGCCGCTTGCATTCACTTTGTTTGGTACATCAGAGATGTTAACAGTCCTTTGCTGTACTTCGTAAGGGAGGGTTTCCACTCCGTTACACTCCCCAATATCTCCTCCCCTCTCCAATTTGAAATATCTCAAATCCCCAAAGCCAGCACTTTGTTCCAGTGACTCTTCAAATCAAACCCCAAAGCCAGCACTTTGTTCCAGACTCTTCAAATCCTCACACTTGTACTCGCTATGAGCAGCTGACGTTCTTGGTCAAGGAAGAAGCACACATCGATGAATATGTAACTTGCTTCAATACAGTCTCTGATTCTTCAAGCTTCTTGGACAGGTAATGAAGGCCAGAAACATACCCTGTGCTGAGGGAGCCATCTAGCAAGAGCCATGGGAAGTGCACATGACACCTTTGTGCACAACACAGTGGGGTTCATTGATGGGGGAAAAAATATGTACATATTAACAAAAATGTTCCCGCTTACAAAATTTTAAAAAGAAAATACCATGAAGTTTGTAAATGTTCACGATTTTTCTTTTTGTTGTGCTTGAACTGAAGGGTGGCACATTAAACAGAGGTGGCACATTACTAAAGCTACACTGATTGATACAAAGAATATACAATCCCAAACCGAGGCTTCCAGAATACCATTGTAGGAGGACGTCACCAAGAATGTGACTCAGAGGCTAGAAACTGCAGTTAAAGCGCGTCTGCACATGTTTAATAGACACAAACAAAACCCAGGAACAAACAAACAGAGGCCAAAATAAAAGGTTAGTGTTTTTATTTATTGGATCTACTGGTTAAAAAAACAAATGTTTATTCTTTATTTTGAAAAATAAAACATCAATAAATCGATTATCGTTGATAAATGCCTTTACGATAATCGAATAAGAAATTAGGTTGTTTTTTCAGGCTGAACAATAAGGAGTTGTATTGAACTGTCCAATCAGAGAGGTGGATGCAGTTACTGGGAGGAACATGAATGATTAGCTGATTCACGTTTGACAGTGTTTATGACAAGCGATCTAAGAGTTGGAGAGCGTACTCAGCGGAGAGTGTTAGTTAAGTGTACAATACATATCTAGATTTTAATAATTTGTTTAAAATGAAACACAGCACAAACTCTGCTCAACACCAACCCCCACACAAAGGATTTCCTTATATAGCATGTGGATGGAGCCTAATTAACCATTAACCATTCAATCAAGTCTCCAGCCACATTCTCACACGTATTATGGCAGGGAGGATTTTAACCCCCTCCCTGCCAACAAGTGGCGTAGCAAGGGGGACAATAAAACAGATCAGCCATGTGCAAAAGATCCATCACCCCACACCCCGGGGACGAAATCCCTGCTACACCAGTGTTATTAACCATCATAAAAAATAAATTTAAAAAAAACATCCACCCCCGAAATAGAACCCTATATTTACACCACACACACTTCACAAACTTTAAAAGGCATGACTCAAGAAGGGTCTCATTGATCTAATACAGTGGAATGAAAGACACAAGAGTTAGTTGCTGGATTAATAATACTTCTAGATTACTTCTAGATAATTATCTGGGTTGCTGAGTCTGTGAATTATAACACAGCTAATTTAAAGTGACTAAATCTGTATAACAAAAAAAACCACACACACAATCTAAAACGTTTTAGTTAAAGGAAATACATAACGCATGTGAAATCATTTTCTAAACAGATTATTTGAATTGAGTCTTCCACAGGCCAAACAAGGTTTCAGGATGTAGACTGGTCTGCCCTGCAGATGAAAAGATACCACGTGCTGTAAATTGAGAAATCATTGGCTCAGACCTAATCCTTCCATACACACCTACCTTGGTTTCATCCAATCGGTTGTAGACCTGCCAGAAGTACTTAGTGAAGAGCTCTTTGCTGATTGGCTGTCCATTGATTCGGATTCTCTCCCGGACTTGTACCAAATGTGGAGAACTTTATGAAAAAAACAAATAAAAAAAGCACAATAACTTAGAGCAACTCGGAAGCAAAATATTTTCTATAGGCAACTGTGTTACAGAAGTGGAGTTGGTGGTGGAGCCAGACCTGGACTTAGAGCAGTTTAGAGCACCGAGGAACCCCCCAGGATTGCATCTGTTCTTGGGGCTAATCCCACAATACCACAGATATGGGGCTGATGCAATCCCAGTGCTGTAAAATGCTCTAATACAATCCAGCTGTTATCCAGACTGGTATAGGTTCTTCAAAGCATCAAAGCATTTGATAATGCATTTACAAAACTAATTATTTTGTGAAAGTAGTGAATGCTTGACTGTCTCAGGTCACACAAAATGTTTTAAATCCTTTGCAAATGTTAATTATTATTATTTGTTTATTTAGCAGACGCCTTTATCCAAGGCGACTTACAGAGACTAGGGTGTGTGAACAATGCATCAGCTGCAGAGTCACTTACAATTACGTCTCACCCGAAAGACGGAGCACCAGGAGGTTAAGTGACTTGCTCAGGGTCACACAATGAGTCAGTGGCTGAGGTGGGATTTGAACCAGGGACCTTCTGGTTACAAGCCCTTTCATTTAACCACTGGACCACAGAGCCTCCTGTCAATGCTTGTGTCTGCCTTTCAGGTATGTGTTGATTCATTGCATCCTGAAACCAACACCAGCATAAACATAAGATCTTCTTCGATTACCGTGCACATTGTTTTCATACTCTTATAAGTATGGCTTAAATTTTTCTGTGTTTATTTTCAACGGTTTGCCATTAAAGGCCTTAACACGCTACATCCTAATTATGAGAACATTCTGTTAAATTAGAAGGAAAGAACACCACAACATGAAACTGACACATTGGACGCTACCTAGTTCCCAGGCAAGTGTGAGAACAAAATGCAAGTTAAAGTAGCATCTGGGGGAAGTGATTAATGTCAATGCTTCCTCTTGTGTTCAAATAATGAAGAAAGTGAATCAGCAAGCCAACCAGGACACCAAGGTAAAAAGAAGCGACTTTGTTTAGTAATTAAAAGTTTAATTAAGATATTGAATCGGCTCAAAACACGGTCACGTGAACAAAAATAAAAACCTAAAACTTCAAGCCCTAGTTCTTTAAGTTTCAAAATGGTGTATCTACATCTTTCCAGTGCCACATTTTTCAGCAGTTTTTCTGGCACTGTCATTTCAAGTTTAGTAACTTTAATGCTGTCATCTTGGGAGGACCTTTTGTTTCTCCAAGTTTTCTCTCTTCCTTTACAAGAGAGCGCTGTTGTTTTATTGATTACGGATCAAAGATAGCTAAAATGGTTACTGTATTCCTTTGAATTTAGGACGTACCATTTAAAACCATATTTTTAACAGCCCTGTGTAAGGGTGCTTAATACAGGATTGAATCCGTTGCTGGATAAGAAAATTGTGGTCGCTGGTCGTGTTAGACAGGTGGTCGCTTAATACAGTTAAATAAAAGCACAAATATCATTGGGAGGAATTTAAAGTGGTCACTTAGACCAGATGGTCGCATGAGCAGGCTTGACTACTAAAAAATGTATTTTTATTGACGACATGACTATATAAAAAGTGAATGAGATATGACTGTCACAGATTGCTCGTGTGGTGACTTCACACCAGGAACTGAATGACACACAGCTGTACAGTGAATGCGCTGCTTGCAGCGGTTTATTAAAAAACAGGTTTTAACAGAAACAAAGCACTTCACAAAACAAAAGGCACGATGGCCAAAATAAACAGACAAACAAAACACTAACAACAAACAAGTATCGTGCTGGTAGTTCCAGCACAAGTAGCAATCGTTTTATTATAGTGTTCTCTCCTCTCTCTCCCGTACCTCCTCGCTGTACACTCAACCCTCTGTGCATGAAGCACTCACTCTTTTATACAGCTGTGCCGAGACTCGATTGCTAATCAATCATTCACTTGAATCTCAGCACAGTCTGCACGTGGACTAATTGTGCACTCCCTGTGCCCCATACAAATACCCACTTTAATCTGCACGTGAAGGGATTGTGCAATCCCTGTGCCTAAATATAAATATACATTTTAAATCACCTGTGCTACATAACCCACACTCCGTGCACCAATACATACACACAACACAAAACACAAAAATACGCATAGGAGCGGGGTCCCCCGCCACAATGACTAATTTATTTTAAACAAATTATTAAAATCTAGATATGTATTATGCACTTAACTAACACTCTCCGCTGAGTACACTCTCCAACTCTTAGATCGCTTGTCATAAACACTGTCAAACGTGAATCAGCTAATCATTCATGTTCCACCCAGTAACTGCATCCACCTCTCTGATTGGACAGTTCCATACAACTCATTATTATTATTGGTTGTTATTACATTATTAATAATACTGTCCTTTTTATACGCAAGTGTCAATGGGGTTTCTCATGCTAATTCCTTGTTCCGAAGGTCTGCCTGTCACTCAGAACAGCAATGAAAGAACAGAGGGAATAAGTTATTTTAATTTCTATTTCGGGCTTTGCCCATAAGATATATATTATGTGTTGTTGTGAAATCCAGCAAGGTGATGGTAGAGTGCACAATAAATACGCATTACAAAACAGATCAAAACAATGTGAAGTGTGTGTGTGTGTCCGAAGAGGAGAATACCAATCTACTGACAGATCAAACAGCTAACTGTGCCTCATCATTGTCTTTTCAAAGGGAAGCATGCTGACTATTAAAACTAATCATTGTCTTTTCAAAGGGAAGCATGCTTATTCTATTGAATTGCTTGATCTTATTTGAATTAAAGATGTGCCTATGATGCATTTGAAGATGAACTCCCTTTAAAGGCACGAACTGAAATTTCTATTTCACTTTCTATGAAATTACTGTGCCACAGCACATTAAATTTGTTTTGTAGCATGCCTTTGATCAAGCTTAAGTGTTAGTATTAGCTTTATATCCACCAAAGCCAGAGAGAGACTTCTTCAGATTCTTATCTCAGTGTAAAGGTGTCTTGAGAGCTCTCTCGCTCTCTCTCTCTCTGTCTCTCACTTGAGTACAGAACTGGTTAGACATTTGCCCTTCCTTGAAATAAAAGGCCAGTGATTACAGGGCACAGTCCAAGTCTCAGAGCTTTCTTCCTGCTATTAAGATATTTATTCACTAGCACAGACCAGTGATGCAGTATTTAGACATACAGTATTAGTTTAAAGAAACAGTAATGCGATTAGACCAACACGTGATAGCACAAACCACACGGATACAGTCTTCTTGTCTAAGAATGGCAAAAAGAAAACATTCCGGTCTCACTTTATAAAACCTGCAACACTCACCTGTAAAAGCCAGTCCGAAGGCCGCAGTTCCTGAGAATGTGTTCGCTGAATGCGCAAGTCGACCCCTTGTGGGGGAAAAAAAAAAAGTCTATTAAAGACAGGGCTAGGAGGTGCAGCGTGCTAATTCACTAGCCTCTCTCGTCTTTCACATCACAAAACAACCACACAGGTCTTCACAACTGTCCGTCTCTACGTGAGACATCTAGCAGGGAAATCGAGGGGGCGCCAGTCTGGTGGCAGTAGCAGGTTTGTTATAATTGAGTTGCAAGGAGCCCTTTTACTCATTCTTGAAATATAAGACAGGTCATTATGGTGAGCCTCCGAGTCTGGGCACTGCCACTGTCCCACCAGAACATTCCCTGCTTCAGTCTCCATTGCAAGCAGTCCCCTATCTTGTTACATGCCCAGTATTAAATTCATCTTACCTTCCCCTTCGTTCCTGTCACATGGATAATATTGAGCTGATCCAAATCTTCTACCTGCAAGACACATGGGCTGACTGATTAAAGACCTTTAAAATAGCATGGAACTACACTGACAGCAAAACAGTTAAATGAAAATGATTTTCAGCCATGAAGACCTGCAATGTTTAAGCAACCTGTACCTTCCCAAAGCACCCTGCTCCCCCGCTCCCCTGGGGGGCGCTGTGGGACTCACCCTCAGGCCAGTGCGCTGCAGGAACAGTCTCATGGCCTCTAGCTGCATTTGTGGCTGTCCGCGTTCCCGCTTCACAAGCTCCAGGTAGTTGGCATTGGTCTGGAGAGTGTTGAGGGTGCACACCGCGTCCTGCAAGCAAAGCACAGGGGGAGGGCTCAGACCTGTCTGATATGCCATTAGTAAAGCAGCTGCTCTAACTATTACTAAAGACAATTGTGGCGAATACCAGTGTACGTGCACATATACACACGCACACACTCCTCATACACATGTGGAGTTACAGGAATCCATGTTACATTACATTTCACTTGTGGAAAACATCCAATGTGCATCATATAGTATGCACTGAATTATACCAACACTATTTTCCAAATGAAAATATCCTGAAGCAGAGAGAGAAAGCCAAACACACAACAAGGTGTTTAAATATGCTCTACTATCTGCACCCACACCAAAGAGAATCGCCTCTAAATGCTCAGAGCTCTGCTGTGCAACACATGTTTGTATAGCACTGGTTAGCCAATGAGATTGCTCCCTCCTTCATTGCCAGTGTACACCCCACACGTTTCTGTGAACATAAATGTGCTGCTTATACAAAATATGAAAGACAACATAAAGTTACAAAACTGACACCATTTCAGGTTAGACATTCCCTTTCTTTGAGGATGGTTTCCTGTTTTAATGAAGTAGTTCGTTATTGAATGCACATGATTAATTAAGACAGTAATGTCAGTCACAGGATGACAGCAGTCACTGGCACTAGCAAAAGCTGCGAGATAATGATGAAAATCATGTGTTTACATTACAGTACAGTATGTTATGTAAAGAAGTAATTGACCCAGTTTAAAAAAAAACCCAAATATTTGCAGTGGCCCGAAAACAAATTAGAAATTCTGAAACATCAAGAGAGGCTATACTGTGTGTGTGTGTGTATCAAGCTAATATATATATATATATATATATATATATATATATATATATATATATATATATATATATATATATATATATATATCATTTTGATCCGCATATTGAATTCCTTAATGGTTCATGATAAAAAAAAAAAGTTTTTACAATTCATTACACAAGCATAAATCGATATAAGGGGGTCTATATCTTGCGAAGCCGATGATTGGCTGACAAGTGACTTGAAGTTAAATGATATGGTCATTGGAGGGCTAGTGATACTTTGACCATATAAACATGCGTTATACAATATACACTAACTTCTCACACACAGGTTAATAACAAACTCTGTGTATCTAGCTCAACGTGATGTTTTTGTAATGAAAGGCTTCCTATATATTTATTTTTGGTTTAAAAAATGATGTCACAAAACTTCAGATGGGCACCGCTGTATGTTGTCATTCTATCGTGAATAACGAAATAAATAAATGAACAAAATGAACCTGAATGAAGGAGAAACATGGTAAACACGTGTAATCTGCATGAGTTACCAAAACGTGTAAGAACAAATAAACGCCACACGTGTAAATGCAATTTTAAAACTATATCGACACTGGTAAACAAAACAATAAAAATCGAGTACAAAAGAAAATGATTGGACTTTATATACAGTCCTAAGAAAGTGTAGACTACAGACGCTGCTTTGTGTATCAATAACTTACTACCGTAGCCTCCGCGCACATGAAGCAATACCATGCACGGCAACTTGTCTCTCTTTGCTGATGTAATCTTTTTCTTAGTTTCGTTACATGTCAATACGGTCCCCAACCACTACCCGCAGCAGTAAATTCCACTCATCGCCTCTCCTACCTGGTACTCCATCCTGGGAAGTCGCGCCGGTTTCGTGCTGTAGCTCCTGCCTGCGTGCTCTGTGTTTCTCCGGGCTGCTCTGGCCCAGATCTGCCGCAGGAGGAAGCCGGTAAGCAGGGAAGAATCACAAACACGAAACGAGCGCGCCATCATGGGGCAGCTGGGTTGACAGGCAGAAGTCAGAAGCAGAAACATACGTCAGCGCTCTCCGCCCCTTCTCGATTCTTTTTTTTTTATGTATATATATATTCTATTTTGGAGCGTATTCCATCTATATAGTTTGATGATTAGCGCCCTCTGTCTGTTTTCATTAATCTTTTTTATTTTTCTCTATAACGTCTTAATTTATTATTATTATTATTATTATTATTATTATTATTATTATTATTATTATTATTATTATTATTATTATTTATTTCTTAGCAGACGCCCTTATCTTACATTTGTTACAAGATATCACATTATTTTTACATACAATTACATCTATAACATTCCTTCTTTTCCTGTTTGCCTAATATATTCAATTATTTTCTTTTCTCTTTCTCGCCTCTCTTCCTCTTTCCCTTTTCCCAACAAGCTACTACTGCGTAGGTCATATATCCCCATGTTCACCAACTTCCTCTTCAAGTCCTTTCTATGTTCTTCAAATTTCTCACATTTTAATACATAATGCTCCATGGAGAATGGAGTCATTCAGCCATCAAGCAGTCCATGGGCCACACCAGTTGTATTGGTTCAAAAGAAAGATGGTGGGCTGAGATTTTGGACTACAGCTAAATGAGGTCACCATTAAAGCTGCTTATCCTCTCCCCAGGATTGACGATACTCTGGACTCCCTGGATTCTACACTATGGTTTTCTACCTTGGATCTAGCAAGCGGTTACTGGCAGGTTGATGCTGAACATCGTGAAAAGACTGCTTTTATCACTCGTCAAGGGCTCTACGAGTTTAATATATACCTTTTTGGTTTGTCTAATGCTCCAAGCACCTTTCAAAGATTGATGGAGCTTGTATTGGCAGGCCTGCAGTGGACAAGTTGTCTTGTCTACTTGGATGGCATCAGTGTGTTTGGGTGGACTTTTGGAGAACATCTTTCAAGGCTGGGGTGGTTTTAGAGAGGTTAAAAGAGGCCTGATTAAAAGTGAAGCCCAGTAAGTGCCAACTATTCACACACAGTCAGATATTTAGGACATGTCATCTCCAGGGATGGGATTGCTGTTGATTCAGCTAAAATTGAGATGGTGAAGACTTGGCCAGTACCAAGGATCTCCACAAAAGTGAGAGCTTTTGTTGGTCTGCATCAATTTATTGCAGCGTTGTTTACAATTGCGCTGCAATAGCCCGACCATTAGACAGACTCACAGAGAAAGGAGTGGAGTTTTTTGTTTTTTTTTAAATTTGGTATCGGAAATTGTTTTTCTAATTTTCTCTGCAATTTGGAAAACCCAATTATTATTATTATTATTATTATTATTATTATTATTATTATTATTATTATTATTATTATCTCAACCCGGCTCACCGCTGCCACCCTCGCACTGACTCGGAAAAAACGAAGACGGACACACACATCCTCCAAAACGTGTGCCATTAGCTGTCTGCTTCTTCTCACTCTGCAGGCCCACCTGCACTTTTTTCTAAGAGATATTAGTTCACACTATATTATACAATTATCATTATTTTGGGGCAAGGTGTTCTTCATATGTAAATGACAGCCTACATGAACCACTATATACAATTGTGAGTTACCTTATTTCAATAGTTAATTAAAGTACTGTATGTAAATAGCATTGCCCCAAATCTTAGACTATTTTTTCCAATAGATATGTACCTATAGTATATAAAAAATGTGTTATTACCGTGGGGCAAGGCGTTCTTCGTATATATAAAACTATAACATACTGTATGTGAGAAAGGGATTTTATACTTCCATAGCCCATTGTAGCAGGTATATATAGTCTTTATTAAAGTGTGACGACCAGGAGTTTGACATTTGCAGCCTGGAGTCTTAAGGCGCAGTTCCGAGTTCTGAGTTCCGCCTGTTCCACTTTTTCCCCAGACCCTGCAATAAATACACGCAAGATGTTTAATTGTTTAACTATTATTGTGTTAAATACAGGGGGCGGCGCACAATTGGCCGAGCGCCAACCGGTGGGGGTGGGGCTTAGTCGGCCAGGGTGCTCTCGGCTCACCGCGCACCAGCGACCCCTGTAGTCTGGCCAGGCTGTAAAGCTGACCAGAGATGTTGTTCTCCGACGCTGTAGCTCTGAGGTGGCTGCACGGCGAGTCTGCAGAGTGAAAAAAAGCAGGCGGCTGACGACACACGCTTCGGAGGACAGCATGTGTTCCACCACCGCCAGAACTCTCGCATATTGTCTGTGATTCAAAGTGCATGTTACAGCGTACCAACAACAAAACATTAACCTTTCTGAAATGAAGACTTGCCAGTCAGCCCCAACAGACCCCAGTCTAAATTTGCACTGGATCTATGCCAACTGGTTTCTAATTTAAAGCTGCTAAACGAAAGGACATGCGGTTGCTGTCTGTCACTCCCACCAATGAGTAATGAACTGCCGCTTTACTGTACCTTAAAATTCTTCTTTCCCAGTACCAGCTTTAATTCCCCCATGGTTTTCAAAACGAGTCCCCTTGACTGCAAGTGTAAAAGCAAAAAGCCCATCGAGTTTCTATAAGCAAGTCGGATAAGTGCTGCAGTTTGGACACTGTGTCCTCGGAAGGTCTGAGTGTTACTTTGCCTCAGAACATCGGCTGAACAGCGAGATTGGGAGAGACGGGTCGTTGAGCTCTGACCTTTACGCCGAAGTGAAACTAAAACAATGTGAGCGGTAAACGTACTCGGTTACTACAAAGCTATTATTTACTAATTGTTGTTGAAACATGATAATATTACTCAGATGTATCGCTAGTCGTAAAGAACACTTCACAATAGTTTTTTTTTGCTATACTCGGGGACGGTGTTGGTACGTTTATATGTGTAATGAAATATAAAGACAGCTAAGATCTGCTGGCCACAGTTCACCGTATGGCAAGACAAATAATCATATAGAGATATCTCAGATTCATTTAGAGATATCTCTACATATTTTAAGATACTCTAAATTAGGGTTACCATACGTCCGTTTTTTCCCGGACATGTCCTCTTTTTTGGTCCTTAAATCTCCGTCCGGCCGGGTTTTTTAAATATCTAAAAATGTCCGGGATTTTGCCCTGCTCTTTCCATTGAACTACAATTCCCAGTGTGCGTATACCCTATAACGAACGGTGTGTGCCGTGCGTGTTTAGAAGAGGCCTTTAACGTCTGTGCAGTGCAGGCGTATTGCTGCCACACATAAAAAAATATCACGTAATTACGTGATATGGAGTTACACGTAATAAGAACAAACTGAACTAGCATACAGCCTTGATCGTATTATTTACTTTAATAATATCTACTCTTTGGAACTTGCTGTTAAGGATTGTCAGCAGCTCCTGTGAGCTTCCACGAGGTGTTAGTTCCCTATCACGTAATTACGTCATAATTTTTTTTAATGTGTGGCAGCAATACGCCTATAGTGCAGGCACGAGCGTAGCCAACTGACAGAGCTAGAAGCGGGGTAAGTGGCAGCAGGTGCGAAATAGTCTAGAATTTGATTTGAAATTGTTGAACACTTTTATTTAAATGAAGACACCTACCACCAAACACAATGCCAAAACGAAAGTGTAAATTGACTGCAGAATTAAAAACAAAATTTCCGTGTTTTCGAAGTGGTCGAGTAGAATGGGAAGCCGAGTGCTTGGTATGTAGAGCTGGTACTTACGTCTCTGTGGCAAATAAAGGTGCTATTGATTTACAATCTCATGTGGATTCTGAGAAGCATAAGAAGGCAGTTCGAGGAGAGAGCTCATCAGCAAAATTAACAGATTATTTTGTAAAACCAGGCAGCAAATCAGAGGATGCTGTTACTGCAGCTGAGGGTGCTCTAGCATTTCACACCGTTAAGCATCACAATAGTTTCAAGTCAATGGATTGCACTTCTGTCTTGTTGAAGAAGACATTCCCTGATTCTGAGATAGCCGAAAATGTTCAAGTGCTCGAACCAAGACAGAAGCGATTGTTAACTCTGTGCTTGCACCGCATTCTGTTGACACTGCTCTAAAGCGCTTGAAGAAAATGACATAGCTTACTGTGGAATTGCTACAGATGGAAGCAATCACGGTTCAGTGAAAATATTCCCAGTAATAATTCAGTATTTTGACTGGAAGAACGGCGGTTTGCAGTCAAAATTAATCGAGGTCCAGAACACACCTAATGAGACTGCCGATACGATTGCGCAATACGTCAAGGAAACACTGGAAAAGAACGGTTTGTTTGAGAAGTGTATCGCGTTTACGGGGGACAACTGCAATACAAATTTCGGAGGACTCCGGCGTGATGAAGAAGGAAAGAACGTGTTTGCAAACTTAAAGAATTTGTTGCAGAAGAGGGCTTTAATCGGTGTGGGTTGCCCAGCACACATTTTGAACAATTGTGTCCATCATGGGGCAGACACACTGGATGTTGACATTGAGAACATTATTTTTAAAATTTACCAATACTTTCATATCTATACTGTCCGAACTGAGCATCTGAAAGAGTACTGTGAGTTTGTTGATATCGAATACAGAAAGCTGCTTTCTCACAGCAAGACACGATGGCTGTCCTTATTCCCAGGCATTACAAGGCTGCTACAGATGTTTACGGCCTTGAAGTCGTTCTTTCTGTCACAGGACAAACTACCCACGGTGATTAAGACATTTTTCGAACATCAGTTCAGTGAGATTTACCTCTGGCACATGCACTCACTCATGACTGTATTCCAATCACACATTCAAGAAATTGAAAGGGAAAACAACTCTGTCGTGGAAGTGCTGAAAAGCTTGAACTCAGTTCACACCATCCTTCTTGAGCGTAAGACCCACAACTTCATGTCCCTGAAAGTTAAGGGACTACTGGCACAAAAGCGCCAAGGAGGGACTTGATGGAGAGTGTGACAAATTCTGTGCTGAAGTACAATGTCTGTACAGCACATGCTTAGAATATTTGGAGAGGTGGATGACACCCCTGGAAGAATTCTCTTGTTTCATGTGGCTTGCCCTGAGTGAGACACCTAATTGGAATGATGTGGAATCTTGTGTCGTATACCTGGCAGAGAAGGGGGTGTCAATTGATGACGTGAAGTGTTTTGATCAGTTCAGCAATCTGAAGAAATTCACGGAAAGTTGCAACAGTGATGAAGAGTTCAGTAATTTGCTAGCACACCAAAAGTGGACCAAATATTTCGAGAAGTCCAAAAATATTGAGTGTTACTCAGAACTGTTAAAGATTGTACAGTTCTTCTTTGCTGTCCCCTCTCACAATGCAAATGTAGAGCGAGTTTTCTCACTGATGCAAAGCCAGTGGACAAAGGAAAGGAACCACTTGACTGCTGAGTCGCTGAAAGGGATTCTACTTGTACAGTACAATTTCAGACAAACGTCTTGCAAAGACTTTCATGCCTACTTGATGAGCAATCAACCACTGCTGAGAAAGATGCGATCTACAGAGAAGTATGCATGGGCACATCAGGAGGAAGAGGACTGAAAAAAACATTTAAATTCGTTTTTTTTTTTTTGTTTTTTTTAGGCCATTACACTTTTTTTTAAATAAATAGACACTGAAAGGGATCACATTTCAGGCAAAGACTTTCTTTTACGGCTACTTGATGAGCACATCAGGAGGAAGCACAGAAGAAAATGACTCACCACATGTAAAAAGGTACATTTAAATTTGAATGACATTGATTTTTGAGGCTATAACACTTGTTTTAGATGTGTAGACGTGTAGTACACAGTATATATATAACACATATTAATACAACTTGAGTTGGTAGATACACCAACCCCCCCTCTCCAGAGTGTCCTCTTTTTTGTAAGTTCAAATATGGTAACCCTATCTAAATAATTTCAAAATATCAAAATATTTTTTTTAAATATATCTGTCAATCATTTTAAGATATTTAAAATACATTTAGAGATATCTGAAAATTATTTCCAGGTATCTTTAAATGGAGCTTTAAATGAAACATCTCAAATGCATTTTCAGATATCTTAAATCATTTTAACATATCTCGAAATGTTTTTTAGATATCTTTAAATAATGTTCAGATTTCTGAAATTCAATTTATGACTTCCTGTTCATTTAGAGGTATCTCCAAATAACTTCCTGTTCATTTAGAGATGACTCTAAATTAACAGGAGGTTTTTTTTTTAGAGATACCTCTAAATGACTGTTTGGCGTACCATGCTAGTGAAACGTTATTTAAAGATATGTGTAAATCAATTTGAGATATCTCTATTTCATTTTTCGATACATCAAAATTAAATTGAGATATCTTCAAAATGGTTTATTTACAATTCCAATTCATTTAAAGATATTATTATTGTTATTATTATAAATAATAATTAGTAGATTCTTTTATCCAAGGTTAAATGACTTGCTCAGGGTCACACAGTGCGAGTCAGTGGCTGAGCTGGGATTGAGCCAGGAACTTCCTGGTAACAAGCTCCTTTACTTAACCACTGGACCACCAAGCCTCCAGAAAATGATTCACAGATATCTATAAATATTCAAAATATCTTACAATGCAATTTGAGATATCCTAAATGGTAATGAAAAATATTAGAGCAACTCTCACTGTAATTTCAGGTCGACATTGATAGCCAATCAGAACACTACCTTTATTCAGAACTATTTTACACATCCTGAGTGATAATTTGTGCCAAAATATCCTAATTATATTGTTAAACTGTTGGTTTAATGTCTTTTCTGTTTGAAAATGTGATTGACCGGGCAACAATGTGACCTGTTACATAGAGAGCTGGTAACCAGGGTTATTTACACAGACTGAGGGATCTTTAAAGTGTGCAAAGCACACAGCTGACACTCAGAGATCAGTGTGAGAGGAAGAGCAATGCAGTGTCATTGCTGTTCATTGGGGTTACCAGAGACAGAGAGTGCATCTCACTGCAGTGCTAGCCGGGGGCCTCTGGAGTGTTTTTCACATTCCAGACATTCATCCCAGTTCTTTGAGAAGTGAACTTTTCAAGGATTTTGTGATTGTGCAAATACTACCCAGGGGGGTGGTGTACATTCACAAAATGCTGAAAATTATATAGAGAGAACATGGGAAAGTATCTGTCATGAATAATGAAGCATTACATTTGTTTATATAAAACAAAATTCATACTTATTTGGTTATGTTTTTGCACATAAAAAGCATATACAACCTGTATACTGTAAATTAAATGTAGATCACTATTACCATTCTCTATGTAAGCAATAAGACCCCACTGGGTAGGCGATATTGGGCAAGGGTTTTATTGCGCTTAGAAAATGGGCAATTGTTACAAAATAAAGAGAAACAAGTGTCAGACTTTTTTTTTTGGTGGAGGTCTCATGTCCAGCTCTGATGGTCACTCCTGCTGAGGATGTGGCTCAAGGACATCTGTCCAGGTGAAAAGGCACTTATGCTGGTTTCCTGGTCATCTATTGAAAGTTAATGTACCCCCCTGCCAAGGGTACTAGCCAATGAGACGCCAGGAAATAAAAAGCCCATTTTCAAAATTAAAAAAATGTATAGATACACCTACAGACAAGCACCATATAGCCTCAGATCTGTACTCTTACCGTGTGCTGAAGAATGTCCCAACCAAGTTCATTACATGTGGATAGGCAGCTCTCCAATTATAGGTAAAACTCCTAAGTGCCACCTCCACTATATGTTTGTGACCCTTTAAACTGGATACCAGTACAAGAGTATGTAAAAAAACACATAATATTGTATGACAAGCCCTGTCAAATGTGTTCAATAAATGGGAGTCTTGAATGGATATTAAATCAAGATTCATACTCATAACAGGTGTCATTATTAAGCAACAATAACATTTCAATTATTGTACATATATACTTGCAAAGCTGTCATGGACTTGTAAAAGCTGTAGGGTTGGGTATTCAGAATAATACAAGTCAAAAAGAGCTGAGATCAGAACAAACAGGTTTTATTATTATACATACCATACATAGCATGGAGTACAGGAACACACCAATATAATAAACACCACTACATTCATATCAACATTGCTGTACAATGTTAAAAAACATCTTGTTACCAGTTCTTGTATAGCATCACCAAAAAAACAAACAAAAAAAACACACCCATCTAGCTGTCAAACCGACTACCTTAAGTTTCAAGTCCTTCAAAGGGGTGTGCACTGGAAGTGCTACTGCACTGAACACATCCCTCAAACTATAAAGTGGTCCCTGTTCCTGAATCTGCTCAGATTATTAAACTTCATCCCTATAAAAAAACAGATATTACAACTGAACAATCAATCATTTACAGCTATCTATTTGAAACAAAATAAAAAGCCTTTTTGGGCAGTTTTGGCCAGTTCACCCTTCTGATTTAGGAGCAGAAGCAGGCTGTCCCACAGCCACTACCCCTGTGCTGGGGACACATGGGCTCCTGCTAAGATCTCTTCATCTCCTGTTCTCTGCCTCTACCCAGCTGATCATCTGAAATAAATAGCCTTGGTCCAAAGCAAGGGAGACCTCTATAGGTCTCTATAGGAAACCTATCCTTTGCATGGGAAAATATATTAACCTTTTGTCTAAAACCAAGAAGGTACAGTAAATCAAGAGGGAAAAGTTCTTCAGAAAGCCAAACACAGTGACGTATCTCACAAACCTACCTTAATGTGAAAACCTGTACCTCATTAAAGCAAGGCTGAATTGCACTTTTAGACTGATAGTACTAAAAAGGTTTTATGAAGTACCCTAAAATCATTCAACCCCTTCCAGGTGCCTAATCAAACTCTCAAGACAATGGGACGAGGGGCGGGATGGATTTTCTGCACTGATTAGCCAATCAAAATACTCTGTCAAATTCTGTCTGATTGGTGGTGGCCGGGTTCCTGTTCTGATTGGCCTGCTGCTGGGGCACATGTCCGCCCCTGCGTCTGGGTGGGGCCAGGTACTCAAACATTGATTGGTTGTGTGTGGAGAGCATGTTCTTCAGGTCAGAGGGCATGGGGTCAGACCAGAAGAAGTCGTGGTTGAGGGCGTCATCACTATCCACTCGCTGGGATGGGTCTAGGACCAGGAGCTTGTCAATCAGGTCCAGGGCATAGGGGTCCTTCACATAGGCCTTGAGCCGGTCCTTCACCTTCCGCTTCTGACCCTTGGGAAGCTCCAGCTTTTGGTACAGCTCGTACTTATCAACGTTGGGCCACACCTGTGGAGAAAATGGACTCCTTAAATCATTGTACACTGCCACTTTATTATGTGTGCATTGACTCAGACAGGGGCGAAAATAACATCCAACTCATAAAAGCGTGTGATACTAGAAATAGTATCATTTACATAATTAAAAATGTAGTCTTTCCCATGTGTGCAACCCTACCTCAGGAGTGACGGAGCCACACAGCTGGCTGATGAGTGTGAGCTGGTGCTGCTCTGTGTTGCCCTGCATGATGGGGCTGCGGGTCCACATCTCTGCCGTGATGCAGCCTGCTCCCCACAGGTCAATGGGGGGGCCATAGTCTCGCTCCCCTGAAGAGAGAGGAGAAACAGCTCTAACACACAGCAGCGGGGACCATCAAACATCTGTGTATTGTAGACAATCATGAAAAAATCTG
Organism: Acipenser oxyrinchus oxyrinchus; assembly: GCA_030684275.1. NCBI lineage: Eukaryota > Metazoa > Chordata > Actinopteri > Acipenseriformes > Acipenseridae > Acipenser > Acipenser oxyrinchus. The sequence goes on from CM060276.1 coordinate 6,913,688, forward strand.
TCTTACCTCTTCTGATATCTAGGACTTAGTGTAATATCCTTTTTCAAAGAATGGTCCTGAAGTAATTTATAAAGGGAGGGAGTTCATCTTTAAATATTGACTGTTGTTCCAAAATGTTTCTTACCCAATAGCAGCTCTGGGGGCCGGTACCACAGAGTGACCACGCGGTTAGTGTAGCGGTTAGGCTGACTGTTCTTTGCTAGGCTGAAGGCTCGGGCCAGTCCAAAATCTGCCAGCTTCAGGACTCCATCTCGTGTGATCAGGACGTTTGCAGCTTTCATGTCTCGATGCAGAATCTGCAGGGGGACAGAGTACACTGATTAGCACACTGTAAAGACCACTGTAACCTTTTCAGTGCCTCTGACATGAGGTCTCATTTTACTTTCTTTCTTTAAAGGTTGTGTAATAAAAATAGTCGCAGTCAAAGTCCCCTGGTTGATACAGATTTCTGAGTTCCTGTCTGATTCTAAATGTAATCATTAGATGGTTTTCTCTTCTCTGGTGTTTGACACTGCCCCCCCCCCAATCCCCAATCCCCAATCCCCATCATAGTCCATCACAGAATTAAACTGGTAGCATGGCCTCACCTTATTCCTGTGGATATAGTAAAGCCCATTCAACAGCATCTGCATGACTTTCTTGATCTCCGCTAGGGTGAACTTGACATTGGCATTGCTGAGCAGCCCTGCCAAATCGTGTTCACAGAAGTCAAACACTAGGTAGATGCTTCCCTTGTAGCGATTGTACTGGGTGGCTGCAGGATGAAGAAAAGGTTACACACAATGATCGGAATCTGGTTTTTAACAATACAGGGATTCTAGTGTCTTCATCAGTGCAATGATGAAGAAGGTACTAAACTGAATGTTAGTCGACTTGATTTTCTTATACACTTTGCCTTACTTGAAGAGACTACAGTCTCATGCCTCACTACCAATTACCAAGCTATTCAAACCCACTGCTTTCTACACAGTAACCAGAAACCCTATATTGCCAAATGTTTCTTTTAACATTTGTTTTTCTTTAAATTGTTTATTTTTCCATTTTCTGTAAAACGTAAGAATAGTAAGGAGCTGGTTTGACTAACCTGTTGTAGTTCAGGAATCGGGATATGTTTGGGACATATTACAGTTTAAAATGTATTTCATGTTTCCAGAAAACAGCATTTGTCATTATGTTGGGTTAAGTGTTTTGAACCCAGTAGTGTGCCCTAAGTTATTGTCCCCTTTTACTTCAGTCTAGACCAGTGGTGGCAAATACGTGGATCGCAAAAGAGTTTTGGTGGATCTCGGGACAAATCAGAACAAGCACTAACATATAAGCACACAACAGGTTTTGTTACGGCTGATGGGGCGAGCCTGTGTCGTCCACTAGCACAGATGAAAATATTGACAGTTTCTGATTGTGGAGACTAAATAAATAAATGGTTGTGCGAACGTACATTTTAATTTAGTCGAACGTGTGCAACTAGAAATTCCTAAAGATTGACTATAAAAAATAAACCTGATTTTTATTCAGCTGAAAGTATAAAACAAAACAAAAACAAAACAACCACCTCACAGTCTGATCTATATTCTCAATCGTAATGTACTCTGGGAATGTAGTTTATTGGTGTCCACTGCCTACTGTTAATCACACATTAAAAACTACAAATCCCATACCCTGCCAGTTTCACTGCTTTATCAGTGTGATGGCTACTTGTTTCCAGACAGTTTGAAAACTTGTCAAACCAAGACGAGGAAATAAATTATTTTCATGTGATTGGAGAGGTTTCAAACAAAAGAAAACCGCGATGAACAAAATTCAGCTATGCTGGTGTCTTTACAAGAAATTAGCAATGAAGGTATGTCAGAAGATGAAAGCGAATAGGGAACTTCAAGAAGGGCTATGTTAGTTACAGTGTGTTCACAGTTGTAAGTAGTTCAACCAACAGTGGCTAAAGATTTCCCCTGGCTTAAGTTTGACAATGTTAAATATAATCCATGTTTTGCATGTTTTGTCAGGATGCACTGGAACTGATGGCAGGCAAGACTGCATTTTTAACAGGGAGCCAGGAGTTCAAACACGAAAATATATTACCACAGTGCTTCAAAACGGCACGCAATGTGCGGAGAGGCATACATCCAGAAATATCAGCAAGACCATCCTGCTACCACAAACAGGCAAGTAGCACATTCTGAGGAAGATGCTACCAGGCAGTTAAAAAATGTTGTTGATGCAAAAGTATTCAACTGCACAAGTGTTATGTAAGAAAGGAAGGAAAAAAAAATTTGTAGATATTCAACAATAAATTTGAGCAAAATTGTATATTTTTTTGTGTGCCCCTACATTTTTTTTTTTTAAACTTAGGCGCACATGTGCCTAAAATGTTAGCATAGAGCCCTGCCTACACCAGGATTCAAGACAGATGAAAAATGCTGGGAAGTTTCTGTTTTATAACTATCTAGGCTTAACATTAAAAATGCTTTGATTGTGCATTTGTTACGTTTTCGTTGTTGTGGTTGTTTTGTTACTGCTATCTTACGTTTTAGACACATATTAAATCCCGCTAATAATTGTTGGTCATAGCTTACTGGTGGATGGCGAAGCGTGTTGAGATCCACCAGAATGGATCGCAGTGTTTGGTGTAATGACCACCACTGATCTAGACAAAGCAATAAGAGTAGAGTATCCTCAACAAGCTAGCACCTCAGACACAGACCCTGCACAAGGTCAGCTCTCCCACCCCTAGGTGTGCTGCCAGTTGCTCACCTTTGGTTCTACAGATCTCAATCAGGTTCACCACATTCTCATGCTTCAGAAGCTGGAGGATCTTTATCTCTCTCAAGGCAGTTATTGGAAACTGAAACAAACCGCAGTTTAGAGACAGGCAGACAGGGATTTATAAGAGGACTGTGTTCATTTTCTTTAAATTATTTAACCAGGACAGTTTATTATATAAATCTGACTGCAATTACCCCTTTAAAAAGGTGCAATAACAAATGTTTTAACCAACATTTTCTCACCACTCACAAAATTCTTGTAACTCCCTTTTTGTTCTGCATTTTTTTAAATATTTGTTTTTATTGTGACACAGATAAAGCCAAATCTTCTTGCCCTGCCACTAAAAGTCAAGTTCAAGTAATAGAACCCTACCCAATTATTACACTTGCATAGGAACAATGAAGGGTCAGGCGAGGTCCTATTAACTGGAACACAGGGAATTGATAAATAAGCAAAGGAAAGCATGGACTTTCATCAACCTTACTACAGCCAAAGTGGAAATAAAGTATGGACAATAGTAAGAATGCATCTGAGCATGCACCACAGCACAGCAAGATGTCAAGAATGACCACCTTGGTCCTGTCAATAGCTCAGCATCCTTACCCCTTCTTTCTCATTTTCCATCAGCACTTTCTTCAGTGCAACTTTCTTGCCAGTCTGACGGTGCTTGGCTTTAAACACCTCCCTGGAGGCAGAAGCGGTTTGTGATTAATAAAGCAGTTTAATAATACAATGTTCCTGTTTTGTTAACCCTAACTGCTAATTGCTCATCAGTTGTCCTACCCAAAGGACTGTAAACGAGGGCTTTTAAAATCCACGTTTACATTACTGTGCTGAAAAGAGTTTGGTTCCTTATTTGCTCACTTGCTGTATAGTAGTAGGATACATGATTTGATTTAAATGGGAAGAGATTACAAATGTATAGTATCTCAAGACTAAATGTGTTCTTTTCTCGTCGTATGGGGAACAAGATCCAGCCCGTTTTCAATCTGTAACTAATACGTACACCTTTCTTTGTTTTACACCAAGCCACTTCATTCCCCCTCACGGCGACTGTCTGACATTGTCTGTGTTGCCTACGTCTTTGTTAACTCCCCACTGTCCAGTTCGTACTAGCCACGAAACAAATGACACCATTATCGTTTCAGTGCGTCTTCCTCTTACCCAAAGGTGCCCTGTCCGATCTTGGCGAGCTTCTCGTACTTGGAGAACTCATCGCAGAAAGGGAACTCCACTCCATCGTAATATTTGGACATGATGGCGGCCTCCCGGTCGGGCCTGTCAGACATGGGCACAGGCAACAGAGCGCTCAACACACGACACTCAGCATACAAATCACTTGCAAGCCCATTTAAGTCTTCTGCTGTATATAACACACAGTAATTAAGTCCATTAAAAAACAAAATGTAGACAAAAACAGCATGATTTCATTTTTGGTTTACAATACTTACTTCTCAGCGCCACCGGAGCTTCCGGTCCGCTCTCGCTGCATCCTGGATGTTGTTCGTTGTTTTTTTTCCACCGACGTCTTCTGGGAGTTGTGGTTCTTTTTTATCGTTCCGTTTGTTCATGTGTGATAAGTGTATTTTTTCTGGGATGATATTTTAAAGTAAAACACGAGGCATACATTTAAAAAAAGTGTTTAAAATACAAACACGTTTTTAAGATTTATTTCTGTTACTATGTGTTTCCAGAAGATAACCCCTTTTTACTGCAGTACCTAATATCTGCCAACATAGGCCTATATTAATAATAATACCAGCCAGTGTATGAATTTTACAGCCTTTCTAAGTTTTTGCACTGATTTTAAAATTAAACAAAAAGACTGATATCATATTATAATTAATTTATTTTAAAATTGTATGTTTTAGGTTGCAATGTGAAACAGCAATTTAAATATAACTAGGGTACAGTGAGTACAATTAAAGTATAATTTTTTAAACAATACTTTGCAAATTTCCGAACAACTGCAGCACTACGTTCACAATACAAAAGTGCAGTTCCACGCATTGTAAATAGCGCTGCCACCTGTCCGGGAATTGGCATCTGTGTCCGGGCAGCCGAAGGATCATACAAAGCTAATCGACTCCGCCGATTTTCAATGGAGACTTCTGTCACACTGCGGGCAGAGGATTCTGGTATACAGATAGAGATCGGGAGAATATTGGGTGAGCTCACGAGAGGCAGACTTTGCTAAGTCTGCGCAGATTCTGCAAAGATTCTGAAAATTCATTGGCTACTTGCTCCGATTCTGTGCAGAATCTGCGCAGAATGACGAAAGTCTGCGTGTCGTGAATGCACCCATTGTCTATGAAGTCAATGGAGCCGTGAAAAAAATGCTGTTTTTTGCAAATTTTCGCTTTGTTAAAAAAATGCATCAATCTTTTGAAGTAGATTTAACATTTGCGCAAGGTCTCAAGAAAACAGCATCACTAGCAAATTATGACAGTACGTAATTATTATGAAAAATTCTGAGCACTGTCCAGTTCTGTGGCTCATGGGCCGAAACATCACTCTAAACAAGCTACGAATGGGTACAAGTCATCTGCCTGTCTTTTCTACAAAGTGTGTAATTATTAATATTCTTAACATTAAATTAAGTTTAAACCATGTTTACCATCTTTTAAATTATTATTTTTGAAATATAGGTTGTTACATCTAAACAAGTTGAAATTCAATTTACTCAAGGACAAAAAACAGCATACCTTAAATTAAATTGAGCATTCCTCTTCAACATAAAGTAGATTGCAGAGTGGCACAAGTAGGCATTCACAGGCTATGCCATGAAATATACACACACACTCTTCTTTTCCTGCATATTAGCGCACATTGTGAGGGCTTTGCCACCTCAAGCTGGGTGTGATGTTGAAGGTTAAACAATTGTCTTGCCAGTACGGTGCATAGTGGCATGAACAGTACTATTAACTATGAAAATTAGAGCATTTATTATGAATTGTAAGAAAAAAAGGCCTTGGTTGATTGCAGCTATTTAATTGAAAAGTCACATGTTGTTTTGAACTAAGCAACAAATATACTATGTGAAATACACTCATTTATAATACACATTTAAAGGTACAAAATCATTTAAGTTATGAAAATATGTCTTGTGTTCTTCTTTGAATTGAATTTTACGTGACGGAACAAGAACACATGTTATCAAGCAGTAGCCTGGCACGTGCAATGCACCACATTTCTGGAAATTAAATGTCTCTAATGTTACTATAAAGCGTGTTGTTTACGTCAGTACTCACATGTATGTAAATTACATTACACAATGCAGCTTTTATTTTGTGATTTTTATTTATTTATTTTTTTCAATTATCTGGAAGTCTTCCTTTAGCCATCATATAAAATCTAATTACTCTTCCTTCATATCACGGAGATAAAGCGGTTTCCACTGTTGACTGTTGCTCCAAAAAGTACGTACCTAAAATAAAACACATTGTTTGTGTGTGTGTGTGTGTGTGAAGTACATTAAAAAAATATATTTTGTTGTAGACTTTAATCCACATTAATAGAGAGTAGACGAAATGAAACAAACATTTGTACAAAGATTAAAAAGAAAACTAGTGAAAAGAATACCTAAATCATAAATGCAAGTTCAGATAGCACAATCTACTCATAAATCAATGTTTCAAGGATCTTAGATGTCAGTCTTTTTTAGTTTAATTTTGTTTCAAAGTATTACTGTTATTGATCCTAGCACAGAAAAATACATAAATAAAATAACATAAACAGTTTAGTCAAAAGTCCTTTTATAGTATGATGCAGTGAAATTCCAAATTTATTTATTAAATATTTACTGCCCAAACAACCTTTGGTATGAGCCTGAAATGTCCACAATAGTGTAAACTGGCCTTCATGTAATATATACAATTCTGACCAATTCTCTCATATTACTGAATTACAAATGGTACATTGAAATTTCGTTCTGTTTGATATTTTATTTTAAAACACTGAAACTCAAAATCAATTATTGTAAGGTGACACTGCTTTTATGTTGGGAAATAATTTTAAGAAAAATAAAAAACTGAAATATCTTGCTTGCATAAGTATTCAACCCCCACACATTAATATTTGGTAGAGCCACCTTTCGCTGCAATAACAGCTTTAAGTCTTTTGGGGTAAGTATGTACCAGCTTTGCACACAGTGTCAGAGTGATTTTGGCCCATTCTTCTTGGCAGATTTGCTCCAGGTTGTTCAGGTTGGTTGGACGATGCTTGTGGACCGCAATTTTCAAATAGTGCCACAGATTCTCAATGGGATTGAGATCAGGACTTTGACTGGGCCACTGTAGGACATTCACCTTTTTTGTTCTTGAGCCACTCCAATGTTGCTTTGGTCTTGTGCTTGGGATCATTGTCCTGCTGAAAGGTGAATTTCCTCCCATGCTTCAGTTTTTTAGTGGACTGAAGCAGGTTCTCTTGCAGTATTTCCCTGTATTTTGCTCCATCCATTCTTCCTTCAATTTTAACAAGATGCCCAGTCCCTGCTAATGAGAAGCATCCCCACAGCATGATGCTGCCACCACCATACTTCACTGTAGGGATGGTGTGTCTTGAGGCATGGGCAGTGTTAGGTTTGCGCCACACATAGTGCTTTGAGTTTTGGCCAAAAAGCTCTATCTTGGTCTCATCTGACCGCAAAACCTTTTCCCACATCGCAGCTGGGTCACTCTCATGCTTTCTGGCAAACTCCAGACGTGCTTTCAGATGGTACTTTTTGAGTAACGGCTTCTTTCTTGCCAGTGATGCAGAGCTCTTGATATGGTTGACTGATGCACCATTACTCCACTCCCAGCCACTGAACTCTGTAGCCCCTTCAAAGTGATTGTTGGCCTCTCTGTGGCTTCTCTCACAAGTCTCCTTCTTGTTTGAGCGCTGAGTTTTGAGGGACGGCCTTTTCTTGGCAGTGCCTGGGTGGTGTGATGCAGCTTCCACTTCCTGATTATTGATCCAACTGTGCTCACTGGGATATCCAAACACTTGGATATTATTTTGTACCCTTTCCCTAATCTATGCATTTGTATTACTTTATCTCTAACTTCTGTATGCTCTTTGGTCTTCATTTTCCTTCAGATTCACAGCCTGACCAATAATCCTTCAACAGTGGGGTTTTTATCCAGAAAATGTGACAGCAACTTTAATGGACCCGAATAGGAGTATCTATGTAAACAATAACTTAGGGAAAGTGTAAGAGCCATTTTTGACATAAAAGAAAATGTATTAGAATTGTGTATGAAATGTATGTAGGTATTATTAGGAAAAGGAAATATGTTTATGTCTATGGAAACCTCTGCTGGCCATTTGTTACTACCACTTAGAACCATATTTAAGGGGTTAACTGGGAATATGGCGCAATCACTCATTTTCTACAGGTGGCTGAGATAGACGGCGAGTTGAGCTACAGTTGTTTAACTGTGTGAATAGAACTGTGTTTAATCCGTGTTTACTGTGTGATTTGTTTCTTATTATATCCTTTGATTTACTATTTTACCAGACCATTTTTTGTGCTGTTTTTGAGTTTATTTTGCCATCAATATCATCCTGGAATCTGTTTAATAACCTGGAAACAATCAATGCCTTCATTATCTAACCCTGGAACTGTGTGACAACCAAACTGGACTTTGTGAGTAAAATAAATGTGTGATCATTGCAAACAAGAAATCTCTCAAGTTGTTTATTGCATTCATGGATTAATGGAAACGAGTTGAACCATAGGTTACCTGTATTTTGGCGTCTAATAGAAGTGGCTAATAGGAACATTGTTTTGAAGCCACTACAGAAAGTATTCTGCAGTATTATTAACACTCGAATACTGAACTTTCTGACAGAACATAGCGTGCTGAGTAAAAGCCAGATAGGCTTCTTACCAAAGCACCGCCCTACAGACCACATTTACACCTTGCAGGCTGTTATTAACAAGCACATCAATCAGACTAGCAAAGGAAAAGTGTTTGCTTGTTTCATCGACTTTAAAAAAGCCTTTGATTCTATCTGACACCCTGGTCTCTTCTTCAAACTCCTCCAAAGTGGCATAGGGGGCAAAGTGTACGATATTATTAAATCGATGTGCTCAGGAAATAAAAGCAGTGTCAAAATTAAGAAGAAAAAGACAGAGTTTTTCACACGGCAGGGGAGTGAGACAAGAGTGTAACCTGAGCCCAACTCTCTTTAACATCTATGTGGATGAGTTGGCTACAGTGCTGGAGCAGTCCTCTGTCCCGGGAGTAACTCTGGAGGAAACTCAAATTAAATGCTTGCTCTATGCTGACGATCTGCTTCTGTTATCTCCCACAGAGCACAGGCTCCAGCAGAGTTTGAACCTGCTGGAGCAGTATTGTGAAACATGGGCTTTAAACATAAACATTAACAAAGCAGAAATTATGATTTTCCAAAAAAAAGCCAGGATACAGGGAAGTAAATACCAGTTCACCCTTGCTGGCAAAACATTAGAGGACATAACAAATTACACCTACCTGTGACTAATGATCAGTGCATCGGGGAGCTTTAACCCAGCTGTCTGTGCACTGAGACAAAAAGCCAGCAGAGCCATTCATGCAATAAAGAAACGGGTGTATAACCTAAAGCCATCAATCACAGTCTGGCTCAACCTCTTTGACCAAGTTGTACAAGCAATCCTTTTGTAAGGCAGTGAAGTTTGGGGTCCCACTCTAAATTGTGAATACAGTAATTGGGACAAAAGTCCAACAGAAATCTTACACGTAGAATTCTGCAAAAACATCTTGCAGTTGCACAGAAATGCTCCAGGCAATGCTTGTAGAGCTGAGCTAGGACGTATTCCCTTACTGCTCACTGTACAAAAGAGAGCTTTGAGGTAATGGAGCCACCTGAACCAAAGCAAGCCTGACTCCTACCAGTTCAAGGCCCTGAAGAGCCAGGAGAGCTACTTATATAAAAAGACCATCAACTACATGATGGAGAAGCTCTGTGAGGAGAACCAGATCAGCATCACAGAGTCTTAGAACAGCTGCTCTAATCAGGCCCCAGTGATATCTAAAATAACCACCGCCCTGAAAAACAAATACCTGATACACTGGGAGAGCCAAGTAAAATCACAGCATAAATTAGAGTGCTACCAGAGCTTAAACAGACCATACGCCCTGGCAGAATATTTGGTCAGAGTTAAAGACGAAAAAAAAAACAAATACTGACCAAATACAGATTGAGCAACCACACTTTAGCAATTGAAAAGGGTCGACACAGAGCCACGTGGAGACCCAGAGAGAGGAGACTGTGTGAGCACTGTGAGTTAGACCACATAGAGACAGAGCTCCACTTCCTACTGCACTGCCCCAAATACAAGCTGGTCAGGGACACATTCATAACCAAATTCACGAGTCACATAAGCGACTTCACCCACCTCACAGAAACTGAAAAATTACAAATATTTTTAGAGGTGGGGATTTCGTGCACTAGCTGCAGAATATGTGACTGCCTGCCACAGTCTAAGAGAAAAAATTAACCGGCACTGAAAATATGTCTTTTCATTGTGTCTGTTTATACACTGTACCTGTCTGTTTGTATGTTTATTTCTGTTTCTCATACATTGCAATTGCTTTGGCAAAACATGTTTATTCCTGTCATGCCAATACAGCTTAATGAATTGAATTGAATTGCATAAGAATTTTGGGCATACCTCAAGGACTCGAAGAGTGTAAGTATGATTGATCAAAACATATGTCCATCACTTGGAGGTGGAATAAAGCAATATGATTTGTAAATTCAATCAGTTGCCTGTCGTTAACAACTGATCAGGCGGGAGTTGAGAGAGTATGTATGATTGTCATTTCAAGTGGGAGTGTGGGGGTGTTATTGTGACACATACATATGTGGGATTGGTTAAAAAGCCTGTGCTGCAATTGGTACTCTACTGCATCAGTCACTCACTTAGAAAGTAGGATAAATATCATTGAAAGATCTCTAAGAAACTAATTACAGAGAATATCCATTTTCCCCATTTTTATCTGAATTCCCCCCATTTAAAAACTATTTTCCACCACACATTACCCCATGAAACCTGTCCCCCTATTTCCCCCCCCATGGCTTTGATTTCCCCCACAAATGGGTGATTTTCCCCCAATCTGGCAACCCTGAAACAAGGGGTGATGTAGTTTTTAAGGTGTATTTAACTTCATTTGAAAGGGAATTCACTTTAAATCCCCCCTGCCCTAACCACAGCAGACACTACAAACTGTAAGTTTTATTGGAGGGAAACTGTGCTGCAGTAATTGAAATACTGGTTTAGTTTTAAAAAAAAGTCTTAATAGTTGGAAAAAAAACATATTTGCCATATTGGTGCTTTAAGTGCTTGACATCGATCTCTAGACTTAAAAGAAATTACCAGAGTCCAGTATTTTTGCTGTCAGTACTGAAGAAGTTTCAGTGTGTTCATAGCTTTTTATAACTCAGCCCCCCCCTGGGAATTTCAAAACTCGGTGCCTATACACTTATTATTTTAGTCTTATTTATTTATACATGCTCCTGTGATATTTAGCAAGTTGTTTCTTAAACTTAAAAATCAAAACAATGAAATCACTATGAAGTTTTTATTTTATTTTTTATCTTGGGGTTTTAAACATGTTAAACTGAGGTTTATAAAAGGGTTCTTTAAATAAAAGAAAATGTAGAATCAAAAGATAACTTTCATAGGATGACATGGATGTGCAACCCTTCCTAGCGCACAGGCTATACTGTCTGTCTAATATATTGACATCAAAATCAAAATAGAATTCCATCTACTGAACAGCTAAATATACTGACATCAAAATCAAAATAGAATTCCATCTACTGAACAGCTAATTATGGCAAAATCATAAGACGAAGAAAAAAAATAGCAAATACATTAAATGATTACTTTTCACAGGTTTTTACAAAGGAGGACACGGACAACATGGCCCACATGTCGACCTGTTCCTATCCAGTTTTAAATAACTTTAGCATAACAGAGGCAGAAGTGTTAAAGGGACTAGGAGCTCTTTAAATAAACATGAGATCCTCCCAATAGTACTCAAAGAAATGAAAGAAGTTATTTACAAACCGCTAACCAAGATCATGCAGCAGTCTCTTGACACAGGGGTTGTACCGACAGACTGGAAAATTGCAAACGTAATACCGATCCACAAAAAGGGAGACAAAACCGAACCAGGTAACTACAGACCAATAAGCCTGACTTCTATTATATGTAAACTTATGGAAACTATAATAAGATCCAAAATGGAAAGTTACCTATATGGTAACAATATCCTGGGAGACAGTCAGCATGGTTTTAGGAAAGGGAGATTGTATCTAATTAACCTGCTTGATTTTTCTGAGGATGCAACATTGACAATGGATAATTGCAAAGCATACAACATGGTTTATTTAGATTTCCAGAAAGCTTTTGTCCCGCATAAAAGAATTAATTCTCAAACTGAACGCAGTAGGGAGTCAAGGAAATGCATGCACATGGATTAGGGAGTGGTTAACATGTAGAAAACAGAAAGTACTGATTAGAGGAGAAACCTCAAAATGGAGTGATGTAACCAGTGGTGTAACACAGGGATCAGTATTAGGTCCTCTGCTATTCCTAATCTACATTAATGATTTAGATTCTGGTATAGTAAGCAAACTTGTTAAATTTGCAGACGACACAAAAATAGGAGGAGTGGCAAACACTGTTGGAGCAGCAAAGGTCATTCAAAATGATCTAGACAGCATTCAGAACTGGGCAGACACATGGCAAAAGACATTTAATAGAGAAAAGTGTAAAATACTGCACGCAGGCAATAAAAATGTGCATTATAAATATCATATGGGGGATACTGAAATTGAAGAAGGAATCTATGAAAAAGACCTAGGAGTTTATGTTGACTCAGAAATGTCTTCATCTGGACAATGTGGGGAAGCTATAAAAAAGGCCAACAAGATGCTTGGATATATTGTGAGAAGTGTTGAATTTAAATCAAGGGAAGTAATGTTAAAACTTTACAATGCATTAGTAAGACCTCACCTAGAATATTGTGTTTGGTTCTGGTCACCTCGTTACAAAAAGGATATTGCTGCTCTAGAAAGAGTGCAAAGAAGAGCAACCAGAATTATCCCGGGTTTAAAAGGCATGTCGTATGCAGACAGGCTAAAAGAATTTAATCTATTCAGACTTGAACAAAGAAGACTACGCAGTGATCTGATTCAAGCATTCAAAATCCTAAAAGGTATAGACAATGTCGACCCAGGGGACTTTTTTGACCTGAAAAAAGAAACGGGACAAGGGGTCACAAATGGAGATTAGATAAAGAGGCATTCAGAACAGAAAATAGGAGGCACTTTTTTACACAGAGAATTGTGAGGGTATGGAACCAACTCCCCAATAATGTTGTTGAAGCTGACACCCTGGGATCCTTCAAGAAGCTGCTTGATGAGATTCTGGGATCAATAAGCTACTAACAACCAAACGAGCAAGATGGGCTGAATGGCCTCCTCTCGTTTGTAAACTTTATGTTCTTCTTATCTGTTATCTGTAATTTTATTTAAAATAACTAACATAGATTTTTTTTGTGGTTTTCTCACTATTTATTATTTAAGATGTGTAAAGTAAATTACTAACAATGAATTAAGATTGGGTCATTTTATATGCATTCTGAGACCAAAAAAAGGTCAAAGGTCAAATTTCAGGGTAATGCATTTATTTATTTATTTTTTAAAATAAATTTACAGCTGGTGCACGGTGAGCCGAGGACACCCAGGCCGACCTAAGCCCTGCCCTCCCCCCTGCATTGAATTTTGTTTTGTAAACTTTAGCAAAGACATAACTCATTGGTTTTTGTATAAAAATCATAGAAACAACTTTTTTTAAATATATAAATCTGTCTGCTTTCTTTAGCCTTCTATGGCATACAGAAAAAAAGTAATATGATGACCTTTCAATTTTATAGCTTTAAAACATTTCTTTACATCCATTCTTTGAAACAAAACAAAAAATGCATGTCTTCTGGCAAAATATTAAGATATAATGAATTATATGCAGTAAAAAGCACTCGTGAGTAAAGGTAAGTCAGCACACGGATTTCCTACAAGAAATCACTTTTTAGGAACTCAGAAATGTTCTCTATATCTGTGTGCCTCATAGTTACTCCGTATTTAAGAAGCAGTGTTAGCCCATTCAGTCCATCATTTCTGACCTCTTTTTACGCTTATAGGCAGCACATTTCGTGTTGACATCGTACCAGGATTTCATGTAACCCTGGTTCACTGAAAGAGAAGACGACCACCAACGACATTATGTATGGGATAATGTATACCAGAGCCATCGCGAGGGAGAAGGAACATCAGCATATGAGGATCGCATCAGAACCGCATAACCCAGGGTTAGCGGTGTGAGCCTACACCCTCAAGGACCCTCGTGCCGAACGAAGGCAGGGCAGGATCTACCACATTAAGGTGGTAGAACCAGGAGAAAGTATGCAGCGTAGCCCAGCTAGCCGCAGTACAAATATCGGACAGCGAGGCCCCTCTGAAGAGTGCCCAAGATGAGGCCAACAAATTCAATCTCTCATCCTCCTCCGAAGAAAACGGGGGTGGATGGAAGGACTGGAACTGTAAGATAACTGGCATGGGGCAAGAGACTGGGTCATGACTCCTGGTCAGACACCAAGTCTGGAAATACTTCCACTTATAAGCGTAAAACGACCTAGTGAAATCTGCCCTAGCGTTCTGCACTGTACCCACAACCGCATCTGATAGCCCTAGGGCTAACCAGCAGTCCCTTTCAGCGGCCAGATCCACAGCTGGAACCTGCCCGGTTCCGGGTGCCAAAGAGTGCTTCTTGCCTGGCTGAGGAGATCCATGTGAAGAGGGTTACCTGTGCCTCTGCTGTGTACGCCAGTTTAAGGTGTGTCTCTGTCATCCTGCATTGCAGGTTCAGACACGCTGGTTCTTTGGCTAAGCCTCCCACTGGCAGGGCCTTGACCAAGGCCGCGATGGTGGAGTCTACCGGGGGAAACCCTGCTAGGCCCGGCTTGTCCGCACCTTCCAGGGAGGCAAGCTGTGTGGCCTGCTTCAGCATGCTTGGAGCTGAGGCCGGACGATCCCAGGAGGAGCGGACCTCCTCTATGAAGTCCAGGAAGGCCGGGAACTTTTGAGCGCGAGGGGCCATTGTCTGTGTCCAAAAAACGGACTGTTGTGTCTCTGCCGCTGGTGTCCAGGGGACCTGCAGAAACGCTGCAGCGCGCCCCATCAGTGCCGATGTCGAGTCCGACAGTGGTGATGCGCTGGCATCCGAGGACACCTTGAAACAAGGTTCTGCCTCGGCAAGGAGAACGAGCTCCCCTCCTACCTCCATGCCGGAGAAGGAGGCTCTGTCCCAGGAGGGCACTGTCGAGAGCGTATCCTCTTGTGCCGGCTGGGGCGCTTCTTCCCGTTCACCCTGATCTCCCCTGGGGGAGGGAGGGTATGGTACTTGGGGCAGGATTGGAGCTGGAGTTGGGGCTGCGGCTGGATCCGCAGGTGCCTGTTGAGACAGGAGCTCCAGGACCTGGGCCATTTGTCCATAATGTCCCTGGCCTGTTTAGACCACTTCACCCTTCTCGCCTGAGGTGATGGGGAGCGGCTACGGGAGGCCTGTGCGCCGGGGATGTCCAGCAGGGGGTCCTGGGACAGTTCATGGAGGAGGGGCTCTGGGGCTCCAAGAGTCGCCGACGGTCCGGCCATTGCACTGGGTACACCGTGAGCTATAATATACATATAGCACCGTCCGATCAAGCAACGATTGCACAGCGTGCACCGAGCACCATGTGTGCTGAGCACCTTGTGCACCGAGTACTGCGAGCACTACATGCACTGTGCGGCACCGTGCGCCCATGCACTAGCGCTGTATCACTGGGCACTGTGCGCACCGAGTACCGTGAGGCACTGTGTGCCCATGCACTAGCACTGTAGCGGTGGGTATCGAGCACTGTGTGCACCGTGTACAACGTGTGCACCGTGCGTACTGCGGGCACTATGTGCACTGTGCGGCGCAGTGTCTGTGCACTGGCGCTGTAGCGCTGGACACCATGTGCCGTGTGCAATGAGCACTGTGCGCACCTAGATACCAAAGTACCAAGGGCTATGCATGCACCGCGGTACCGGAGGGAGGGACGGAGGGAGGGGGCGCTATGCAATGGTGTCTACACACCTGGTCAGCGCGTAGCATAGATCAGGGAGACACAAGGGCTGAAGCCGCGGCAGGCGAGTTGAAGCAGACAGCAAAAAACCACAGTAGAACTAGATAGACAGGGGAAAGCACTTTGTTTAGAAGGCCCAACTCACTGAGGTGCGCGCAAAGCAGGTCTAACAAATATATTTCTTGTTTTCTTACTGCGCAACCGCCAGACCGCTTGGGCAGCTGGGATATCAAAATCAACACTGGAGTATAGATACAGGATTTAGTTGCATTTCAATATAATTGGAGGAGACAATGCTTTGCTGGTTTAACGTCAATTCTTCCCGCCGGTCTGAGCCCCCTATACTGCTACTGGAGGCAGTCGACGAAAACTCTGAATCCTTTTCACTCATTCCCTTGCCTGGAACATCCTCTTCACAATTTCTACATTTATTCGAATTGCTGTTATTTACACAAACAGCTTGATCCGAACCTGATTTTACAGAACATGTGGCAAAATATTTTCGTAGCATACTGTCTGTTTTCTGGCACCACCGTTTTGTGAGAATTTGATAACTGACGCTGCAGTCAGAACATACTTCCTTCGACTGTTTGAACAAATGCAACATTTCAGAACACTGTTTGTGGTGCCAGATTATGAATGTTTCTGAAGTTTTTTCCAGTTCTTCAATCCATTTTCAGTGAATGCAGGGTCTTTTGAACTTCTGAAAAAGTGTCTGCAAGGAAAGCAGAAAACCGCATCTGCCTGCTTACTGTACTCTAAATATGAAAACGTATTTTAATATTCTGATGAAAATGAATGGTTTTGCTTACCAAAGACAGTTTTTTGATACACAGGTAAACAAGGCTATGACGGCCCTGTTGCAGTATCACCAAGGTCCAAAATACAGGATTTAGTTGCATTGCAATGTCATTCGAGGAGACAATGCTTGGCTGGTTTAACGTCCATTCTTCCCGCCGATCTGAGCCTCATATAGACAGTCGAAAGTTTATAGTAAGAGTGCAGTTATTTTTTTGGGTGGAACTATACCTTATGAAATACATTGAATGCCCCTTGATTATAAGTACGATAGTAAGTGTGTGTTTAGAAGCTTAATAGACAGTATTAATAATTGATTTTAATTGGTGTGAAGTGATGGAAATTGTGTTTGAAATTGGTGTAGGTACTGTAGGACCGCAGAACAGGTTAACGGATTGAAAGGTTTTAAAAAAACAGTGCAGCTTGTTATCCTTACTGTTTTTCTAATTTGCTTAAATAGGCATAACATGTTTTAAAGTGCAAGTTAGTGCTACGTTAAACTTCATTTATTTGGCCGCCTTATGTAGCATCCCTGAGTGGTTTCGAGGTATGTTTTGTGCTATAAATTATTATACAGTACAAGTTCTCAAAAACGCAGGAGAATAAATCCGGTTTACAGCTTTTATTTGTGTCCGTCAGTCCAACTATTTTTCAAACTCAACACAATGAATGAAACTTAGTATTCAGACTCACTTAAGAACATAAGAAGAACATAAGAAAGTTTACAAACGAGAGGAGGCCATTCAGCCCATCTTGCTCGTTTGGTTGTTAGTAGCTTATTGATACCAGAATCTCATCAAGCAGCTTCTTGAAGGATCCCAGGGTGTCAGCTTCAACAACATTACTGGGGAGATGGTTCCAGACCCTCACAATTCTCTGTGTAAAAAAGTGCCTCCTATTTTCTGTTCTGAATGCCCCTTTATCTAATCTCCATTTGTGACCCCTGGTCCTTGTTTCTTTTTTCAGGTCAAAGAAGTCCCCTGGGTTGACATTGTCTATACCTTTTAGGATTTTGAATGTTTGAATCAGATCACCGCGTAGTCTTCTTTGTTCAAGACTGAATAGATTCAATTCTTTTAGCCTGTCTGCATACGACATGCCTTTTAAACCCGGGATAATTCTAGTTGCTCTTCTTTGCACTCTTTCTAGAGCATCAATATCCTTTTTGTAACGAGGTGACCAGAACTGAACACAATATTCTAGGTGAGGTCTTACTAATGCATTGTAGAGTTTTAACATTACTTTCCTTGATTTAAATTCAACACTTCTCACAATATATCCAAGCATCTTGTTAGCCTTTTTTATAGCTTCCCCACATTGTCTAGATGAAGACATTTCTGAGTCAACATAAACTTCTAGGTCTTTTTCATAGTTCCCTTCTTCAATTTCACTATCTTCCATGTGATATTTATAATGCACATTTTTATTGCCCGCATGCAATACTTTACACTTTTCTCTATTAAATTTCATTTGCCATGTGTCTGCCCAATTCTGAATGCTGTCTAGATCATTTTGAATGACCTTTGCTGCTGCAACAGTGTTTGCCACTCCTCCTATTTTTGTGTCGTCTGCAAATTTAACAAGTTTGCTTACTATTCCAGAATCTCAATCATTAATGTAGATTAGGAATAGCAGAGGACCTAATACTGATCCCTGTGGTACACCACTGGTTACCTCACTCCATTTTGAGGTTTCTCCTCTAATCAGTACTTTCTGTTTTCTACCTGTTAACCACTCCCTAATCCATGTGCATGCATTTCCTTGAATCCCTACTGCGTTCAGTTTGAGAATTAATCTTTTATGCGGGACTTTGTCAAAAGCTTTCTGGAAATCTAAATAAACCATGTCGTATGCTTTGCAGTTATCCATTTTCAATGTTGCATCCTCAAAAAAGTCAAGCAGGTTAGTTACACACGATCTCCCTTTCCTAAAACCATGCTGGCTGTCTCCCAGGATATTGTTACCATATAGGTAATTTTCCATTTTGGATCTTATTATAGTTTCCATAAGTTTACATATAATAGAAGTCAGGCTTATTGGTCTGTAGTTACCTGGTTCGGTTTTGTCTCCCTTTTTGTGGATCGGTATTACGTTTGCAATTTTCCAGTCTGTCGGTACAACCCGTGTCAAGAGACTGTTGCATGATCTTGGTTAGCGGTTTGTAAATAACTTCTTTCATTTCTTTGAGTACTATTGGGAGGATCTCATCCGGCCCAGGGGATTTGTTTATTTTAAGAGCTCCTAGTCCCTTTAACACTTCTGCCTCTGTTATGCTAAAGTTATTTAAAATTGGATAGGAACAGGTCGACATGTGGGGCATGTTGTCCGTGTCCTCCTTGTAACAGAGTAATAAAAAAAAATAATGCAAGTCTTAATTATATATATATATATATATATATATATATATATATATATATATATATATATATATATATATATATATATATATATATATATATATATATATATATATATATATATTGGGGTTGGTTGTCACGGTGCTCATTTCCATGACACTAGATGGTGCAGGCAGGTGATACTAACACTGAAATGTGTGTTCTATTGTCTGGAGCTCAACCATCTTGTAATTTGAGGTCAATTCCATCTAACATAAAGGTTAGCACATATTTCATTTTTTTCATACCCAAAATAAAAAATGTATATCTTGTTATTTATGTTATCATATTTGTAATAAAGTTACGCTGAAATAAATTAAAAAAAAACATCAATTTGTACGCGAAGAGTTATTCTTCAATATAACGAGGAACGGAACCTCGCAGAATGTCACCAGATTGAGGAAAATAATAAAGAGTTAAAAGTGTGACAGCCAACCCGGTCTCCCCTAAGTGTGTGTATCTTACTGTACATCGTTAGGTTGAATAAATGCAAGGGGAAAAGTGTGGAATAGCCGCCCCAAACGAAAGACTCACTCGCCGCCTATGGTAGTCTGTTTTTATTTCTTTATTTAAAAAAAAAAACCTGAATATACATTTTTTATTAACCCCCTATATACGGGCGCCCATGACTGCGCACTAAACAGGCTTACCTGCAGCAGTAGGAGGTTATAGCCTACTATAGATGCCATCTACAAGCTCCACTGTTGCTCACAAAGCAAAACACGCATACAACTTTTTTGATTTCATCGCTGTTTTACTAATGGATTCTTGCGTGCATCGTTTCACATTCTATACATGTTCATTGATATTTAAACACGAATCCATGCTACAGAGGTTCTGTTCTGCTCCAGCAACAACCGTAAGTAAAAGCCTGACTGCAATGCTACAGTGCTTGTCTGCAGGTAGCAGTCGACAGTAACCACGGTTACAGTGCAGCCCTTGATCCCTTTCAAGTGAATTCTGAGACGTGCTCTGCAGAACTACAAGCCCCACATGGCATCGCAGCGCTGTCTCTCCTCCCCGCAGCGAGCTGTGAAAGTCACAGAAAACTACAAAAGCATGTGTGTGCCAGCCTACAGGTCTGCAGGTGCTCCTGCGGAATGTCTCCAGTGCACAGATTAATACCAGTTTATCATGGGCTGCAATAATAAAACAAGAGCGCAGTTCAGTTTTTTGATCGCCCTGCTTTCAGGTTAGTAACTTTTTTTTTTCTACTCGTACAGCTCGGCAATATTGCAGATAAGACAACGTGTGAAAAGACGCTGAGTGCTTTAGAATTCCGTTGTAATATCTCGGTTATATTTGTTGCAAGGTGAAGCTAATTAATCAAATAATATGTGACTTAGGTAAACAATTACTTTTTTCACGTTGGTTTCAGTGACCTATCCAAACCTTGAGAGATTTAATGTCATCGAAGTTTACAGCTGGCGGCAATTTTGTGTCTTTATATTTATTCACGATGCACTTAAGTTATTGTAATATTGTATTAAACACGTTCGTTTTTCTGCAGCAATATCGATGCATTGCACACGAATGAAGTTTATCAAATTCCAAACCTTCTCTAGTCTCATTCCAAATGCAGTAGTGTTCCTGAGTCAATTCCAGCCAGTCAGAATGCTGGACAGGGCTGGAGGTTTGGTAGTTTAGCCGGTCATGGTGCTGAGGAGTCGGTTAAGCATGTCCGAGAAAAGAGGTCTATTAAAAAACGATTTACTGTAGTTCTAAAGTCAGCTGTTTGATACTGTAAACCGTGTCTGGGATTGTACAGTATATACTTTATAGGTGTCCAGTAAAAGACAGATACATATTTGTTCATTTTTTGTTTCTACAAGATCGTTAATCGCATCCTGTACTAGCCTGCATCTCTACTGTAGATGTTCTGTATGTCTACCAAAATGACATGCCGGACAGTCCTAGCGCGAACATGTTATACGCATTCCACGATTGAAATACAGGGAGAGAATATATTTATAGGGTTAATATATGCTGTAGTAGCAGTAAGGTACTGTGCAATTAACTTCAATCTTTGTTCTACAATAATTAAAAAAAAATTATAGAGTACCTGTACATAATAAATCCAGAAAAAATAGCAATGCAACAGTGAACTGTTTTGTGTAGTAAATGTGAAGACATTTACAGAAAAAATCTTGCAAACTGACAAATGTACAAATTTGCAAAGTGACACTGCTGCATTTTTCATATTAGTGTAACCCGTAATTTATACTGAGAGCTCATCACCAAGCCTTATTCTCAAGGAACTACTTGCAGCAGAAGAATACACAACCAAAATGCATTCAAATACTGCAGAAATAAAATGTTGATTAACAGGTAATTGCAGTGACATGGGAAATTACCAGTTAACAATATGGAAAGTATAACATTTCTTGTATCTCTGAAATATCTATCTATCTATCTATCTATCTATATATATATATAAAAAATGTCTACTTTGACATACTTGAATTTCTTTGGCCTAAGTAGAACATGGCCATGCGTATAACATATACAGACGTGTATTTCATGGAGGTCAGGAAATGCACTCTAACTATATTTGAAATATGATCAGAACTTTTTCTGTGGTATTTTTGAAAATCTTGATTTTTCATATGGGTAAGCAGGTTATTTAACTTGCCATACACTGTAGATGTTAAATGCAAGGCCCCATGCATGACTGTAAACTTGCTTAAAGCAATGTTAAGACATAATTAACAAGAGAGGCCCAAAACTGTACAAAAACCTGAAATCCCTCAGCAATAGCTATGTCTGTGAGAACCAGGAATCCTGGCATAACACTGTAAATCAGGATGTACTGCTCAGCAAGTGTTTTACTCTTGCTTAAATGTTATTACATGTTATTTTCCTTTCACAAGTTAACAATAGATCTCCTAATTCTTTTGGGAAATCATCCTTGAAACAATGACATAGTTTCACAAACATAAAAACCCATATACAGTGTATATGGGTTATCATTATATATATATCATTATTGCTCTGTTATCCCAACTGATTGTGCTGTAATATTTTGTATTATTTTTGTTCAAAGCTACACCAAATGAAAGCTTTGAAGTGGTTTAGTCTCACCGTCCTTATGAAATATGCTAGTAGTTCAGTTGGTATTAATTGCTTGTGGTATTGCATCATTCAGAGTGAAAGTTATCATAGTGTTTTGTAGAACTGTTATAGAAAATCTAGTAAGAAAGTCCCCAGCACACTGTCTTGGTACAACAAGGTTGTAAATCTACATTTAAACCTGCTGTGTTTAAAGTACATCTTCATACTTTGGTATTTATTTCAAATTGTACATAGATTTTTACATAGTATTAAATTACAGTGGTTAATAATGCATTTAAATTACAAATTCTGAAAATCAAAGCAAAATCCTCCTAACATCCTTTAGTAAATGTCTATTCCTTTTTTATTTTTGTTTAAATATTGAAACCTTTACAACCTTAATTTTGCCAACTTTTGCAACACCAAAAAATGATATACCCTATATATCAAACTATGATGGGAGAGCTTTTATTATGATTTCAATATCGTAATCGTAAAACAACACAGAATATTCACCAAGCCTCAAAACATAGCTACAAAGACTCCAGTGCAAGCATGTTCCACTCTTCAGTTCTGTTGTATATATTTGCTATGAGTTGCTTGGCATGCGATGCTAAAGCTTACAGAGGTATTCCACACAGTAGTAGATCAGTATAACTAGTGCCTGGTGTGGTGTCGGCAGAACACTTAAGCAGTTAATAATGTACAATACAGATTATCCTAATGTTAGATTACAGACCAGTTGCTCAGCAACTAAATGCTTGAATCCAGCTCACTGATGGAAAATAGAGAACACATTCATAGCTTTCTCTGAGCAAACCCTTCAGATGGTTTTGATAAAACTCCTTTTGGACGGCTGTAAATGTTTTCTTTTACCATTACGGTCCACTGTGCAACAATGGCATTTTATTTGTGTAGCATTTACAAAAAATGTACTGAGGCCACCTTGACTGTTTACAGAACTCTGGAGGGGAATACATAAAAGCATTTCATTGACGTTGTTCTTGGAAAGTCTGTTGAGTTCTTTGAAAGACGCCAGTGTTAAAGCATTGCATAGCTTTCAAGCTAATACCAGGTCTGGAAACCCAAGAAGTGGAGTAAAGTGAGAAGGAGATTTTAGAAGCTGTGGAGAAATAAGAGAGAATTATCTAGGCTTCTTTTTAACGTTTATTTTTCAGGGGCTCACAAAATACCATGTTAAATGACTTTAGAGTAATGTATTTAATTTTTAAACAGATGTCAATCATATGTGGGTAGTTGACAAAAAGACATGGCTGGAAATTGAAAAAAAAAAATTCTCATATTGATGATGAAAATCATACAGTTGCATTACATTGAGTCTGAAGTTCTCAAACAAAAATGTCGTAACCTTGGATTTTACATTTCAGTCCAATTTTATGAACCTTTTAATGCATCAGTGCCTTGAATATGTATATTGTAACATTTCAAATAATCTCATTTTGATAACAAAATTGTTTATTTTCATCCTTGACTACTCCTGTTTCTAGATCATTGATTATCAAGTGAAATGAGACAGAATTTGCTGTTATAATGGTGAAACCTGGGTGTCTCCCACTAAATTTTGAGTAAGATTTGCTGTGATTTTTCTGCACATTGTTAAAAATCCATGAATTTACTTGTGTGGTATAATGACATTACCTGCCACATACTCTACAGTTATTTTCATATTTTTCTTTGGACTCAACCTTTTCTGCCCTCTATAAGGGTCACCCCAAAGGACACCATGTCACACCAAAGGAAGAAACAAGAAGCAGTGAGATTTTTCCCTTTCAAAAATATATGTTATGAAACTTTCAAAAGTGTGTGAACACCATACAATCTTTTAAATGTAACAATTCAACAAAAGAACTTGAAATGTGTTTAACACAAGCTTGAGAAAGGGGCCAACTCTATGAAACTTGAGGTTTAACAGGCATAACAAGGAATGATTTGCTAATGTTTGTTTGAAAAATAATTAGTTTGCATAAAATGTACCTCACATCACTTACAATGTTCAACATGATATTCAATTGATGCAAATAACTCTGTAAAACACCATTTACACTGGTTTATTATGAGAACATGTCCACTGGTGTGACAGCTGTGTCCTCTGGAGTGCCATGAAAATGGTGTCACACCAGTGGAAATATCTGACACACCAATGGACTTCTCATGATGTTTGGCCATTCTGGGTCCTTATGGTGATTCTCAAGCATTCCATTTTAACTCACTGGACTTTTTTCTCATTGGTTTTCATAGTTTAATGATTAAAAAGGTATACTTTTTTGCATTCTCATTTAAAAGGTGTCGCACCAAAGGGTGTAACAGATGGGCACAAAGGGCAGTGCTAGTAAAGTGCAATATTTTGATACATTTATGATAAAAAAAACTCACCCTCTGGCCACACCATGTGCTCCAGCGATGTCGTCTATACTTCCTGATTGAGGAAGGACCCTCTTCCTCGCAGTGGTGTCCAAGTAAATGCACGTTTTAAAATCACATTATGGCGTCACACCGCGGGACGTCCTCTTTGCGGACAACACATAACCTATCATTGCTATTTAAAAAAAGTCATGTATAGACTTGAGGAATATCATTCTTATAAATACACGTCTGTGTTGAAAATTCCCCCCAAAATTGTTGTGTATTTTACAACTTTTCATATAGTTTATATTAAATACAAAACCTTTTACTATATGACACAGTTTTAATCAAAATAAAATTAAGTTATAATTGTTTTTTGCTCCATGGAAAGCAAAAACAACACGCCACGTCAACTACCCATGTGACACTTTCCTATTGTTGGATACTTTGGATACCAGTATCTCTGGCTCTCTCAATTGCGTCGTGTCTTCAGCTCAGCTGGTGAGAAATGACTCAAAAGCTTCCAATGAAGAACCCCAGTCAAAGTGATAGGGAAGTCTGGACTGACTTTCAGGGGGTGTTCAGGTAGGAGTGATAGGGATTCTGTCTGGACTGACTGGCAGGGGGTGTTCAGGTAGGAGTGATAGGGATGCTGTCTGGACTGACTGGCAGGGGGTGTTCAGGTAGGAGTGATAGGGATGCTGTCTGGACTGACTGGCAGGGGGTGTTCAGGTAGGAGGTGTGCTCAGGTTGCATTGCCAACAGAGTGGGATACAAGTCTAGGGAAGCTATGCTACAGTAAATCTATATAATGCTCTAGTTAGATCCCAGCTAGTATTCTGTGACCTGTTCTGGTCCCATCACTCAAAAAAAGGCATTCATTTCATTTAAAGTGGGTAACCAGATGAATGCCAGAAATGAATGCCATGAGCTACGAAGGAAGGTGAAAAGAATAAAATGTCTTCAGCCTTGAAAAATGGGTAAGCAGGGATTTATCTGAAGGTTATACAATCCTAAAAGGTAGAGCTAAAGTAAATCCATCGCTACTTCAAGCTTAAAAGTAGAACAAGAGGCCACAAATGGAAGCTGAAGAATTCAGAACCAAGATAGGAAGCACTTTAGACAGAGAGTCTCAAGTGCATGGTATAGCCTAGTAGCAGTTAAATCTAAAACACACGGGACATTAAAAACAAGACAATACCATTGTCTCTATTGAGTTAGCTGCCAGAAAAGTTTTAGGCAGGTGTGAAAAAATGCTGTAACGTAAGAATGCTTTCAAAAATAGACATGTTAATAGATTATATTTATCAATTAACTAAATGCAAAGTGAGTGAACAGAAGAAAAATCAAAATCAAATCCATATTTGGTGTGACCACCCTTTGCCTTCAAAACAGCATCAAGCATCAATTCTCCTAGGTACACTTGCACACAGTTTTTGAAGGAACTCGGCAGGTAGGTTGGCCCAAACATCTTGGAGAACTAACCACAGTTCTTCTGTGGATTTAGGCAGCCTCAGTTGCTTCTCTCTCTTCATGTAATCCCAGACAGACTCGATGATGTTGAGATCAGTTCTCTGTGGGGGCCATACCATCACTTCCAGGACTCCTTGTTCTTCTTTACGTTGAAGATAGTTCTTAATGACTTTCGCTGTATGTTTGGGGTCGTTGTCATGCTGCAGAATAAATTTGGGGCCAATCAGATGCCTCCCTGATGGTATTGCATGATGGATAAGTATCTGCCTGTACTTCTCAGCATTGAGGAGACCATTAATTCTGACCAAATCCCCAACTCCATTTGCAGAAATGCAGCCCCAAACTTGCAAGGAACCTTGCCTGCAGACACTCATTCGTGTACGCTCTCCAGCCATTCGGCAAACAAACTACCTTCTGCTACAGCCAAATATTTCAAATTGTGACTCATCAGTCCAGAGCACCTGCTGCCATTTTTCTGCACCCCAGTTCCTGTGTTTTCGTGCATAGTTGAGTCGCTTGGCCTTGTTTTCACGTCGGAGGTATGGCTTTTTGGCCGCAAGTCTTCCATGAAGGCCACTTCTGACCAGACTTCTCCAGACAGTAGATGGGTGTACCAGGGTCCCACTGTTTTCTGCCAATTCTGAGCTGATGGCACTGCTGGACATCTTCCGATTGCGAAGGGAAGTAAGCATGATGTGTCTTTCATCTGCTGCAGTAAGTTTCCTTGGCCGACCACTGCGCTCACGGTCCTCAACGTTGCCCGCTTCTTTGTGCTTCTTCAAAAGAGCTTGACAGCACATCTGGAAACCCCTGTCTGCCTTGAAATTTCTGCCTGGGAGAGACCTTGCTGATGCAGTATAACTACCTTGTGTCTTGTTGCTGTGCTCAGTCTTGCCATGGTGTATGACTTTTGACAGTAAACTGTCTTCAGCAACCTCACCTTGTTAGCTGAGTTTGGCTGTTCCTCACCCAGTTTTATTCCTCCTACACAGCTGTTTCTGTTTCAGTTAATGATTGTGTTTCAACCTACATATTGAATTGATGATCATTAGCATCTGTTTGGTATAATTGTTTAATCATACACCTGACTATATGCCTACAAAATCCCTGACTGTGCAAGTGTACCTAGAAGAATTGATGCTGTTTTGAAGGCAAAGGGTTGTCACACCAAATATGGATTTGATTTAGATTTTTCTTCTGTTCACTCACTTTGCATTTAGTTAATTGATAAATATAATCTATTAACATGTCTATTTTTGAAAGCATTCTTACTTTATAGCATTTTTTCACACCTGCCTAAAACTTTTGCACAGTACTGTATATATATACATGAGGTGCTAGTAATGTAATATATACATGAGGTTCCAAATAGGGCACAATCAAGGGATGTTTAAGAGGTTCACAAAATAAAAGCTAGGGTGATCAATACTGGATTTATTGTAACATCTCCATTCACTGCATATTCGTCACTTGGTTGTTGTGTTTCCAGTCACTCCTTAATTATTTCTACCTCATTCACTAAGAACCAGGTCAATTAAAGAATAAGATTCCTGCCATCTTCTCATTGTCTCACTGGTACTGTAAATCATTGTTATTTAAAGACAAGCTATGGACTTTTCTGTGTGAGTGTAAGGAAGCTAAAACAAACCCATTCCAAGTTTATCAGTGATAATCCTTCTTCAGCTATCTTATCCCCATGTAATAAATGAAGCGCCGGGCTATCATGAAGCCATGCACGCTGTTGTAAACTGTTTACCTTTTCCTCCCTCCTTTAGGCTTCCTGTCTGCATTCGCTGTGAGATCTGCAGCTTCAGAGGGAGGCTCTAATGGATCAGTCTCTACAGTCTTTAAAAGCCCTTCAGGTATGCCTCCTTTTGAAACCTTTTCCTTGGCTCTTGAATCATTAGGGAGGACAGCTGCTGTAATGAACGCTGCTGATCGAGATAACCTCGGTGAAACTGCTGCGAGGAAGCAACCCAGTCTTAGAAAGCTGCTTATTCATAGAAAGTGCTGTGAGGTACAGAAGAAACCCAGTCTTAGAAAGCTGCTTATTCATAGAAAGTGCTGTGAGGTACAGAAGAAACCCAGTCTTAGAAAGCTGCTTATTCATAGAAAGTGCTGTGAGGTACAGAAGAAACCCAGTCTTAGAAAGCTGCTTATTCATAGAAAGTGCTGTGAGGTACAGAAGAAACCCAGTCTTAGAAAGCTGCTTATTCATAGAAAGTGCTGTGAGGTACAGAAGAAACCCAGTCTTAGAAAGCTGCTTATTCATAGAAAGTGCTGTGAGGTACAGAAGAAACCCAGTCTTAGAAAGCTGCTTATTCATAGAAAGTGCTGTGAGGTACAGAAGAAACCCAGTCTTAAGGCCATTGCACACTGGATCCAATAACGCATCTGAATTTAACATGCGAATAAACAGAAAAAAAAAACGATCATGTGCATTCCTTATTGCACCTTGCACACTGAGTCTGTAACTCTCGTACAACGGTGATGCGTCAATTTTGGAATCGAAACAAGTTCGATTTGATCCGATTTGACATGCGTTAAAAATTACATTGACCAATGAAAAACGACTGGGAAGACATGTGGGTTCTTACAGTTCCCTGAACAAAATGGAAAATCTAATTGTGTGTGTCGCCAAACAAGAATTACTTTATGATAAATCCAGCAAAGATTACAAAGACTTTGAGAAAAAAAAAAAACATATGGAAAGACATTGCTGTGAATGATATGTATTATAAAACATGACATTATGAACTGACAGCATACAGAAACACGTGGATTGTGTGCAGTACAGGTTATTACAAACATATACTTTTTATTTCAATTGTAGTCGAGGAAGTAAAGAAGCAAAGGCCTAACCTGGAGACACATATCAGAGAAAGAAGAGTGACAGGGCAAGAGCGGTCAGGGCTGAACAGTCACAAAAGAGGGGCAGTACATGAAAGCGATGGAATTTCTGGCTTCATACGCAGAGAGTCATTGTTGTAAAGTATTTTCGGTAGCTCATTGCTAGCTTCCAAACTTTTAGATATATTTATTACAAGAGCATGTGTTTGAAAAATTAAATATTGGTTATATGGTTTCTGATGCTATGAAAACTGTGTAATATCATCTGTTTTTTATTTTTTTATTATGTATTGCGTAACAACATTATTGTAGATTTTGCAAATGTTTTAACTTCCATCAGTGTTTTCTGATCATTACGATTATACTACATTTAACATTTTATTTGTGTTCAAAGTTATGTACAACAGAATTGTATTTATTTTTTATTAAAATACTGAAACTATTTGTGTTTCTCCTTAGATCATTATTTACCAGGCTTATTAACTAAGATCCTTTTTCAATGGGGGCTGCTTCTCAAAAGACAAAAGCTGAAATTCTGCAGTGAGGTTTTAGAAATGACAGCAGAGAACATAAGAACATAAGAAAGTTTACAAACAAGAGGAGGCCATTCGGCCCATCTTGCTCGTTTGGTTGTTAGTAGCTTATTGATCCCAGAATCTCATCAAGCAGCCTCTTGAAGGATCCCAGGGTGTCAGCTTCAACAACATTCTCTGTGTAAAAAAGTGCCTCCTATTTTATGTTCTGAATGCCCCAATAATCTAATCTCCTTTTGTGACCCCTGGTCCTTGTTTCTTTTTTCAGGTCAAAAAAGTCCCCTGGGTCAACATTGTCTATACCTTTTAGGATTTTGAATGCTTGAATCAGATCACCGCGTAGTCTTCTTTGTTCAAGACTGAATAGATTCAATTCTTTTAGCCTGTCTGCATACGACATGCCTTTTAAACCCGGGATAATTCTGGTTGCTCTTCCTCGCACTCTTTCAAGAGCAGCAATATCCTTTTTGTAACAAGGTGACCAGAACTGAACACAATATTCTAGGTGAGGTCTTACTAATGCATTGTAAAGTTTTAACATTACTTCCCTTGATTTAAATTCAACACTTCTCACAATATATCCGAGCATCTTGTTGGCCTTTTTTATAGCTTCCCCACATTGTCTAGATGAAGACATTTCTGAGTCAACATAAACTACTAGGTCTTTTTCATAGTTCCCTTCTTCAATTTCAGTATCCCCCATACGATATTTATAATGCACATTTTTATTGCCTGTGTGCAGTACTTTACACTTTTCTCTATTAAATTTCATTTGCCATGTGTCTGCCCATTTCTGAATGCTGTCTAGATCATTTTGAATGACCTTTGCTGCTGCAACAGTGTTTGCCACTCCTCCTATTTTGTGTCGTCTGCAAATTTAACAAGTTTGCTTACTATACCAGAATCTAAATCATTAATATAGATTAGGAACGGCAGAGGACCTAATACTGATCCCTGTGGTACACCACTGGTTACCTCGCTCCATTTTGAGGTTTCTCCTCTGATCAGTACTTTCTGTTTTCTACATATTAACCACTCTCTAATCCATTTGCACGCATTTCCTTGAATCCCTACTGCGTTCAGAAGATATGCTGACACAGAAAAGCAGTGATTTTGCTAATATGTGGAAGGACATTCTTCATTATAACACAAGGTGACCTATGCCAAGATTAACCCTACACTCCATGTGGTAGTGCTTTTACTAGGTGAGCCCCAACCAAGATTCAAACCAGTGATAGCATGACTAACCCAACACTCCACGAACCAGCGATAGCATGGCTAACCCTACACTCCACAAACCAGCGATAGCATGACTAACCCTATACTCCATGAACCAGCGATAGCATGACTAACCCTACACTCCACGAACCAGCGATAGCATGACTAACCCTACACTCCACGAACCAGCGATAGCATGACTAACCCTACACTCCACGAACCAGCGATAGCATGACTAACCCTATACTCCACGAACCAGCGATAGCATGATTAACCCTACACTCCACGAACCAGCGATAGCATGACTAACCCTATACTCCACGAACCAGCGATAGCATGGCTAACCCTACACTCCACGAACCAGCGATAGCATGACTAACCCTATACTCCACGTGGCAGTGCTTTTACTAGGTGAGCCCTTAATGACTGCCATAGCAATAATAACAGGGTCATCTTCCATTGACAGGAATGTTACTGAATTGAATGTGATCTTCTTGCTTCACATAGGCTTTACATTGTATCAAACCTTTATCCACTTTTACGTTTAGCTTTCTCCAAGATTAAAATGCACCTGTAACATGATTAGAGATTTCAAAATCCATGGCATCTGGATGTTACTTAGGGTTAACAATGTTAATAAACTAACTGTCAAACTAAATTAACACACACACACACACACACACACACACATTACAAAACGCAGCAGCAATATACAAGACATGCACATTATTTAACAGAATGGTGAAGCAACTCACCAGAACGGGAAACACCAAATTGCTTGGCGACTTGTGTCTGATTCAGGTTATTTTCAAGAGCTCGAAGAATTTCCAACTTTGTGTAGCAAGAGAAACAGCGGCGCATTTTGCTGTTTGTTTACATGCCATTTTGTAGCGATGAGGTGCACTCATGGAAATCAGAATACAAAACAAGTCAATGATATGACGGCAGTTCTGGGAAGATTTAATAAACCAATCAGTGTCCCTCAAGACGCTCTCGCGATGACAAGTCACTTTTTTTTTTTTACAAAACAGTACTGTATTCATTGTGAACGAATCGCTATCAGTGCCAAGAAGGTGTTGTTTTAAGCGAAGTTCTTGTACCTTTAGCCGGAGCATTTACAATGGGAAAAATCAGTTTCACCACAAGGGTGTTCTCTTAGGCCAAGTGTTTTCTTAGGAGGTGTTCCTATACACGGAGACTACTGTACTTTCAGGAAGTGTGGGTTTCCATGTAGTTTTCTTTCAGGGAGAGAAATTCTCCTTCCAAATGCAAATAGTTAATATTAAAATACGGTTGGGTATTTTTAAATGTTTCTGTCCGAGTTCCAGTTTGGAATAGATATTGTGCAGCTTTCAGTGGGTTTCCATAAAGTTTACAATTTGTGTTGACGCTCCTCAGGTGCAGCCTGCCTCATTTGGCACAAAAACAAAAAAAATGTAATACAAAAAGTACCAGGAAACAAAACAAAAACCCAGAAATAACACAAATAAAAATAAAATAAAATAAACATTCCATAAGAAAGCGCTGTGTACTATCTTTGTATTATTTGCTAAACATTTTTGACTGCGTGTATATTTATTAGAAACCTATTATACACATAGATATATAATATATACAGCTTTGGGCAAAAACATCACCTAGAATTTTAGGATTGAGACATGATTAAAAATAAAAACTATGAACATAAACTTATATTTAACATTATGCAGTCAAAGAAACTACAAATGGTATCACAAAAGTCTACTGGAAGCCATAATAGTAGTACTGTATTTCTGTAAATGATTATTCCTTTGGTGGGGTAATTTCATCACTTGGTTATGCAGTCTCTTTTAATCCAGGGGGTGATGGGAGGTAACCTCTACGAGGTCAGACCTTACCTGCAGTAAAGGACCATTCTAATGAAAAGCTAGTGCCAGTGCTGAATTAAGGAAATGGTATTGATCCATGTGAAAGCTTGCTGTAAAATATTAACCCGGATCAAACAGTCCTGAGAAGAAACAAAGGAAGGAATTCCAGTCCATTGACTGCTACAGCAACGCATAGGAAGTGGAAACCTGCGCAGCTCAGAGATGGGAAGATACAGCTTGCATCAAAGTGGACGGCTGGGGGGGGGGGAATTTCTGTGGTACAGAACAAAAAAAAAAAAACAGGTCATATGTGCGTAACACAAAATTCATTTCAAGTGCCTGCAAAATCATGGAACTGCTCATCAAGCAAACAAGCTGTTCTACCAAACAAATCAAACATGTTCAGGGCAGGAGTGTGAGGAATGAGATTGACCAGGTCAGTCCATTCTGTTCACTAACACAATGACACTATAGTACTGCCACCCTCATGCAAAGCTAGGCGGAAGGACCCTAAACCGAGAGCATTTGGAGCAGTGAGTCTTTCTCAGTCTGATTGGAACTGGTTCTGGCACACTGATTTCCTGTTCAGGGAGTTACCGCTGATTGACGGGCTCAATGAACTACAGTACATAGCTTCTCAGGCGATGCATTTTTTTGCTAGAATATCCGTCTCTTTTCTATTTGCACAGGAGCGGCCTGTACTGTCCCGGGGAGGGAGTGTCTTAACGGCGGTACTTGCTACAAGAACAGCCAGGGAAACGTCCTGTGCAGTTGCCCACCTGGATTCCTGGGCACACTGTGCCAGACGAGTAACCCCTGCCAGAACAACCCCTGCCAGCAAGGAGGCTCCTGTCAGCCACACAGAGAGGGGGGTGGCTACACCTGCACCTGCCGGACAGGTAAGAAAGAGCTCTGCATTTACATGTATTACCACCGCCTGCTATCTTTTAAAGCTTGTCCTATATTAACCCAGGAAAGTTCCTGTTAGGACGAAAAGTATGTAAGCAATAACACACAGCAGAGTGTGCAACAGTAATGAAATTACTGCATGCCGTGGGAGTGTTGTGGACATTTTACCCAGGAAATTCCTGCACAGTCATGTAATTGCTAATCAGTCAGATCCCGTAGTTTGCCCATGACATTTTATAACAGGCTATTTACAATGCCCAAGTTTGCTTCAGCCAATCGGAGCACATTTATTCAATACAGAGCAACAGCACAAATCCAACCCAAACTATATAACCATACCTTCGGCCATGCAGTTACACTGCTAAGCATACAATTCTAGCCATGCAGTTGTACAATTCATATTGAATGCAAGCATTTATATACTTTTTTTCGATTTTGCACACCCAATATCTTTTAATTGAAGCACTATGCATAGGCTGTATTTTTTTCACCATTATGACGGATTTCTCAATTTCCGTGAAATGTGCTGATTGCCATGTAACATGTAGGTCCCCATGAAAATTAACATTCCTGATAGAGTAGTGTAAATATACATATTTTTTATCATTTAAAAATAAATACAGCAAACATTTGCCTTATTGACGCACTACCTGTTACACTGCATTTAGGAACCTGGCAGCCAGTTTAGTTTGCTTCCGGTAAATGATTGAACACACTGCATAGAGCTGCACGATTTCTTCAATGAGAAAGGCACCAGCTGCATCAAAGATTGGAAATATTTCTGCTAAAGATCGCTCTGTCCAGTACAAGAAGGGGGCATTATCCATAGGTAATAAGTCAGCTTGTTCCCAGCAAGATTCGAATTCTCCTCCTGGCTCAGCTTGAAGTGGCTCTGCGAACACCACGACAGGCCTGTGCATCCAGCGTTTTACGTCACAGGTGTGGGCGACCAGGGTCTTCACTTGATCCCTGCAAGACACTTGTACATGTTTGGCAGGAACACCCTTCTCACATTCTATACAGGCCAGTTTAAATCATCCAATTCATGTCTAATAACTCAGCACGTTCCCAACAGGATTCAGACTCTGCGCCAGGCTCTGGTTCTGCGAACACCACGACAGGCCTGTGCATCCAGCGTTTTACATCACAGGTGTGGGCGACCAGGGTCTTTACTTGATACCTGCAGAAACTTAAATCTTGTTAGCTGGGCTCCCATCTCTACATTCCCATTACCATCGTCAGTGGGCAAACACAACTGAATCTGGGTCCATCAAAGAACCGCACACCCTTGGATCTAGTGACTTATAGCACAAAAGGGACGTGCCAGAACCGTCTGTGACAAAGCAGTGATTATTTGAATTTGAATGCAAGTTACCTGGTTCATTGTGTGCTGAACGTGTAACACTACCACTGTCTAGCAGCAGAGAATACTGTTCAGTATGCAAGTGTCGGACCATTCCTGAAGTGTTCTTGTTGTAAGACAGAACAAACCCACACCAAGAGCATTGCACCTTTTTAATGGCAAACAAGGGAAAAGCTTCCCACACTTTGGATGGTTTTTGACTCCCTGCAGACATGCTAAAGATAATTTGATGAAGGGTTAAAAGTGACACAATAAAATATACCTATGTGACTGAGTGTGTGTATATATATATATATATATATATATATATATATATATATATATATATATATATATATATATATATATATATATATATATATACACACACATACATACATACATACACAGTACCACTTGCTGGAAACTAGGGTTTTTTACATAATTGACAATGTTTTACGTCATATACGTTTCTGTAAATACTTGAAAATGAAAACACATGTTACAATATACAAAACAAAACGTAAGTAGTATTAAAGCAATGTTCAAGAAAATTGAAAATTGTCTCTAAATCTTGGATTCCTCAAAATAGCCACCCTTTGCCTTAATAACAGCCTCACAAACACGAGGCATTTGGTTAACAAGTTTCAGCCGGAAATCACCCGACATGTCTTCCCAGCTCTTCTGCAGCAATTCCCAGAGATGTAGGGCACTTGTGGGTAGCTTTGCTTTGACTCTTCTGTCCAGTTCGTCCCATACAAGTTCTATGGGATTGAGGTCTGGAGACTGGGCAGGCCAGGTCATTAGATTGAGTTGTCCTTCGATTTCCTTCTTCGTCAGATAGTTCTTGCACAACTTTGAGGTGTGTTTCGGGTCATTATCTTGCTGAAGAATGAAGGACTGCCCAACTAGCTGTAATCCTGATGGAATGGCATGCCTCTGAAGTATGCTATGATAGCCATGCTGGTTGAGCTTGCCATGGACTTGGTAAAGATCACCAACTCTGTCACCTGCAAAGCAACCCCAGACCATGACACTGCCTCCTCCATGCTTGACAGTGGGAACCACACATGCAAAACTCATGCGCTCACCCTCTCTGCGTCTTACAAATACTCGGCGGTTGGACCCAGATATTTCAAATTTTGACTCGTCGGTCCATAAGACCGCCTTCCACTCCTCAAGCATCCAGTTTCTGTGTTTTTTGGCCCAGGCAAGTCTCTTCCTCTTATTCTGCACTCTTAACAATGGTTTCTTTGCAGCAATTCTTCCAGTTAGGCCAGCTTCACGCAATCTCCTCTGAACAGTTGATGTTGAAACATCTGTACTTCTAGTAGCATTTAGCTGAGCTTGTATTTCAGGGGCAGTTAATCGCCGGTTTCGCAGACTTGTGACTCGAATGAACTTGTTCTCTGATTCTGAGGTCACCCTTGGCCTGCCTGACCTTGTTCGGTCCTCATGAGTGCCAGTTTCTTCAAATCGTTTGATTGTCTTGGCCACAGCAGTTACAGACACTTGCAAAGTTCTTGCGATTTGTCTTAAAGATTGACCTTCATTTCTTAAAGTAATTACAGACTGTAATTACAGTCTTTTTTCTTTGCTTAACTGAGTGTATTTTGCCATTTTCTGCTCCCTTACATTCAGGAATGACAAACTTGTGCCTATGCTACCTATATTTATAGTAATGATGGACCCTCACCTGTTAACAATAATTGGTGACAAAAGGTTAATTAGGTAACATGCTAGTTAACTCGGAGAACATCTAACAAAGACACTTTTATACTTAGGCCAGTGTTCTAACACTGTGTTATACACATTTCAGACTTTTAACTGACTTGGGCTTCAGACTGAAAACCCCTTGCTTTGGGTGACCATTTCATTGAAATTGACAAGATTTACATTTTCATTTAAAAATACATTTTTTGAATGCAATTCACTTATAATTATCAGCTTATATAAGTACACATATCATATAATGAAATATTAAGTGTTTATAGACAAGTTTATACAGTTAAAAGCATAGATAATCATGAAAAACCTGGTTTCAAGCAGGTGTACTCAAACTTTTGACTGGTACTGTATTTATATCTATATATATATATATATATATATAGATATATATATATATATATATACACACCTTCTTATTAATGCAGTACTGAACAATATTAAACCAACATTTATTTGTTGAATATATGCAGCCAAGACCAATTGAAACAGTATTTTTTGTAAATGTCCAAAGATTACAATTCTGTATTGCTTTAGATAATTGTATATACATTTACCCATATTGTAAAACTACATAAACTGTATCAAATGACTGCATTTAGGTTTTTTATTATTTGTAATTCAAAGGGTTGAACAGACAATATCATAAATATGACTAATCTAAGTAAAGTGGCAATCTCAGGATTTCAATTTTTGTCAGTTCTTAATATAAAATACTGAAACGTTTGAGAATGTATTGAATCTAACTTTTCAATGGAAGTTTTTTTTAATAGTTTAACTATTAATTTAGCCAGAATAGTAACTGTCAAGTAACTCAGATAATCAGCATTTTAATAGGGTTTGGTATTTTGAAATTCCTTTTCCATTAATTACTATAACAAGCAAGGTGAAAATCTGTCACTCCCCTTAAAGAATGGAGTTTAGCGGGATTGCGTCTGTGCTGCATTGCACAAGGAATGTAGGTAGAATTCAATGATGTTGACCTCGTGATCATTTCATTGATTTGTTTGCTTCATATGAAACAGTAATCTAAACAAGGCCCATTTGAATCGCCTGAAACATGAACAAGCTACTGAAGTACTTGTTTGCTTCATATGAAGCGTTAAAACAGTGTTCATTTTAATTAGCTGAAGCTTCAACGAGACACTGAAGCTTCTGAATCGCGTGAACCCCCAATAAACCACTGAATCACTTGAAGCCCCAATAAACCACTGAATCACTTGAAGCCCCAATAAACCACTGAATCACTTGAAGCCCCAATAAACCACTGAATCACTTGAAGCCCCAGTAAACCACTGAATCACTTGAAGCCCCAATAAACCACTGAATCACTTGAAGCCCCAGTAAACCACTGAATCACTTGAAGCCCCAATAAACCACTGAATCACTTGAAGCCCCAGTAAACCACTGAATCACTTGAAGCCCCAATAAACCACTGGATCACTTGAAGCCCCAATAAACCACTGAATCACTTGAAGCCCCAATAAACCAGTGACTCACCTGAAGCCCCAATGAAACACTGAATCACTTGAAGCCCCAATAAACCACTGACTCACCTGAAGCCCCAATAAACCACTGAATCACCTGAAGCCCCAATAAACCACTGAATCACTTGAAGCCCCAATAAACCAGTGACTCACCTGAAGCCCCAATGAACCACTGAATCACTTGAAGCCCCAATAAACCAGTGACTCACTTGAAGCCCCAATGAACCACTGAATCACTCGAAGCCACAATAAACCAGTGACTCACCTGAAGCCCCAATGAACCATTGAATCACTTGAAGCCCCAATGAACCATTGGAGCACTTGTTTGCTTCATATGAAGCACTGAAACATCCAGCCAATTGAATGGTGTGAAGCCTCAATGGAACACAGAACAATTTGAATGGCCTGAAGCCTTCGTTTTCTCTGAAGCCCTCATAATTATTTCATAAGGCTCTGCATCATTTAAAACTGCTGATTACATGCATACATGTACTGTCCCTGTAGTGGGGTCAGTTTTTAAAAAAGTTATTTCAAATTATGTTTTAATTTTAAATTAACAAAATACAAATCATTGTTACAGTGGGTTGTGTGGATTTATTCATATTACAAATAATCATGATTATGAAGAAGGGTTTTGCATTGCAGGGTTTTAATAGTTTATAGCCTTAAACAAACAATCAAACAGACTGTGATTTATGACATCATTAAAAAATATTGCAGGAAGTAAGCATTAATATACAGGTTTAATTATCATATTTTGTATCAAAAACTATGACAATTCACTTTTAATGCCGAAAGTCTATATGATTTAAAATAACATTTGGCAAGAACAAGATAATGAGAAAAGAGAGGGGTCACTTTTATTGTAACTTGGTTCTTGCTGCATTGCTATAAGCCTCGCCCATAAGGAACTCATTCAAAGTGTCAAGTGCACGCTGCAAAATCATGACGTAAGATATCCTTGAGCAGTTCTTTGGTCACCTCTCAAACGAACAGTGCAGTGAGAAAAAATGACACTAGATTTCCCTCACCTTGTCCTGGTCTCATTAGTTAGTCTGTACAGAAGCGCATTGCTGCCATAGTTTTAGGTAGGTGTGAAAAAATGCTGTAAAGTAAGAATGCTTTCAAAAATAGACATGTTAATAGATTATATTTATCAATTAACTAAATGCAAAGTGAGTGAACAGAAGAAAAATCTAAATCAAATCCATATTTGGTGTGACCACCCTTTGCCTGCAAAACAGCATCAAGCATCAATTCTTCTAGGTACACTTGCACACAGTTTTTGAAGGAACTCGGCAGGTAGGTTGGCCCAAACATCTTGGAGAACTAACCACAGTTCTTCTGTGGATTTAGGCAGCCTCAGTTTGCTTCTCTCTCTTCATGTAATCCCAGACAGACTCGATGATGTTGTGATCAGGGCTCTGTGGGGGCCATACCATCACTTCCAGGACTCCTTGTTCTTCTTTACGCTGAAGATAGTTCTTAATGACTTTCGCTGTATGTTTGGGGTCGTTGTCATGCTGCAGAATAAATTTGGGGGCAATCAGATGCCTCCCTGATGGTATTGCATGATGGATAAGTATCTACCTGTACTTCTCAGCATTGAGGAGACCATTAATTCTGACCAAATCTTCAACTCCATTTGCAGAAATGCAGCCCCAAACTTGCAAGGAACCTCCACCATGCTTCACTGTTGCCTGCAGACACTCATTCGTGTACGCTCTCCAGCCCTTCGGCGAACAAACTGCCTTCTGCTACAGCCAAGTATTTCAAATTTTGACTTATCAGTCCAGAGCACCTGCTGCCATATATATATATATATACTGTATATAGAGTACTGTGCAAAAGTTTTAGGCAGGTGTGAAAAAATGCTGTAAAGTAAGAATGCTTTCAAAAATAGACATGTTAATAGATTATATTTATCAATTAACAAATGCAAAGTGAGTGAACAGAAGAAAAATCTAAATCAAATCCATATTTGGTGTGACCACCCTTTGCCTTCAAAACAGCATCAATTCTTCGAGGTACACTTGCACACAGTCAGGGATTTAGTAGGCATATAGTCAGGTGTATGATTAAACAATTATACCAAACAGGTGCTAATGATCATCAATTCAATATGTAGGTTGAAACACAATCATTAACTGAAACAGAAACAGCTGTGTAGGAGGAATAAAACTGGGCGAGGAACAGCCAAACTCAGCTAACAAGGTGAGGTTGCTGAAGACAGTTTACTGTCAAAAGTCATACACCATGGCAAGACTGAGCACGGCAATAAGACACAAGGTCTCTCCCAGGCAGAAATTTCAAGGCAGACAGGGGTTTCCAGATGTGCTGTCCAAGCTCTTTTGAAGAAGCACAAAGAAACGGGCAACGTTGAGGACCGGAGACGCAGTGGTCGGCCAAGGAAACTTACTGCAGCAGATGAAAGACACATCATGCTTACTTCCCTTCGCAATCGGAAGATATCCAGCAGTGCCATCAGCTCAGAATTGGCAGAAAACAGTGGGACCCTGGTACACCCATCTACTGTCCGAGAAGTCTGGTCAGAAGTGGCCTTCATGGAAGACTTGCGGCCAAAAGCCATACCTCCGACGTGGAAACAAGGCCAAGCGACTCAACTATGCACAAAACACAGGAACTGGGGTGCAGAAAAATGGCAGCAGGCTCTGGACTGATGAGTCAAAATTTGAAATATTTGGCTGTAGCAGAAGGCAGTTTGTTCACCGAAGGGCTGGAGAGCGGTACAAGAATGAGTGTCTGCAGGCAACAGTGAAGCATGGTGGAGGTTCCTTGCAAGTTTGGGGCTGCATTTCTGCAAATGGAGTTGGGGATTTGGTCAGAATTAATGGTCTCCTCAATGCTGAGAAGTACAGGCAGATACTTATCCATCATGCAATACCATCAGGGCGGCATCTGATTGCCCCCAAATTTATTCTGCAGCATGACAACGACCCCAAACATACAGCGAAAGTCATTAAGAACTATCTTCAGCGTAAAGAAGAACAAGGAGTCCTGGAAGTGATGGTATGGCCCCCACAGAGCCCTGATCTCAACATCATCGAAGTCTGTCTGGGATTACATGAAGAGAGAGAAGCAACTGAGGCTGCCTAAATCCACAGAAGAACTGTAGTTAATTCTCCAAGATGTTTGGGCCAACCTACCTGCCGAAGTTCCTTCAAAAACTGTGTGCAAGTGTACCTAGAAGAATTGATGCTGTTTTGAAGGCAAAGGGTGGTCACACCAAATATTGATTTGATGTAGATTTTTCTTCTGTTCACTCAGTTTGCATTTTGTTAATTGATAAATATAAACTATTAACATGTCTATTTTTGAAAGCATTCTTACTTTACAGCATTTTTTCACACCTGCCTAAAACTTTTGCACAGTACTGTATATATATATATATATATATATATATATATATATATATATATATTGTTGGGAAAGTGGTCAAAACGGCAGTTATTTCTAAAGGTTCACAGAAAACGTAGTTGGTGCGGTTACTAAAACAGGTGAACCTCTTGATTGGTAAAGGTTATTAGAGAGGCTTGCGAAGCAAGAGTCCCCACTTTAAATCTTCGACATACTTCTTCTTCTTCTTCTTCTTATTCTTTGGCATGCTACTCCTCTTACACCGTTTAAGCTACAAACGCCGTTCAAACTTTAAAACGTGTAGACCAGTCTGGAATAGTGTGCTTGTATACAACTTTTTGATATCTTTTATACTTTTTAAACTATTAAGCTTTTTGTCCTTTTTTTGTCCATCTTCATCCACTTTAATGGGACTTTTTTCAACATTCTAAAGCTCCCCATTGTTTAAAAACTCCCAGACTTCCAACAAAGTGTAACTTTTGACACAAATCCGCTACTTTGACTACTTTCCCAACAAGTAAGACAAAAATTTAGAGCATGTGGAATCTTCCTCTACTTCTCTGCTATTCAAATCTGAAATCAAAACATAAATAACTTTTACCAATCAAGAGGCACAGCTGTTTTAGTAACCACATCAACTAAATTTTCTCTAACTTTTTGTAAACAACTGAAATTGTGACCACTTTCCCAACAAGCTAGACAAAGAGTTAGAGGGTATGACATCTTCCTCTATTTCTCTGCTATTCAAATATGAAATCAAAACGGAAATAACTTTTACCAATCAAGAGGTACATCTGTTTTAGTAATTGCACCATCTCAATTTTCTCTAACTTTTTATAAACAACTGCCATTTTGCCCACTTTCCCAACAAGTTAGACAAATACTTAGAGCAAATGAAATCTTCCTCTACTTCTCAGCTATTCAAATATGAAATCAAAACAGGAATGGCGTCTACCAATCAAGAGGTACAGCTGTTTTAGTAACCGCATTAACTTCTTTCAGTAGGCTACGTCCCACTGTTGAATTAACTGTCATAGAACTTTGAGAAATTTCAAATTCTAGCACATTCTAAGCATGAGACAATTAGTAAATAATGTGACTTTTGACACAAATCAGCTACTTTGACCACTTTCCCAATAAAGCAAGCCCCACAACTTTACTTGTAAAGTTACCATCTAGTTTATGTTTTGATTTTTTGTCTAGCTTGTTGGGAAAGTGGTCAAAATTTCAGTTATTTACAAAGTTAGAGAAAATTTAGT
Source organism: Acipenser oxyrinchus oxyrinchus (assembly GCA_030684275.1). NCBI lineage: Eukaryota > Metazoa > Chordata > Actinopteri > Acipenseriformes > Acipenseridae > Acipenser > Acipenser oxyrinchus. The sequence continues at coordinate 6,956,241 of CM060276.1, forward strand.
TTTAAAGTTTGAATGGCGTTTCTAGCTTAAACGGTGTAAGAGGAGTAGCGTGCCAAAGAAGAAGAAGAAGAAGTAGTATGTCGAAGATTTAAAGTGGGGACTCTTGCTTTGTAAGCCCCACTAACAATTTTTACGCGTGTTGGTTATACAGCAGCATGATACTTGTTTGGGTTCGGTTCCGTGTTCTGTTTTGTCTGTTTCTTTTGGCCATCGAGCCGTTTGTTTTGAGTATTTTGCTTGTGTTTAAATCTTTTATTTAATAAAATAAATGAGAACATTTGCATCTCACCCCGTAGTACTTGTCTGTGTTGTGGTTTCATTTCCTGGCCTGCCACAAGGTGACAGACTGATGGTGTCGCTTGATTTTTTTTATCCTAGTGTATAAAAACTTGAATCACAGGGGTTTAATATTTGAATCTAAGCTTTGAATGAGCTGTGTTGTGTAATATGATCAGCATTGTACTACAAAGCTGCATTAGCTTTAATCATAGCAAAAACGAATAGCTTGTTATGTTAAAGCACTTTAACTTTGCCACATTTCCTAGAAACAGCTCTATTTAGACAGATTAGCAAAGGCTTTTCTGGCATTGTATATGAGAATATTTGGCTGTCTTGTAAGTTAAAATGATGAATCTGAACTTGACTGTGCTACAAAGCTGGCTCATCTCTACATTTTGTAATCGTTCTCTTGAAAACAAGGTTAAGATCACATTGAATTGAAAGTTTTTATCAAAGTCCGGACAATGGAATTCAGAACTCCTACACAGTGTAACTCACTCGCTGCGTGAGGAATGGTGTGGTCCAAATGAGCTTCCTGCATTCTCAACAGCGCAACAGAACAGTATTGGATCCACATATACTGTCAAGGGACTGAAAACTAAAGGGTCCAATTCTATAATCTGCACTGACATGTTCTTAATTAGACAAGCCCCTGTTATTATCACCACATTGAAACGTCCCAAACAGAATAGAATGGAGGTCAGTAGGGACCCCTGTTATTAACACCACATTGAAACATCCTGGACAGAATAGAATGGGGGTCAATAGGGACCCCTGTTATTATCACCACATTGAAACATCCTGGACAGAATAGAATGGGGGTCAATAGGGACCCCTGTTATTATCACCACATTGAAACGTCCCAGACAGAATAGAATGGGGGTCAATAGGGACCCCTGTTATTATCACCACATTGAAACATCCTGGACAGAATAGAATGGGGGTCAATAGGGACCCCTGTTATTATCACCACATTGAAACATCCTGGACAGAATAGAATGGGGGTCAATAGGAACCCCTGTTATTATCACCACATTGAAACGTCCTGGAGAGAATAGAATGGGGGGTCAATAGGGACCCCTGTTATTATCACCACATTGAAACATCCCAGACAGAATAGAATGGGGGTCAGTAGGGACCCCTGTTATTATCACCACATTGAAACGTCCTGGAGAGAATAGAATGGGGGGTCAATAGGGATCCTTGTTATTATCACCACATTGAAACATCCTGGACAGAATAGAATGGGGGTCAATAGGAACCCCTGTTATTATCACCACATTGAAACGTCCTGGAGAGAATAGAATGGGGGGTCAATAGGGACCCCTGTTATTATCACCACATTGAAACATCCCAGACAGAATAGAATGGGGGTCAGTAGGGACCCCTGTTATTATCACCACATTGAAACGTCCTGGAGAGAATAGAATGGGGGGTCAATAGGGATCCTTGTTATTATCACCACATTGAAACATCCCGAACAGAATAGAATGGGGGTCAATAGGGACAAGCCCCTGTTAATATCACTTTGGTTATTCTCACTCGCATTTATCAGACATACAACAGATTTTCACTTTGGGTTTAGGAAATATACTATATTTCAAGTCCCACAGCAAAACAGACATCCACACTTCTACATGTATCAGCTTACTGTCACCATTTTCAATTCCTGGAAGTGCTTTTAAAAGGTGCAGTTAAAGGATATTGTACTCCTGATTAGTAAGGGGTAGGAACACACACACACACACACAGACACATATATATATACAAGTCTATAGTTATTGACCAGATAAATGGATGGACAATATAGCGCTGAGTTAAAATGTGACCTGCAGTATCTGTTTAAATATGCTGTATAACCCTAATTGTAAACAGGTGTTTGAAATATTCCCTAGCAACTTTTGGAAACACGAGAGCTGCTTATCTTGTGTAATTTGATTCTTCATTTCTCGCTGCCAAGACTGGTGAGCTGTAAGATTTCTAAATGTTTGTTTTGGAAGCATGTTGTTGTTTTTGACATGCATTGATCAGGGTTTATTGCAGTGTGTGAGGCTGGAGGTTCGTAATGATGAGTTCTTCAAGGCTGTACGACAACACATTGAACCGCTCCATTACTAGATCAATAAAACACAAACTCCAAATATTGAAGCAGCTGCATCTCTTCCAGTTAGATTGCAGCGGCATTGACCTATTTCTGCTTTCGTGATTATTATAACATCATCCCATACCTTTCTTGATTGTTTTCAGTGCTCCCCTGATATTTCACCATTTGATTCTTCACTCATTTGGTGAATTCACGGTTAGACTATGTTGACAGCATGTATTTTTCTTTATAAGTTTTCAGTATTTCATGTTTTTTTATGTGTGAGTCAAATAGCGAAGTATAGAGGGATGGCTATCTTATTCTGAAGACCGATGAAGACTTAACATTTTATTAAAATCCCAGGCAGGTATCACTTTGCAGACCATTAAATGATTGCTAGTTTTTTACAACTCATTTTTGTAATACATTAGAATCTATTTTCTAACCTCTAATCAGCACTAACAAAGGGGTTTCCCCTTTTCTATTGTTGAACATACTGTATTTTATTCTTGGATTTGGAATATGCAGGTACTCCAGTGAGCAGGTTATAGATGACATGCTGCTGCTGTTTCCAGGTACCTAATCAATACATGTGCTGTAGGTCAAACTCATTCCAGTGGTCTCCACACCAACCACCTGAGTGAGTTTCATCACCTACAGTACCTGGAAGCTGCAGTTTATCTCTAGCATCGCTTTTGAAATATTCAAATATCTTGATATAGGGGAGCAACAATAATGTTAATAATATGTAAGTGAAAATGCCTCAGCTTTTCATTGCGCTTGTTTCTTGTTATTTAGGCTTTTGAAATATTTTTTTCTCTTGGCAAGAGTGAACAGGAGTTCATTTGTTCTGCTTGCGATTATCAATACCTCTCCTACAGATCCTGGTTTCACAGGTGTGCATATTTATCTTGGGAGTTTTTAACTCTGATATATATGTTGCCATCATGTTTTTCTACACTACTCTTATCTTGATGCACAATTCCAGTGCTTAACCCCACAAAAGTGATGAAATATGAAAAGAACAAGAAGTAATGGCACAGACTGGCACATTTTATTATTATTATTATTTGTTTATTTAGCAGACGCCTTTATCCAAGGCGACTTACAGAGACTAGGGTGTGTGAACTATGCATCAGCTGCAGAGTCACTTACAATTACGTCTCACCCGAAAGACGGAGCACAAGGAGGTTAAGTGACTTGCTCAGGGTCACACAATGAGTCAGTGGCTGAGGTGGGATTTGAACCGGGGACCTCCTGGTTACGAGCCCTTTTCTTTAACCACTGGACCACACAGCCTCCTCGGGGTTTGGATGGCGCTTCCATTGGCTGCATTATTCTCAAATGTGCCGTTTTGAAGGATGCACATATTAAAGCAAACATGTCATTACTGTTTAAAACATGATATTGGGTACTACTTTAGAGTGAAGACAGTTATCAGTTTCTGTGCCTTATTCTTAGGTCATCTGTCACACTTGTACTTCCTGAGTCATTTCACCTCAGCAGTGTCTTCTGGGTCAAAGCAGCTCATTGGTTTATGACAAGAAAGAAGCCATTGAAGGGGTGTGGACAATTTCACCCTTCAGATGACCAAGCAAATTATTTCTTTAATAAGTTAAATAAGTTAAATACTTTTAATAAGTTAAAAGTATTACAATAAAAATACATGTTTATTAGAACGTGTTTCTTTCAAAACTGCACATTAAAGACCTCTATAATGAATGGAAGTGAATGACAAAATAATTGTGAATTCATTTGTTAGCAACAACCACTTAGACATCTAACTATTGTAATGTATGCATGATGATAGTTTATACATTGTGACATATGGTTTTCAAGACACTTACGTGTCTAAATGGAGATTAGACACCCTGAGTAAAACCTCTCATGTAAGGCACTGCAGGTAATGTACTGTACTGGGAGGGGTAGTTGTAGTTAACAAAATACGTTCTGAAATGTTATCTGTCATGCCCTTTCATTCAGTATCCAGGTCTCCAGTGTGCAGTTTTAAAAGAAACATGCTATCACAAACATATGTTTTTATTTGAACTATAATGTCAGGTACTACTCTAGGTAAAAGAAAGTTCTCAGTTTGCTTGCCTGGCATTCCAGGAAGTATGTTACACTTGCACTTGCACTTGCTAGGTCATTTCACCTTGCAGTGTGTTAGGGGTCAAGCATCTTACTGGCTGCAAAGCATGCCAGTCATTAGGACAAGAAGCCGGTTTGTTTCTGACAGTTTTGGAATGCTTGCTATTGCTGTTTATTAATTCATTCACCAGCTTCCAGTATTTTCACAGCCTTCATGTTCAGCCAACCTTTTATTTTTCTGCAGTCGGAGATTTCAAACCCGCCTCTCACATGCAACGTGTTGGACACTCATTAGGTAACTTCCACCATGCAGCTGCAATCCTGGGGCGGAGGGAGTCTCAGGTGAAATCGGTTTGATCTCGATCTGCTGCTGATTTCAAACTGCTTTCAGGTCAGTCAGTGGCAGAAAGAAACCTGACGCTAGTGTTGTAACAAACCAATCCGTAAGCAACGTCCAATAACTAGTATTTTGTGACGGAAATACAAATAAACTACCCCGAACAATATAAATTCTCCAAAGCAGTAGGATTGAGTGACAGAACCAAGAGAAATTGCTGGGTAAGTCAGGATTGTTTACAACACATAGAAACTAGGAAGAAAATTAAAACAGAAGGCAACACCAGAATTCAAATAGCAGATGTTATTGAATATGCGTGGAATATTATACTTGTAGATAGCTGTATCAAACATTTGGTGTACATGGGTTTTAATCAGACAGTATTTGGACCAGTCAAAATGTTTACCAATGAGTCCGTCACAAAATACTAGTTATTGGACGTTGCTTAAGGATTGGGTTTGTTACTTATGCTGCATTCATGTAGCTAATGCTACAGTGTAGTCACAAATATCGTGTTTTAAAATGAAAATACCTGTTTGCTAAAATAAAGATATCTTTCAAAACGACAGAGTTGAGACCTGTATAGTCAATGGATATACATAGCAATCACTTAAAGGATACATCAGAATAACTATTTAATGGAAAGCTTCATTTTCTTATACAGTAGAACTTGTCATGTCTGATTTAATTGGTCCATCAACTATATAAAAATATTGTTATACTACATTGTAGTTGCTTTATAAACATCAGGACATTATAAAGAACAATATCAAGCTTACTGCACATATACTATACAAAGAAAACGAGTGAACATTATTGCAAAACAAACCACTGTAATACAGTATTTGGCAATTTACAAAAAAGCATTCCAAAAACAGTTCTTACTGTGCTAAATAATCCAACAGAAATCGCGTTTTAAAACAACAACAACAAAAAGCATGCACACAAACACAAACTGACTTTGGAAATCACAAAAAATCTTGTTCCAGCTTTTTACCGCTACAGTAATTATATGAATTCCTTTCTTTCTATTATTGAACATGGTTAAACTGGACAGTTTGTTTTACTGAAGTCCTGTAGTAATATTTTGTTATGATGAAATACTTGTTAGTATGATAACCCAATATACTAACGCTGCGCACAATAATAATCATAACGATAATCATACATTATAAAACCTGCTTGATCAACCTTTAACCCTTGGGGTTAAGCCACAGCTGGATTTTATTGGAATGTTTTAAAGCACAGGGGAATCACCTCGGATAACACTAACTGTGTATCCCAGGGGTGGCCAACCCTGGTCCACAATCCTGCTGGTTTTTTGGGTATCTTGAAATCATCAATGGCTAAAGACCTGGATTTTTTTTAGTGTTGACTAATTAAGAAAACCAGAAGACCCTTCGTCTCTCCAGGACCAGGGTTGGCCACCCCTGATCTGTCCTTTCTAACCCCCCCAGGATTACAGCTAACCATTGATTTCTGTGGCTCCCCTCAGCCCAGCGGTGGCCAAAGTGGGCTATTCCACTCCTGTTCTTTGTTCCAGCCCTGTTCCATATTGCTTAATTGAACCTCTATCCAAACCGTGAGGTAGTTAATCATATCATTTTAGCTGTTAAACGTGGAGTGGAATGACCTTCCAGGACCGTGACTGCACACCCCTGCCTTAGCCTTAGTTTCTTATTGTGTATTTTAGAATGTATATGAGTGGGTGTTTGAATTACTGGATCGATACAACATGCATTGCATGTTAATTAGATGAGAACAGTTCCTGTTTGGTGAATTGCAATATTATTCTATTAATCCAGGGGTTTAGTATTGCAACACAACACAGTGACATGACTGGAGTTTTAATCTGTGATCAACACTCACTTCTCCAACCTCAGCTTTTCAAAATAAATCTGGTATACACAGAAAGCTCTCTGAGAGCCTGTTTCATTCTCTCAGGTAACCTTTTCAGTTTCAACGTCTCTCCTTAGGTGATAAGGAGGAGAGGTCTTTTAATTCATATATTGTTAAATGTGAAGGTTGTAACAGCATGCAACCTACAAACAAATAGGTGTGGTCCCTTTAAAACCCCTGCTTTGGGGTAGCAGTATGTTTATAAAATATGTACTGTAGATAGAGTGTGTGATCTGTACTATTTAAAACCAAGATACAACTAAAAGCAGCTACAAGCTAAGACCTATAGTTTTACCTTACAATTCTGCTTGAGCATATTGTTATGGATTGCTATTTAAAACCAGCAAAGCATGTTCCATCATAGAGTTCAATTAGGCTTAATTGGGGGAGTTTAAGAGCTAGCTCTGTGTGGGTTCAATGTGTTGTGTACACAGCTGTAGGGGCAATCAGTATGTGGGAGCTAGAAAAAAGAGTTTAACAGAAGAAGGAAGAATTGAAGGATATGCACTGAATGACTGGAGCTGGAGAGGAACTGGATGGAGTTGAACTGTTTGAATCAAACTGCCTTGTGAATAAAGGAACGTTATGTGGCCATGCTTACTAAAAAAGGTGATGAACCATTAAACAAGGATATCACTAATAAAAGACTGTGACTAAGGTAACATTAGGTAGATTAGTGCTAATCAGAGTCTGTGAAACCAGCAGGTTCTATAAAATGATGTGATTAAGGACACCCAGTTTATTTTTGGTAATGTCTTTTTAAAGCTTTTTATTGATTGACACAAATCTGACATTTATTAACTTAGCTGTTATAAAGTGTCCTTAAATGTGGATTCTTCAGTGTAAATGTAGTAAATGCTGTTGTGAAATGTCAAGATTTCTGGGGGATATATATTTGTGTGAGGAAATCTAGTTTCTTCATTATTATTTTTTTGCGTTCTGAGCTTCTCAGGACAAGTTAATAAAGATTGATTCAAGGGCTGCCTGTTACCATGACTTATAACAAGGAAAATACACTGAAACTGTACGTTAATGGGTGGCGGGTACATTAAGTGGTATGGGCATTGAAAGTCTCTTAAATATTTTTTAAGAATGGAGTAATAAAACCACTAACCATCTGGAAAAAAAAATCTAGTTATTCAACATATAGAATAATGGCTCCCTCTAGAGGCTACTCTATGTTCCTGCAACCTAAAACTCCATTCATTACTGCTGTGGCTTCCATTTTCCATTGTATGCAACTAACATACTCCAGTCTACTGCACTAGCAATATTAATAAATATGAACACGTTTGTAGCTTTCTCTATATCAGTTTTCTGAACTAGTCGGCTGGGTTTGTTTTGGGTTTGATTTGTCTCATCATTCCTCTACTGGGGATAACATTCATGATTGGGATCTCTAAATGGGGAAACAAAGGGTAAAGTCAAGGAGAAGGACAGCAGTTCCCCAAGTCATAGACTGTGCTGCACAGGTAGGCTTCTGCCTCGTTTCCACTGCCTTCTCCCAGGTAGAGCCGAGCTGTCCGGTCTGGATGAGGTGTAGTTAAAGATGGCTGTCTGCGTTCACTGGAATTCTGTCAGGTATAGCTGACCCAGGAAGTAGTGCGGCAGTAAAAGGTCACGTTGGATTGTGGGATTGATTGAATTTATGCAAACAAGCGACAATCAACAAAGTTAAACAAACATTTGTGGCTGTTTGTGTTTTCGGTCTTTAAATCGCTGTCTGTAGTCCTATCAATGAGGTTTCATCACACAATAAGAGAAAAGTGGTGGAAAACAGCCTCCATTGTTCTAAACAGTTTGTCTCTTTGGCACACGCCTTTCGATGATGTACTGGCCCCGTTGGGCATGCGATACAAAACTGTACTGTCTGAGGTGTAGCTGAGGTATAGCTGAGTGTCAGTGAACACCCTCCAGCTACACCTCACCCAGACCGTTCAGCTCAGCTATCTGGGGACAGGCAGTGAAAACACCCTCCAGCTACACCTCACCTAGACCGTCCAGCTCAGCTACCTGGAGACAGGCAGTGAAAACACCCTCCAGCTACGCCTCACCCAGACCGTCCAGCTCAGCTACCTGGAGACAGGCAGTGAAAACACCCTCCAGCTACGCCTCACCCAGACCGTCCAGCTCAGCTACCTGGGGACAGGCAGTGAAAACACCCTCCAGCTACGCCTCACCCAGACCGTCCAGCTCAGCTACCTGGGGACAGGCAGTGAAAACACCCTCCAGCTACGCCTCACCCAGACCGTCCAGCTCAGCTACCTGGAGACAGGCAGTGAAAACACCCTCCAGCTACACCTCACCCAGACCGTCCAGCTCAGCTACCTGGAGACAGGCAGTAGAAACACCCTCCAGCTACACCTCACCCAGACCGTCCAGCTCAGCTACCTGGAGACAGGCAGTGAAAACACCCTCCAGCTACGCCTCACCCAGACCGTCCAGCTCAGCTACCTGGAGACAGGCAGTGAAAACACCCTCCAGCTACACCTCACCCAGACCGTCCAGCTCAGCTACCTGGGGACAGGCAGTGGAAACACCCTCCAGCTACACCTCACCCAGACCGTCCAGCTCAGCTACCTGGAGACAGGCAGTGGAAACACCCTCCAGCTACACCTCACCCAGACCGTCCAGCTCAGCTACCTGGGGACAGGCAGTGGAAACACCCTCCAGCTACGCCTCACCCAGACCGTCCAGCTCAGCTACCTGGAGACAGGCAGTGAAAACACCCTCCAGCTACGCCTCACCCAGACCGTCCAGCTCAGCTACCTGGAGACAGGCAGTGAAAACACCCTCCAGCTACGCCTCACCCAGACCGTCCAGCTCAGCTACCTGGAGACAGGCAGTGAAAACACCCTCCAGCTACGCCTCACCCAGACCGTCCAGCTCAGCTACCTGCAGACAGGCAGTGAAAACACCCTCCAGCTACGCCTCACCCAGACCGTCCAGCTCAGCTACCTGCAGACAGGCAGTGAAAACACCCTCCAGCTACGCCTCACCCAGACCGTCCAGCTCAGCTACCTGGAGACAGGCAGTGAAAACACCCTCCAGCTACGCCTCACCCAGACCGTCCAGCTCAGCTACCTGGAGACAGGCAGTGAAAACACCCTCCAGCTACGCCTCACCCAGACCGTCCAGCTCAGCTACCTGGAGACAGGCAGTGAAAACACCCTCCAGCTACGCCTCACCCAGACCGTCCAGCTCAGCTACCTGGAGACAGGCAGTGAAAACACCCTCCAGCTACGCCTCACCCAGACCGTCCAGCTCAGCTACCTGGAGACAGGCAGTGAAAACACCCTCCAGCTACGCCTCACCCAGACCGTCCAGCTCAGCTACCTGGAGACAGGCAGTGAAAACACCCTCCAGCTACGCCTCACCCAGACCGTCCAGCTCAGCTACCTGGAGACAGGCAGTGAAAACACCCTCCAGCTACGCCTCACCCAGACCGTCCAGCTCAGCTACCTGGGGACAGGCAGTGAAAACACCCTCCAGCTACGCCTCACCCAGACCGTCCAGCTCAGCTACCTGGAGACAGGCAGTGAAAACACCCTCCAGCTACGCCTCACCCAGACCGTCCAGCTCAGCTACCTGGAGACAGGCAGTGAAAACACCCTCCAGCTACGCCTCACCCAGACCGTCCAGCTCAGCTACCTGGAGACAGGCAGTGAAAACACCCTCCAGCTACGCCTCACCCAGACCGTCCAGCTCAGCTACCTGGAGACAGGCAGTGAAAACACCCTCCAGCTACACCTCACCCAGACCGTCCAGCTCAGCTACCTGGAGACAGGCAGTGAAAACACCCTCCAGCTACACCTCACCCAGACCGTCCAGCTCAGCTACCTGGAGACAGGCAGTGAAAACACCCTCCAGCTACACCTCACCCAGACCGTCCAGCTCAGCTACCTGGGGACAGGCAGTGGAAACACCCTCCAGCTACACCTCACCCAGACCGTCCAGCTCAGCTACCTGGAGACAGGCAGTGAAAACACCCTCCAGCTACACCTCACCCAGACCGTCCAGCTCAGCTACCTGGGGACAGGCAGTGGAAACACCCTCCAGCTACGCCTCACCCAGACCGTCCAGCTCAGCTACCTGGAGACAGGCAGTGAAAACACCCTCCAGCTACGCCTCACCCAGACCGTCCAGCTCAGCTACCTGGAGACAGGCAGTGAAAACACCCTCCAGCTACGCCTCACCCAGACCGTCCAGCTCAGCTACCTGGAGACAGGCAGTGAAAACACCCTCCAGCTACGCCTCACCCAGACCGTCCAGCTCAGCTACCTGGAGACAGGCAGTGAAAACACCCTCCAGCTACGCCTCACCCAGACCGTCCAGCTCAGCTACCTGGGGACAGGCAGTGAAAACACCCTCCAGCTACGCCTCACCCAGACCGTCCAGCTCAGCTACCTGGAGACAGGCAGTGAAAACACCCTCCAGCTACGCCTCACCCAGACCGTCCAGCTCAGCTACCTGGAGACAGGCAGTGAAAACACCCTCCAGCTACGCCTCACCCAGACCGTCCAGCTCAGCTACCTGGAGACAGGCAGTGAAAACACCCTCCAGCTACGCCTCACCCAGACCGTCCAGCTCAGCTACCTGGAGACAGGCAGTGAAAACACCCTCCAGCTACGCCTCACCCAGACCGTCCAGCTCAGCTACCTGGAGACAGGCAGTGAAAACACCCTCCAGCTACGCCTCACCCAGACCGCCCAGCTCAGCTACCTGGAGACAGGCAGTGAAAACACCCTCCAGCTACGCCTCACCCAGACCGTCCAGCTCAGCTACCTGGAGACAGGCAGTGAAAACACCCTCCAGCTACGCCTCACCCAGACCGTCCAGCTCAGCTACCTGGAGACAGGCAGTGAAAACACCCTCCAGCTACGCCTCACCCAGACCGCTCCAGCTCAGCTACCTGGAGACAGGCAGTGAAAACACCCTCCAGCTACGCCTCACCCAGACCGCCCAGCTCAGCTACCTGGGGACAGGCAGTGAAAACACCCTCCAGCTACGCCTCACCCAGACCGTCCAGCTCAGCTACCTGGGGACAGGCAGTGAAAACACCCTCCAGCTACGCCTCACCCAGACCGTCCAGCTCAGCTACCTGGGGACAGGCAGTGAAAACACCCTCCAGCTACGCCTCACCCAGACCGTCCAGCTCAGCTACCTGGAGACAGGCAGTGAAAACACCCTCCAGCTACGCCTCACCCAGACCGTCCAGCTCAGCTACCTGGAGACAGGCAGTGAAAACACCCTCCAGCTACGCCTCACCCAGACCGTCCAGCTCAGCTACCTGGAGACAGGCAGTGAAAACACCCTCCAGCTACGCCTCACCCAGACCGTCCAGCTCAGCTACCTGGAGACAGGCAGTGAAAACACCCTCCAGCTACGCCTCACCCAGACCGTCCAGCTCAGCTACCTGGAGACAGGCAGTGAAAACACCCTCCAGCTACGCCTCACCCAGACCGTCCAGCTCAGCTACCTGGGGACAGGCAGTGGAAACACCCTCCAGCTACACCTCACCCAGACCGTCCAGCTCAGCTACCTGGAGACAGGCAGTGGAAACACCCTCCAGCTACACCTCACCCAGACCGTCCAGCGCAGCTACCGGGGGACAGGCAGTGGAAACACCCTCCAGCTACACCTCACCCAGACCGTCCAGCTCAGCTACCTGGAGACAGGCAGTGAAAACACCCTCCAGCTACGCCTCACCCACACCGTCCAGCTCAGCTACCTGGAGACAGGCAGTGAAAACGAGGCAATAGATGTTGTTATCAAATTAATTCCAATTAACCATCTCCCTCTAAAAGCAAACTACAGACTCTAGACAAAGAACTGTGAACACCTACAATATGTAGTACGTACTTTTATCTACAGTTAAACCCTTTTAACATCCCTTCAAAGCGACTGTTAATGCAAATGGTAATGAGTTCACACATGACATTCTGTAGTATACATCTATAACTATAAAACACCCAACACTGTTACATTTAGAGATGCTAAAAGGAACAATAAATTCAATGACAAACGTTTCAAAGTATTTTTCAGTGTCTTCAAACACTCAGTTGTCTTTGAATTATTTCTGCAGTATATAAATGCTGCACCTCCCTGTTTTCTTGTCTGTCTATCTCCAGTACATTACACCATCGTTTCCAATGAGATTCCGTAGAAGGAGCTATATGGAGATGAAAATCTGTGTCTGTCCAGCTTGCTCCACTGTGCTAATCCGTTTCTCCATCACTGCTGCTAAGATGATTAGGAGTTTGAATTCACACGTCTCACAGCCAGTCCACTTGGCTCCATCGATCCTCTTAGGGAGGCTGTTTGTATCTGAGTCATATTAAGGGCCTTTATTTGGAGTAATCGTATTCTGATCTCTATATGTGGGTTAATTGATCTTAGACTAGAGGGTCACAAAGTCTTATATGGTCCCTACACCCTTGTCTTAGTTGCTGGAAAGCGACAGATCCTGTTTTTATTGTGCTACTTTCAGCTACAGTAACACTTAGTAAGAAGCAGGTTAATGATTGAGTTCCTGATATAGTGAAGACAGTTTATTCAAACCGAGAACACATTCAATGTATATATTAGTGGCGGGACAAACATGTATTTCTCATGTCAGAATATTACAGTAAAATAATCTCTCGAGAGTGTAAAAAGTGCCCCATCAAATGACCTATCAAAGAAAAGGGAGAAGCACTCATCTGTACAGTCGCTCTGTCCACCATTATAAACCTTTGTAGAACATTCCAGATCAATCCAACAAGGCTTTCAGAAGGGTGAAGAGTCTCAAGCTTTCAAACAAACAAACAAGAGAACGTATGAACTCAGTGTATGTGCTGCCTGCCCTGCAGCTTGTGCACACACTTCCCATTGAACTCAGTGTATGTGCTGCCTGCCCTGCAGCTTGTGCGCGCACTTCCCATTGAACTCAGTGTATGTGCTGCCTGCCCTGCAGCTTGTGCGCGCACTTCCCATTGAACTCAGTGTATGTGCTGCCTGCCCTGCAGCTTGTGCGCGCACTTCCCATTGAACTCAGTGTATGTGCTGCCTGCCCTGCAGCTTGTGCGCGCACTTCCCATTGAACTCGGTGTATGTGCTGCCTGCCCTGCAGCTTGTGCGCGCACTTCCCATTGAACTCGGTGTATGTGCTGCCTGCCCTGCAGCTTGTGCGCGCACTTCCCATTGAACTCGGTGTATGTGCTGCCTGCCCTGCAGCTTGTGCGCGCACTTCCCATTGAACTCAGTGTATGTGCTGCCTGCCCTGCAGCTTGTGCGCGCACTTCCCATTGAACTCAGTGTATGTGCTGCCTGCCCTGCAGCTTGTGCGCGCACTTTCCATTGAACTCATTATTATTATTATTATTATTATTATTATTATTATTATTATTATATGCTCACTGGTTAATATGAATCCTACAACTGAAGACACCAATACACTACTTCAATTTTAGCACAGAGAGAAGAACAGGAGGGCATAAATGGACGCTGAGTGAAATTAAGTTTAGAACAGAAGGTAGGAAGCACTTGTTTACACAGTTATAAATGCATGGATTAACCTACCAAGTGAAGTAGTTAGATCTAAAACACTGGTAATATTAAACTGAAGACTAGATTCTGTGCTTTTAAATGAGTCCCCCCGCCAGTATGGAGAATGGTGAGCTAACAAGGGACCAGCCTTGAGCCAAATGGCCTTCCAAAACCTTTCTTATGTTCTGTACTCAACCCACCTTATATCACTTAAACAGGTGATAAGATTGTCTTTTGTAAGACGTTAAAGGAAAATGGCGGGGTATCTTATTGAAGGATTTTTTATCTGATTTATTTATTTATCCGTTTTCCTAAACCTTCAATTAAGAATAAGTACTACTTAACAATCTTAGACTTCTTTGTCTTTCATTAAATTGATCCCCCAATGTGTTTAAAGCTGTTGTAATGATGGAAACACCCTCCTCAATATCCCTGTCATAGGAGAATATGTATGAGCAAAATGGCAGGAATATTACAAGCAGAGAGGAGCTGCTCTGAGTATTTGAATTGCACATGCTGTGTGTGCTCACAGAGAGGAGCTGCTCTGAGTATTTGAATTGCACAAGCTGTGTGTGCTCACAGAGGAGCTGCTCTGAGTATTTGAATTGCACATGCTGTGTGTACTCACAGAGAGGCGCTGCTCTGAGTATTTGAATTGCACATGCTGTGTGTGCTCACAGAGAGGCGCTGCTCTGAGTATTTGAATTGCACATGCTGTGTGTGCTCACAAAGGAGCTGCTCTGAGTATTTGAATTGCACATGCTGTGTGTGCTCACAGAGAGGAGCTGCTCTGAGTATTTGAATTGCACATGCTGTGTGTGCTCAGAGGAGCTGCTCTGAGTATTTGAATTGCACACGCTGTGTGTGCTCACAGAGGAGCTGCTCTGAGTATTTGAATTGCACATGCTGTGTGTGTCACAGAGGAGCTGATCTGAGTATTTGAATTACACATGCTGTGTGTGCTCACAGAGAGGAGCTGCTCTGAGTATTTGAATTGCACATGCTGTGTGTGCTCACAAAGGAGCTGTTCTGAGTATTTGAATTGCACACGCTGTGTGTGCTCACAGAGGAGCTGCTCTGAGTATTTGAATTGCACATGCTGTGTGTACTCACAGAGAGGCGCTGCTCTGAGTATTTGAATTGCACATGCTGTGTGTGTCACAGAGGAGCTGCTCTGAGTATTTGAATTGCACATGCTGTGTGTGCTCACAGAGAGGAGCTGCTCTGAGTATTTGAATTGCACATGCTGTGTGTGCTCAGAGGAGCTGCTCTGAGTATTTGAATTGCA
Source organism: Acipenser oxyrinchus oxyrinchus (assembly GCA_030684275.1). Classification (NCBI taxonomy): domain Eukaryota; kingdom Metazoa; phylum Chordata; class Actinopteri; order Acipenseriformes; family Acipenseridae; genus Acipenser; species Acipenser oxyrinchus. The sequence continues at coordinate 6,971,745 of CM060276.1, forward strand.
CATGCTGTGTGTGCTCACAGAGGAGCTGCTCTGAGTATTTGAATTGCACATGCTGTGTGTGCTCAAAGGAGCTGCTCTTAGTATTTGAATTGCACACGCTGTGTGTGCTCACAGAGAGGAGCTGCTCTGAGTATCTGAATTGCACATGCTGTGTGTACTTACAGAGAGGCGCTGCTCTGAGTATTTGAATTGCACATGCTGTGTGTGCTCAGAGGAGCTGCTCTGAGTATTTGAATTGCACATGCTGTGTGTGCTCACAGAGGAGCTGCTCTGAGTATTTGAATTGCACATGCTGTGTGTGCTCAAAGGAGCTGCTCTGAGTATTTGAATTGCACACGCTGTGTGTGCTCACAGAGAGGAGCTGCTCTGAGTATTTGAATTGCACATGCTGTGTGTACTCACAGAGAGGCGCTGCTCTGAGTATTTGAATTGCACATGCTGTGTGTGTCACAGAGGAGCTGATCTGAGTATTTGAATTGCACATGCTGTGTGTGCTCACAGAGAGGAGATGCTATGAGTATTTGAATTGCACATGCTGTGTGTGTCACAGAGGAGCTGATCTGAGTATTTGAATTGCACATGCTGTTTGTCACAGAGGAGCTGCTCTGAGTATTTGAATTGCACATGCTGTGTGTGCTCAGAGGAGCTGCAATGAGTATTTGAATTGCACAAGCTGTGTGTGCTCACAGAGGAGCTGCTCGGAGTATTTGAATTGCACACGCTGTGTGTGCTCACAGAGGAGCTGCTCTGAGTATTTGAATTGCACACGCTGTGTGTGCTCACAGAGAGGAGCTGCTCTGAGTATTTGAATTGCACATGCTGTGTGTGCTCACAGAGAGGAGCTGCTCTGAGTATTTGAATTGCACATGCTGTGTTTGCTCACAGAGGACCTGATTTGAGTATTTGAATTTGCTGAGAATGTGCACATGCTCTGTGTGCTCACAGAAAGGAGCTGGTCTGAGTGAAGCAAGTGTCCCTGCTGGCTTGGGTGTGGCCAGCTAACTCATCAAACCGCATCCCTCTTTGAATGGACGTGCTTGCAGAGGTGTTGGATGCTTCCAGTCCTACATTCCTAAATGTGTTTAAACAGATGTAAAAATTACTTAATAATCAAGTTTGTTACTCGGAACTTGTATATTGACATTACCTGTGTAAAACATTGCACTTTTACAGTAAAGCATCTAAAACTACTTTTTTGTGAGGTTAAACAAACCAGGTTGAAAACTAGGCCTTCCTTGGATTAAACAGACACCTCTGAACACAACTCTGTGTGTGTGTGTGTTTGGAACCTCACTGTGTGGGTTTTGAACCTGACTGTGTTTTGTTTGAACCTCACTGTGTGTGTTTTGAACCTGACTGTGTTTTGTTTGAACCTCACTGTGTGTGTTTTGAACCTGACTGTGTGTTTTGTTTGAACCTCACTCTGTGTGTTTGGTTTCAGGATTCGAAGGGCACCATTGTGAGCAGGACTCAGACGAGTGTCTTGAGCAGATCTGTAGAAACGAAGCCCCCTGCTTCAACACCTTCGGGGGCTTCGTGTGTGCCTGCCAGACCGGCTGGGGGGGCACACTCTGCGACGTGCGGGAGGATGTTTGCCTGTCCCGGCCCTGTCACAACGGGGGCTCCTGCGTGGCCAAGCCTGACGGGGCCTTCATCTGCAGCTGCCCCACCGGCTTCACTGGCCTGATCTGCCAGATCAACATGGATGACTGCGCCAACAACCAGTGTGGCCCAAACTCTGTGTGTGAGGACGGGATCGGGTCCCACACCTGCATCTGCAACGAGGGCTATACCGGTGAGTGATTAAGCCATACCATTGCATACCACTATTGCTGTGTACGTGCAGCTGTGCTATTATAGATTGCTGGGGATCTTTCAGCCAATCAGAGTGCACATTTTTCATGAATAGAAAACAAATATAGATACATTTGCTATTGTATTTGTATATTAACAATGAAGCACTATATAATGGTGTTGTAAGACTGTAGTGTCTGTCTACGGGTTTTAAGACACTCTACATTAGGTCTTGCCTCCAGGGTGCAATAGCTTGGCACCCCCAGATTTGAAACTGGCGCAGGTGAGACCTCTTCTTAAGAAACAAGATCTCTTCCCTGAGGTGTAAGGAAACTACCGTCCTATTTCCAACACACCATTTCTGGCAAAAGTCATTGAAAAAGTTGTTGCTGACCAACTTTACGACCATCTCATCAGTAATGATTTGCTGGAAAAATTTAAAATCTGGTTTTCGTTCCGGTCATAGTGCTGAGACTGCTTTATTGAGAGTTTGCAATGGCCTTCATATGGCTATAGACTCAGGAATGCTTTCAATTAAGTTAAATCGCCTGCAGTCTCATGTTGGTCTTTCTGTGAAAGTTCTTGATTGGCTTGTTTCATATCTATCTCATCATCGCCAGTGTATCTGCACCTCTGAAATGGGTGCTGTACAGTGTGGCGCTCCTCAGGGCTCTGCTGTGGACCCTGTGTTGTTCAGTGTGTGCGTTCCCTCTTGGGGATATTGTTAGGAAATACAATCCTGACTTTCATTGTTATGCTGATGATACACACATCTGTGCATCATTTCCTACGCAGGCAGACATGGCAATAAATACCCTAACTGAGATCTAATCCTGGGTGGCTACAAACTGTTGGTATAACTGCCTGTGACAAGATGCGAGTAGTGTGGTGTACAAAGTGACTGTCCAGACAATGTTTTAGTTCCCCAAAAAATGTCTATTTATTTAAGGTACAACAAATAATAAATCAGTCGCCCCTATAACAGCAATGATCAGGGGTTAGTGCTGGAATCCTCTGTGCTTGAAACTGTGCTCCTTTAATCGCAGGGAAGTGGTGTGGTTGTGTGCAGTGCTGTGATGTAGTGATCAGGGGTTAGTGCTAGAATCCTCTGTGCTTGAAACTGTGCTCCTTTAATCGCAGGGAAGTGGTGCGGTTGTGTGCAGTGCTGTGATGTAGTGATCAGGGGTTAGTGCTAGAATCCTCTGTGCTTGAAACTGTGCTCCTTTAATCGCAGGGAAGTGATGTGGTTGTGTGCAGTGCTGTGATGTAGTGATCAGGGGTTAGTGCTAGAATCCTCTGTGCTTGAAACTGTGCTCCTTTAATCGCAGGGAAGTGGTGTGGTTGTGTGCAGTGCTGTGATGTAGTGATCAGGGGTTAGTGCTAGAATCCTCTGTGCTTGAAACGGTGCTCCTTTAATCGCAGGGAAGTGGTGTGATTGTGTGCAGTGCTGTGATGTAGTGATCAGGGGTTAGTGCTAGAATCCTCTGTGCTTGAAACAGTGCTCCTTTAATCGCAGGGAAGTGGTGTGGTTGTGTGCAGTGCTGTGATGTAGTGATCAGGGGTTAGTGCTGGCTCCATGGCTGCAGCAATCTCTCTGCAAACAGACAAAAACAAAAACACAACTGCGATATCCAGTTTCAGCATAAGGGGCCGTACTGACGTAGCTGCGTTTGCATTGTACCCATCAACTCCTCCCTGCAAGCAACCCAGCGCCATGGTTTCTCCAATCGCTGTCTGCCCCGTAGCTGATATAAACTGCATCCTTCCGTGGGCGTGCAGCTATGCGCTCCCCCTAATATGGTCACGTTCTGGTTACCACCTACCGTCAAGGCTGCCCATCTAGGAGGAAACATACGACCAACCTTACACAGCGCCCTTTCTAGTTGGGAGGAGATTTACAGTTCGAATTCCTGTGCTCTCTGTCACGCTGCCACTAAACTCAGCAGGCTTCAGCTTGTTCAGAACGCAGCTGCCAGACTGCTTTCTCATGCTCGTTGTTCTCAACACATTACTCCATTGCTTGGGTTCTTACATTGGTTACCAGTGAGCTACTGAATTGATTTTAAAGTTGCTGTAATAACATATTATTTTTATTTATTTCTTAGCAGACGCCCTTATCCAGGACGACTTACAATTGTCACAAGATATCACATTATTTTTACATACAATTACATTATTTTTTACACATTATTTTTACATACAATTACCCATTTATACAGTTGGGTTTTTACTGGAGCAATCTAGGTAAAGTACCTTGCTCAAGGGTACAGCAGCAGTGTCCCCCACCTGGGATTGAACCCACGACCCTCTTTTAAATGCTGTTTTAAAATGCATTTTTAAAATCTCATTTTAAAACAGTTGGAGCCAGAGATTTTTGCTGCTGTGCTCCTCAGGTGTGGAACTCTAGTCCGATTTACCATTAGGCAGACTGAAACACTGGATTCTTTTAAATCTAAATTGAAAACATACATTTTTTAATGTGCTTTTAAATAATTGGTTGTAACTGGAGTGTATTGTACACATGAGCTATTTTGTTTTGTTTTTAACTTTGTACAGCGCTCTGGGATGCCATGGAGTAAAAGGAGCTATATAAAAAAATTAATGTGTATTGTATTGTAATATCCATTACATAGATTCAGCAGGGCAAAAGGCTTGACTCGGAACAGAGGTAATTCTTCTAAAAGATGTCCTCTTCTTAAATGTGAGTGTAGTGATGTGTGTATTAAAATTGCCAACAAAAGATGTGACTACCCTGGCTGCCGAGAAAAGATGAAAAGATGTCTCTGCCCAATCTGGAATCATCCATGACATAGTCACCCACTTTCAAAGAAGCATCATTAGCTTCATGAGGAATTAGAAGAGTAGAAGAGAAGCTTTTACAATGTCAACGTTTCTAACAAACAGTACTAGCTTGGACAGATCGGAAATGCTGATCATAACCCCTGTATTTTTCGACATGCTAAGCAATGGGACAGTTCACAAAAAGGGAGAAAAACAGGGGTGAGTAATCACAACTGGAAATGAGAAGCAGCACATAACTGTAATGCTCTGTGTGACAGAAGACACCCACAAACTGCCTTCATACATCTTTTTCTTATCTGCATAATTGAGATTGAATCTTTGTAAATGCACCTTTTATTTGATGTTTTATCTTTTCCTCAAATTGAGGGTGGGAAATTTGGGCTGCGTCTTAAATTTGAAGGAACACTGTATATATTGTGTTAACGTGACGGACGGAGAACGCTGGCCAGCGCAGAATTAGCAAACACCCAGAGACAGTACTACAATTCAGCGCCATTTGCACACTTTTAATCAGCACAACAAACAAAACACAAGAACAAAATAAACAGTTAAACAAAACACTATTCAAACAACACAGTACAAAACAAGAGCAGACACAGGGCAGAGGGGGAGGGGCTCAATAGGAGTGAAACAGGGTCCCGATGTTGACCAACTGAGATCAAAGAGGGTGGACATACAGTAAACACTGACGAGACACTGGAGAGGAGGATGGGGGGTGGGTAATAGGGTCAAGCTGTAGGGCCTTCTAGGAAAATAGCAATTCAGAGAGGCTGGGGAGCAGTATTTGTTTTCAAATTCAGAGAGGCTGGGGAGCAGTATTTGTTTTCGTTCATCAATGCTTTAAAAAAAAAAAAGGGAAACTTCCACCCCCCCATCTCGCACATAGCTGAAAAATGTTTCCTGAACTGCAAACTTGATTTAATGAATCAAAAAGATCTTTAAAAACAAAAAGGGATTGCAGGTCTCGGGAGGGTGTGTCCAGCACTAGGCTGCTCTTCCCTGGTGGTGAGGTTTAGGAGAGGGATTGCAGGTCTCGGGAGGGTGTTGTCCAGCACTGGGCTGCTCTTCCCTGGTGGTGAGGTTTAGGAGAGGGATTGCAGATCTTGGGAGGGTGTTGTCCAGCACTGGGGTGCTCTTCCCTGGTGGTGAGGTTTAGGAGAGGGATTGCAGGTCTCGGGAGGGTGTGTCCAGCACTGGGCTGCTCTGCCCTGGTGGTTGAGGTTTAGGAGAGGGATTGCAGGTCTCGGGAGGGTGTGTCCAGTGAAGCACACTTACAGTTTTCAGCTAGCACAAGCCTAGCTGTTTGTTGACACAAGACTCCTGACACCCTTTCACAGTTTAGGACTTTAGGTTTAGGTCTCGGGAAGGTGTGTCCAGCTCTTTTAAACTCTTGTTTTAAATCAGTGGCTTGTAGAATTTTGACTCTTTGATTGAAGACGCCAAAACACAGGGAAATAATGTCTGTGAGTGAAATCAATGTATCACAAAACACTGTACAGTACATAGCAGAAAAAAAAGACTCAACCACAATACATTTGTATAGCATGTCACACATACAACTGCCAAAATCAGACCATTTAAACAGTATACACATGATACAAAGGCAGCCTTTCTAAAATTACATTAAAACCCACAAAGATAAGAAAGCCATTTTATAAAAGTGCGTTTTTAGTCTTGACTTGAAAACTGTAACGGTCCCAGCTTCCCTGACAAACCAAGGCAGAGCACTCCATAATTTAGGAGCTCTACAAGAAATAGCCCTCCTTCCCGTGTTGCTTTTGTTGACCCTAGGAATAACCAGCAGCCCTGCATCCTGTGATCTCAGAGTGCGGTTTGGAAGATACAGGGTCAGTAACTCCTGCAAATAACTAGGTGCTAATCCATTCAGGGCCTTGTAAGTTAACAGCAAATCTTAAAATCAATTCTATACTGCACAGGGAGCCAGTGTAAAGAGGCCAAAACAGGGATAATATATTCACTTTTCCTGGTTTTGGTCAGAATTCTAGCGGCGGTATTCTGAACAAGCTGCAAGCGGGATACCACACGTAGAATATTAATATATCACAGAGCCAGCATACAATTCTACCTGTCATTTATCCCTCACTTTTCAAAATACAAGAATCAAAAAACATAATGCTATAATTAACTTCTTCTGAATTGATTCTCCCTAGTTTGTAACAGTGATACTTTTATTTCTTTCTTTCTGAAAATATCAGATTGGAGTGAAAAACCATTGTGTGATTTAAAATATTTTATATGCAGGTACTGTGACATTTGAGTTATCAATTATTGTCTTAAATTATCACTACTATAGCCCATTAATTGTGACTGTTAGTAGCTTTCTCTCTGTCTGCTTTTGTTTTTAATCAAGCCATACCACTGCGCCTTTAAAATGAAAGCAATTATCTTGCCCAATTTAATTACATGGAACTTAAGGGGGATACCACTAATTACAGGTACATTCAATTCAGCAGAGCCCCAGCACTAATAAAAGGTCTAATAAAAGTGTGTTGGCGGCCTGCAGTAGCATATGCTCTAAACTGTTCTTTTACACAGATTAAAACCTCATTTACTCCCCCATTACCCTGTGAAGCGTATGAGACGGGTGGGTTTTCCCACTGTACCCATTTCCTGCTGGACACAGGTATTAAACTCGCAAGTGTGGAGGAGGCTGAACGTGTGAAAATCTCCCTGCTGTGTCAACTACAAGATGTTTGGGATAATGAAGCTGGACAGTGTGTAGAAGAGGTGGTTTAGGATGATGATGCTGCACAGTGTAGAAGAGGTTTGGGGTGATGAAGCTGCACAGTGTAGAAGAGGTTTGGGGTGATAAAGCTGCACAGTGTAGAAGAGGTTTGGGATGATAAAGCTGCACAGTGTAGAAGAGGTTTGGGATGATAAAGCTGCACAGTGTAGAAGAGGTTTGGGATGATGAAGCTGCACAGTGTAGAAGAGGTTTGGGATGATAAAGCTGCACAGTGTAGAAGAGGTTTGGGATGATAAAGCTGCACAGTGTAGAAGAGGTTTGGGATGATGAAGCTGCACAGTGTAGAAGAGGTTTGGGATGATGAAGCTGCACAGTGTAGAAGAGGTTTGGGATGATAAAGCTGCACAGTGTAGAAGAGGTTTGGGATGATGAAGCTGCACAGTGTAGAAGAGGTTTGGGATGATAAAGCTGCACAGTGTAGAAGAGGTTTGGGATGATAAAGCTGCACAGTGTAGAAGAGGTTTGGGATGATGAAGCTGCACAGTGTAGAAGAGGTTTGGGATGATGAAGCTGCACAGTGTAGAAGAGGTTTGTGATGATAAAGCTGCACAGTGTAGAAGAGGTTTGGGATGATGAAGCTGCACAGTGTAGAAGAGGTTTGGGATGATGAAGATGCAAAGTGTAGAAGAGGTTTGGGATGATGAAGCTGCACAGTGTAGAAGAGGTTTGGGATGATGAAGCTGCAAAGTGTAGAAGAGGTTTGGGATGATGAAGCTGGGCAGTGTGTAGAAGAGGTTTGGGGTGATGAAGCTGCACAGTGCAGAAGAGGTTTGGGATGATGAAGCTGGGCAGTGTGTAGAAGAGGTTTGGGATGATGAAGCTGCAAAGTGTAGAAGAGGTTTGGGATGATGAAGCTGGGCAGTGTGTAGAAGAGGTTTGGGATGATGAAGCTGCAAAGTGCAGAAGAGGTTTGGGATGATGAAGCTGGGCAGTGTGTAGAAGAGGTTTGGGATGATGATGCTGCACAGTGTAGAAGAGGTTTGGGATGATGAAGCTGGGCAGTGTGTAGAAGAGGTTTGGGGTGATGAAGCTGCACAGTGTAGAAGAGGTTTGGGATGATGAAGCTGCACAGTGTAGAAGAGGTTTGGGATGATGAAGCTGGGCAGTGTGTAGAAGAGGTTTGGGATGATGAAGCTGCAAAGTGTAGAAGAGGTTTGGGATGATGAAGCTGGGCAGTGTGTAGAAGAGGTTTGGGATGATGAAGCTGCACAGTGTAGAAGAGGTTTGGGATGATGATGCTGCACAGTGTAGAAGAGGTTTGGGGTGATGAAGCTGCACAGTGTAGAATAGGTTTGGGATGATGAAGCTGCACAGTGTAGAAGAGGTTTGGGGTGATGAAGCTGCAAAGTGTAGAAGAGGTTTGGGATGATGAAGCTGGGCAGTGTGTAGAAGAGGTTTGGGATGATGAAGCTGCAAAGTGTAGAAGAGGTTTGGGATGATGAAGCTGCACAGTGTAGAAGAGGTTTGGGATGATGATGCTGCACAGTGTAGAAGAGGTTTGGGGTGATGAAGCTGCACAGTGTAGAAGAGGTTTGGGGTGATGAAGCTGCACAGTGCAGAAGAGGTTTGGGATGATAAAGCTGGGCAGTGTGTAGAAGAGGTTTGGGGTGATGAAGCTGCACAGTGCAGAAGAGGTTTGGGATGATGAAGCTGGGCAGTGTGTAGAAGAGGTTTGGGGTGATGAAGCTGCACAGTGTAGAAGAGGTTTGGGGTGATGAAGCTGCACAGTGCAGAAGAGGTTTGGGATGATGAAGCTGCACAGTGTAGAAGAGGTTTGGGATGATGAAGCTGCACAGTGTAGAAGAGGTTTGGGATGATGATGCTGCACAGTGTAGAAGAGGTTTGGGGTGATGAAGCTGCACAGTGTAGAAGAGGTTTGGGGTGATGAAGCTGCACAGTGCAGAAGAGGTTTGGGATGATGAAGTTGGGCAGTGTGTAGAAGAGTTTGGGATGATGAAGCTGCAAAGTGTAGAAGAGGTTTGGGGTGATGAAGCTGCACAGTGCAGAAGAGGTTTGGGATGATGAAGCTGGGCAGTGTGTAGAAGAGGTTTGGGATGATGAAGCTGCACAGTGTAGAAGAGGTTTGGGGTGATGAAGCTGCACAGTGCAGAAGAGGTTTGGGATGATGAAGCTGGGCAGTGTGTAGAAGAGGTTTGGGATGATGAAGCTGCACAGTGTAGAAGAGGTTTGGGGTGATGAAGCTGCACAGTGCAGAAGAGGTTTGGGATGATAAAGCTGGGCAGTGTGTAGAAGAGGTTTGGGATGATGATGCTGCACAGTGTAGAAGAGGTTTGGGATGATGAAGCTGGGCAGTGTGTAGAAGAGGTTTGGGATGATGAAGCTGCACAGTGTAGAAGAGGTTTGGGATGATGATGCTGCACAGTGTAGAAGAGGTTTGGGGTGATGAAGCTGCACAGTGTAGAAGAGGTTTGGGGTGATGAAGCTGCACAGTGCAGAAGAGGTTTGGGATGATGAAGTTGGGCAGTGTGTAGAAGAGTTTGGGATGATGAAGCTGCAAAGTGTAGAAGAGGTTTGGGGTGATGAAGCTGCACAGTGCAGAAGAGGTTTGGGATGATGAAGCTGGGCAGTGTGTAGAAGAGGTTTGGGATGATGAAGCTGCACAGTGTAGAAGAGGTTTGGGGTGATGAAGCTGCACAGTGCAGAAGAGGTTTGGGATGATGAAGCTGGGCAGTGTGTAGAAGAGGTTTGGGATGATGAAGCTGCACAGTGTAGAAGAGGTTTGGGGTGATGAAGCTGCACAGTGCAGAAGAGGTTTGGGATGATAAAGCTGGGCAGTGTGTAGAAGAGGTTTGGGGTGATGAAGCTGCACAGTGCAGAAGAGGTTTGGGATGATGAAGCTGGGCAGTGTGTAGAAGAGGTTTGGGATGATGATGCTGCACAGTGTAGAAGAGGTTTGGGATGATGAAGCTGGGCAGTGTGTAGAAGAGGTTTGGGGTGATGAAGCTGCACAGTGTAGAAGAGGTTTGGGATGATGAAGCTGCACAGTGTAGAAGAGGTTTGGGATGATGAAGCTGCACAGTGTAGAAGAGGTTTGGGATGATGAAGCTGCACAGTGTAGAAGAGGTTTGGGATGATGAAGCTGTACAGTGTAGAAGAGGTTTGGGATGATGATGCTGCACAGTGTAGAAGAGGTTTGGGGTGATGAAGCTGCACAGTGTAGAAGGTTTGGGGTGATGAAGCTGCACAGTGCAGAAGAGGTTTGGGATGATGAAGCTGGGCAGTGTGTAGAAGAGGTTTGGGATGATGAAGCTGCAAAGTGTAGAAGAGGTTTGGGATGATGAAGCTGGGCAGTGTGTAGAAGAGGTTTGGGATGATGAAGCTGCAAAGTGCAGAAGAGGTTTGGGATGATGAAGCTGGGCAGTGTGTAGAAGAGGTTTGGGATGATGAAGCTGGGCAGTGTGTAGAAGAGGTTTGGAGTGATGAAGCTGCACAGTGTAGAAGAGGTTTGGGATGATGAAGCTGCACAGCGTAGAAGAGGTTTGGGATGATGAAGCTGCACAGTGTAGAAGAGCTTTGGGATGATGAAGCTGGGCAGTGTAGAAGAGGTTTGGGATGATGAAGCTGGGCAGTGTGTAGAAGAGGTTTGGGATGATGAAGCTGCACAGTGCACTTGGTGTTTTTTTGTGTGCATTTGTACAAGACTGATTATGTTGAAGAAGAAAAATTTGTAGACGTTGGTGTTTTGTAACTGAACTGTATCCCTTTAAGACCACCTATGCAGCATTTGACAAAATGTGACAATAAGCTGGTTTGTGAGATATTAAGGGAGGTAATTTCTCAAAGAACCTATAGTGCATGGCGAGTGGTTTTTGAAAAATCGTGATAATAAATGGGGTGATATTAATCTTTATTGAGCTCTTCTTTTCATTTTTGACTAATGCATTAGTGTGTTTCCTGCGATGGACTGGCATCCTGTCCAGGGTGTAGTCTCGCATTGTGCCCTGTGTATGCTGGGTTAGGCTCCGGCTCACCGCGACCCTGTAAAGGAGTAAGCGGTTAAGGATAATGGATGGGTGGATGGATGGATGGATTAGTGTGTTTCAGGGTTGTACTTCTGTTTCTATAAGGTTGATTACAGTCTTTGGTACGATAGTCAAGGTTTTCCTTTTTAATGCTCTTTTGTCATGTGATGTGAATACAGATTTAAACTCTACTTACCTGGGAAGTCTCTGCCTGGACTTGGGTGCTGACCAGTAGGTGTCACTGTAGAACAGTGATGAGTTGGACTTGGCCCATCTGATTTCCCTTGGCAACTTGACATGTGCCAAATTCAAACCGTGTAGAAATTATTGTTCTGAGCATTTCCGTGTTAATTTTTTTACTGTTAAAATTATTTTATTCACAATTTCCCCTTATCCTACTACATAGGGCTATGGATGTCTGTCTGGGATATGTACAAATCTAGAAAAATTAGGGTATTATCAGAGGAAAACGCCCCAGTTGCATTTTATTGTGAATTGATCTGCCCTAATCTTTGTTGTAGAGGGGTATAAATATAACTGACATTTCCACATGTTGTGAATGGGTGCACAGATACTATTCTTATGAGGCTGGATATTTTTATATAAACTCTGATAGTGTGTGACTAGCACTGGTATTTTCACATTCTTCGGTGCGATAAAATGCTTATTCCTTGATTTGTTCCTGCACTTTATCTTAACCTTTCAAGAAAGAATTTAATCATTTGTTTTCTCTGACCGCATAAACCCTCATATTTCTTTTCATTCCACATTGTTGGAAAAACGTATTTGTCATGGAAGAATGATTCAGCTGTTGGAGCGCTGTTCCTTGGTGAATGCTGTATTGTACTTTAGAAATGTCTAAAGTGGTTGTAGTTAACAGATAAATCCACACATTGCACCTGGCATGCACTTTCATTTGCTATTTTGATCTCAAGTGTGCAGTTTTGAACGGAACACATTTTACAGCAAACTGCTTGCCTTACATTTCCTCGATCGCTTCAGCAGTGTTCTTGGGCTTTGCAAAGCATCTGTTATTAGGGGAAAAGGCTGCTTGGTTAATAACAAGAAAGAAAGCGTTGAAGGGGTGGGGACATTTTCACTGTGCAGGTGAAATGACCAAGTGCAAGAACACTTGACTGTAAGGCCTGCAAACAGATGTATTTAACCTGGTGTAGTACCATGTTTTAAAATGAGAATACATGTTTGCTATAATGTGTTTCTTTCACATCTGTACACCTGAGACATACATAGCAAATGGAAAAGCACAGCAGGCAGGATTTCTGAAATTATTTTGTTAGCAACACCTAAATATACTGTGTTGTTAACTTTGAAATACATACCACAGTAATGCTGCAGTTATCTGTATGGTCATAGCAAACATAGCTCAGGGTTTCTCTTCTTAAAAGAATGTTTTTCCTTCTCAATATTGTGAATAAAACACAAACCAGTGTTCACTTCTCTGAGATCCAAACAATCACTTTCTGTAATGAAATTCCCCTGCCAAAAAAAAAAAATCTTGCCTTTAGCCTGTTCAGCATCAGCAGGACACCACCTTAACCTCAAGTCAATCAGCTTAACACATTCCCCAGTCCTGTTTGAAATGCAGCTTTTCCCAACCCTTTCTGGAATGAGTTTCAAACCTTTTCCTCCAGCGCAAAATGTACTCCAAAATGTATGCCTTCACTTGCAATATATGACTGACAGAAGACATCAGCCAGTTTGTTTACTTGCTGGAACACATTCTCAAAACATGAAGCGATGAACATTCAGATTGTTCAATTCAGATACCGGGGCCCGGATTAGGCAGTGCAGAACGATCAGGAACTGTATGTTTTAAAGCTAAGAAATTCCAGTCCTGCTTTCCTATTAAATGTTCATCAGTTTGCCCCTGTCTGAGTTGCAGAGCCTTCTCATATGTCAGTTAACAGGGTCTTGACGCGCTTTCTCTTGACCTCCATTTCACCTCTGGCTGAAACTGGAATGAGATAGTACCTGGTCTTTAGCCAGCTTTCTGTCTAGTCTCATTCTGATGTGAAATAAGCTCATTATGAAATTTCCACTATCAGGGAACCTTGGTATTTTGTACTATATGTACTAAGTGTATCTTTTCACAAAAGAGATTTTTGAACAAGTCAGTAAGTCATGTGATTTACTCTAACCAGTGCAGATTGCACCATATTAAAGAGCAGCTTGGCACGGGTTTGAACTACCGCAGTTATCTTCACAAATGTTGTTCTGTTCTGTTTCAGTCATCATAGTTCTCCTGTGGTCTCACATGCCTCTCCAACATGTCTTCTCTCTAAATTCAGCTGGTCCAGCAGACTGTAACAGTTATCCTGTCCCCTGAAACACCCTGCCCCTACTGAGTGAGTGAAATGCATCAGTAAGAATCCAGCATGATTCCACTCCGGTGTGCAGGCTGCACTTCCACAGAGACATGCATGAGAGCCCTTTGCAGGCCACAGGGGTGCTTTAGTGCTGAACTGAAAATAATAAACTCTACAAAGTGACCCTAAAAGACAAATACATTGGCTAAGATAACTGCGAATTCAAACCCAGACCAGTTGCACTTTAACATCATGAAGCACAATGGAAATGCAGTGGAAAGAGATTTGAGAATCGGCTTCATACATTTCATGGTGGTGGTATTAAGATCCTCCACTGTTTAGATCATTGAAATAGACCCCATAGTCTTTCCTTTCAGTAACTCTCAGTCATGGCATTACATGGTGATGGATCAACTCTGCATGAGTGGCAGTCCGAAATCTTTAATATAACAATAATAATAATAATACTAAAGCGTGCTGTCAGTAAAGAATCTGATCTAAGTCATTACATGCACAGCAGTGTCATCCAATGCATGCTCATTGCTGTGTCTTGTCTGTTTGTGAGTATCATAATTACTGTCTATACAAAACGCACTGAAAACAAGAAGAGCAACACAGTATTAATAGCATGCTGCTTCTTTTTATTTGTAGCTTTGCCTCTGTATATGCATCCTTATATTTATCTCCTAGTATACTGTATACAATTCACATTGATGCCAGAATACCTACTACATAACAATGACTCTATTCTTCTCTGTCTCTCTCTCTCTCCACCCCCGAATTCAGTATTAAACCAACCATCTGCAGTCACTTAAATTACTTTGATAATAAGACCAACATACAGTAAACAACTAACCGCTTTTTTTTTTTTTTTTTTTAAGACAAACTCTCTGAAAACTGAGATGTAACGTGACTTTTTTGATTTAGGTAAAATACAGATTTTAAAAAAAGAAACTGAAACAGTAAACTAGAACAGACTGCATATTAAAAATGTAACACTGTGTTATGTACAGCACAGGACATAGCAAAGGTAATGTAATGCATTTCTTGTAAACACTGCACTGTGTTCTGTAACAATTTCCTTTCAATAAGGACACTCGTAACAAATAATACAATGCATTTTAAATTCTGATTGCATTTGATTTGTGTTTAATACGATATTAAAAAGATAACGGACTCTGATAAAGAAATGTTTATGGAGGATGACAGAGGATCTTCCTGTTGGTCTGTTGCTCAGTGCTTTGTGATGACATGAAAGGCGCTATAAAAACACAACTTCGGGAATTACCAGGAATTACTGTCCGGACTGACATGTTGAAACTGCAGAGTAATCTTCAGTAATCTGATTACTTTGCTGTTCAAACTGTCTGATTAACACTTTAAACTCAGGCATCAATGTGACCTAGATACACAGTATGTGGAGTTAATGAGCCACCACACAGGGGAAGCCATTGGGGAGCTGTGAAGCAGGAATAGCAGCCAGTGTATGCGAGATTCACTCAGGGTGTAGCCAAGGGAATACGTGGCACGCAACTCTGAGCATTCAAGGCATTATAGGTCAAAAGAGGAGCCTTCAAATCAACTGTAACTGTAAATCAACTGTCTGTGTTAGCGTGATTCACCCGCAGTAAGCGAAGGACGGTATAAACTCCCACACAATAAACTGACATTCAAAGTGTCCCCCCATCACCAGCACAGTAATCAAAACAAACACGCATGTATGCGGTTAAAATTCTTTATTAAGACACTCATTACACTAATAAAAAAAGATGTATTAAAACCTATGAATGTAATAAAAAGTAAGTGCAAAAAAGTAATGCAAGTGCAGAAATGTACAGCACAGGTAGGCTACGTTACTGCAGATTGAAGAACCGTGGTACGCATCGGGATGATCTTTTTTTTGCAAGTAATCCGGCTCTTTATCCGGATGCTGCTCCAAAGCACGCTGCAGTGTTGCAAACACAGCATGCACGCTTACGTCATCTGTGTCTGTTTCAGGCAGAGCGTCCTGGTCGCTACGGTGACACAGCTGACAATTCTTCCTCTGATATCCCCTCTGGTGTTATCAGAGTTTCAGTTTCGGTCGTATTTTCATCAGCACTCTCCTCCTCAACTACAAAAAACCCAAATTTTTTTGAAGCAACGTTCCTTTGTTTGCTAATTGACAGAGTTCCAAGCATGCCTTAGCAAGTGCACAGTATCTAACAGATATTTTATTTTCAGCTGTGTTTGCTGTTGCAGTCAGTGCTGTTTTTTCAAACTGTAAACCCGACACTGCGTACAGGGATTAAATAGCCAAGGTACAGTACAGGGGTAATTGCTCAGTAACGAGGTGCAAACAGCTGATTGATCGACCTGTCAAGCTTTTACTACAGTAAAGTGCTCCCTTTTGTATCGAAATCTATGTGAATGGCAAGGTAACGAGGTGCAAACAGCTGATTGGTGGATTAGTAAGAGCGATTCCTACAGTATAAGCAGTGCGTTTATTATTTAAATCTATGTGAATGGCACAAAACGAGAGCCAAACAGAGAGTTTACCCGAAATATAAGATGTGCTTAACACGGTATAAACAATGCCTTTGTTATTGAAATCAATGGGAATGGCACACGCTATTTGTCCGATATAAATGGCTGCCCGAAGTAACCCTGTATGGTGTAAGTGTTGGATACTATATCCACAATTTAAACAACATAATGAGTCTGCATTATTAGCTATGTGAGTGTAGGGTAATGAATACACTAGCAGCCAAAAACTGGGTTATAGCGTCTGGGGCTTATGTGTCCATGCATTTACTCTTCTCTTTAAAAAACTCTTACTACTGGAAAGACCTGTTCATTTTACAAAATTAGAAACGAACAGCTAAGTAATATAATTCAAGGTCTCATTTCTCATTTCGTTACATTAATGTGGAATTGCCTCCTTTAAAAAAAAACTAGGAGTGAATTCAGGACTGGGGTAAATGGTAAAATATGACTCGGTGAGTCTTCAACCTGTACTTACTCCATTCTTTCCTTCTCCAGCCACAAAAGTGAATAATGATGCTGTAAATACTGGTTACATTGATGTATTGCCTAAACATAAATAATCTCTGTTCTTTTCATAACCTCTGTTTGTTTTTCATGTAACAGCCTTGAGTACAGACCAAATGCATACACAAGAACATGCATTGTCAATTGAAAAACATAAGATTGGTTACAGAAGGTAGCAAGATAAAAAAAAGCAACTGGTAAAAGCGTGGTGCAGCACCGAGGACCAATGGGTAAAGGCTTTTGAAGGTAACAATGACGTGGGATCCATTTCAAGACCCCCAGAAAGGTGGAGGGTAGCCAGAGAAGTGCTCGTAGGAGCAGAGAGCAGATTAAGACACAGCCATAGACTGCCAGTATAAACAATGCATTGTGGTTACCTAGAGGAAACCAATAGTAATGGCAAAGTAAACATACATTACATTACCCAAAGCTGTTCCAGAGGCTACGTCGTCCGTGTACTCTTCACTGATTCATATAAAACCCAAACCTCCTCCAGAACCACTCCATGTAAAGTGATTCTGGGTAAACTCAAGGGCCCATATGCATAAAAGATTCCCAGTAATTAAAAAAAATTGTACTGGGCAGTATTTAATATGTGATTTATAAAACTATTGCCTGGTTATTTTACTGGCCAGCAGTAATGGGTTTAGATGCGATTTACTGTCACGAATTGTTAGAGACATACAAATGAGCTGTGCCCCCTGCTTAACACGTCAATGGCATACATGTCTGTTTACACTGTCACGTTATGGCTACGGAACATGTCTGGAGACAGGCAGTTTGTCCGAAATATCGAGATGCCAGGTTTAAAAAAAATTGTAAAAATTCCACCCACTGGTGCTGGACTCAAGTTAGAGGTTAGGTTCGGGGCAGTGTATGCTTTTTTATTTAAAACATTATGGCATTTTTATATAGCTTATATATAAAAAGAACAGTAACCACCAGAAATTAAATTGTCACAGTTTGTGATATTTTACTTTTGGTTGTATAAAAAGGATTCTCTCATGTTAGCACACATTTCCTTTCCAGCGCACAAGAAAGTGTAGAAGGCAGTGGAGCGTCAGCAAGCTCCGGCTATTTTTTATTTATTTTATATGTTTAAAACTTTCCTTTGAATTACAAATGGCACAGAAAGACAGCACCGCACAGTTACACTGAAATACAATCCATTGTTAAATGGCAGAAAAATAACCTCTACGCTTTTATTAGTGTTCCCTCAGTTTGCAAATACCTGCACAATGCATTCAAATACAATACAGTGCATACAATAATAATACATCTCATATCTGTTTCTCATACACTACACTTTACCATACGCAAAGCTTATTTTAAGAAATAAATACAGCTAGATTGAAAAACACTGTCACACAGTATTACTCAGGTTCATAGCGAAATTGGATTAGAAAATGCTACATATTTTTTGCAATTTATTTGTAGTTCGTAAAATACAACTAACTAACAATCCCATTATTCTAACATCATAGGAGGCTGTGTGGTCCAGTGGTTAAAGAAAAGGACTTGTAACCAGAAGGTCCCTGGTTCAAATCCCACCTCAGCCAGTGACTCATTGTGTGACCCTGAGCAAGTCACTTAACCTCCTGGTGCTCCGTCTTTCGGGTGAGACGTAATTGTAAGTGACTCTGCAGCTGATGCATAGTTCACACACCCTAGTCTCTGTAAGTCGCCTTGGATAAAGGCGTCTGCTAAATAAACAAATAATAATAATAATAATCACGATGAGTGATGAAATACTGTCGTGCTAAACACTGTTACTGGCACGATACAGGAGAAGGTAAGTTATGAATATGGGCCAGTGTCTGTCCCCCACACTGCTTATCTTGTGTCTGTAGACAGGGCAAAGCACAGCAAGATAAACACAGGGAAAGAAGGTGCTGATGGGTGACCCGCAGTGCAGCAGGAAACCCCAGCGCTTCAGGTAATTGTCATGTAATGGCACTGTGATTAGATAAAGGCATAGTGCAGATGATAATGGGAAGGCTATACTGCTTTGTGTGTGATGCAGTCATCTCCTGGGTCTGTCCTTTACAGCAGTGTATTTTGAAGTTTATGATCCCAGTAAACAAATATCAATACTGATGATTTTGTCAAAATGTGTGTTTACCTAAAATTGGGTTAATTTGGTTTATCTTGTGGGATAGGCCAGAGCTGGATGTTACACCAAGAGACAGCAATATCGCACATTTAAAAACAAAGACATCATCAAAAATGAGGATCTGTTGTTAGTGAAGAACAACGATTATAACAGAATTCAGCAAAGAAGAAACTGCATGGAACAACTGCTCCATACTGAAATGAAGTTGTCACTTGCTAGTTTTATACAGATACAAGTGTTGTATTCCCTGTAAAAAGCTGCTCTGTCTTGAAAATAGGGCTGTTAAACTGTGTAAGGAATGGGGGAGTGCAGATTGTTTCAAAGCCTTGAAGCACCAGATGCACTGGAGCAGGATATGTGCTGTGGAGGGGCGGGTATCAGGTGGACAGTGCAATCAAACAAAAGTACTTGGGTTTAATACCCAGGATACTGTTAAAAACAGTGACATCTTTAACTCTGTTTGCAGACAAATTGATTTAATTTTTTTTATCAAAAATGGTGAATTTTGTAGTAGAAATATCGTTTTTGCTCATGATTTTACCAATTGTAAGATCTATACTGTGAATAAAATCTAGATTTATTCCCTAAACAAGTGTTTTCTTTTAGATTATATCAATAATATAATGCTATATGGTATAAGTTAATAAGTTATGTGTAGGGTGTCGTCTTCTTTTTCTTCTTCTTATAAGAGATATCATCTCATGCAGTTTGGGAGCTCCTGGCTGCTTATACTGTGCATGTTTTCTGTCATCATACAAGAAACCTTGCACACAAAGTATCAACATATTATACATCACAAAAATGAACATTATACTCAAGAACTACTATTCAAGATGAAAGCAGTTTTTTGTTTTGTTTTTCACTTCAGAACTCTGCTGTATGGCACAGGGTACGATGCACTGGAACTTTAACGGATTGGTTGATTTCTTATAGATGATTTTATTACATTTCAAGTTCAACATAAATAAAAGGACTGTTGAAAATAAAACTGAGGAGAGAACCAGGAATGTACTTCTTTCTTTCTACTCCCCAGCATCTTTTTTCCTTTTGAACTAGTGTCCTTGACATGGCATGTCGTTTGTTGGTGTTTTAAGGCGCAACAAAGTCACGATGCTTAGACCAGGTTGAAACCGTGGGGTGTGTCACACAGTTACATCACTGGACATGGCCAGCTGAATGACACTTAGAACAGGTTGAAGCCGTGGGGTGTGTCACACAGTTACATCACTGGAAATGGCCAGCTGAATGACACTTAGAACAGGTTGAAGCCGTGGGGTGTGTCACACAGTTACATCACTGGACATGGCCAGCTGAACGACGCTTAGACCAGGTTGAAACCGTGGGGTGTGTCAGATTTCAGGGCTTGTATTTGCAAGTTAATCATCATTACAGCAAACAGAAGTGAGTAATATGGTGTCCAAGTCTTGCTGTTCAGCAGTATGGTAAAGTCAGCATTATCTTGCACAGCTCTCTCTATATAGCATGTCAGTGCTTCTTCTTATACTCCCATTTCATACATGACTGTATTTGTGCAACATGTAGTCCATATCAGATCAGTGGCTCTACTTTGAGAAAGGCAAAACCAGAAGATGGGCCAGTGGTTGAATTTTGTGAAAGTTTCATGATTTACTTCAATAGCAATAGAACCAAGTTTGTAAAATCTCCCACAATCCCATTTGAACTCTGTGACCTACTTAGTTAATAATACACAGAGGGTGAATGTCGGAACTAGTTTTAGTTTGAATTGTACTTGTTATTTTCCCTATTGTGTTGGACACATCCTGCTCTCATCCTAACTCTGGGTAGCAAGACTCGCTCTCAAAGTGTTACCATGCTGCTTCTCATGCCCTGCTTTCATTTGGAGTGATTTGGAGCTTTATTGCAGTTGCTGTCTTTGACCACATGATGCAGAGTCAGAAATGACTCAACAGGTTTAATAATACATCCTCCAGTTTGAGGACTAAAGCAAAGGCAAGCTGAATTAAAGGAGGACACTGAGCTGGGAGCTCTCTTGTGCTTGTATATCTGCTTGTGAGGGGAGGGGGGCTCATTACTCTGTTACTCACATCTATCTCTGTGTGGGAGTGAGTGTGGGAATGATGGGGTGAAGGTAGCTGGATATTGTGGTTTATTTTTATTCTGATTAATAAACATGTTTTGTTTTACAATGGCTACCAGCTTAAGAAAACTGCATCACTTAATATCAGAAGTGGGTGTAATTGAAATGGGATTTACAGTATATGGAGTCTAATCATGACGCTTTTCACAATAAGTTATCTTGGACACATAACTTCCTACGGCTGGGCTTGGTAGGTCATGCGAGAGTATTGACGTCATGTGCCCCAGTAGTTGAAGGTTATTTTTCATGTAACAAGCTCTTCAAATGATATTAACATCAGACAGCTATCCCAGTACAGTTTTTAAGTGTTTGTTCAACACACACAGCAGAACGTCTGCCAAGCGTAACCCAAGAGCACAGGGATGCAAAGGCAGAGGTTCAGGTGTGTGAGAAAGCAGCAGTGTCCATAGTCGGCGAGTTATACAGGCCCGTGGTGCCCCTGCTCCATCAATATTCAGGAACATGGGCCCCGCTTCACCAATGTTTGAGCTGATATTTTACACACATTTTGATGTGAACAATACTTCTAATCACAGATGTCCTTTAAGTGTCAGCTTGGGGGCAGTGCTTAGCTGTTGGGAGCTGTTGCTTGTGACCTCATTTTTAAGGAGACGCGATCGCGGCGGTGAAATAAATCACTCTGTGCCGTTGCATCATTTGAAAAGCGTCCATGAATGCCTGAGGAAATAAAATCACGCAACCTCAATTCAGCGGGTAGTTTCAGGTGTGATTGTGTTTAACTTCAGACTACACTTCAATATGTTCCAGTCTTTAAAAAAAAAAAAAAAAAAGGTTTAATGTAAAACATGTACAATATGGTAGTGTTTTAAAATATTCTTTATCATTTTATAACAAAAGTTACACTTGACCTAAGGTTTATATGCAGTACAACATTATTATACATTAGTTATTTATTTCTTTTATTCTTATGCTTTATTTATGGACTATAATTGAAACTCAGTATTGTAGGGCTGCTTCAATTAAATCTGTAGGGCTGCTACAATTAAATCCAAAATCGACTTTTCGATCGATTCCATTCCGCGTTATATACATCGATTTAAATACTGGATAATGTAATGAACTGTTATATAATGAATATTTAACAATATCCAATAACGTAAATAAACAAATAAACAAATAAACGAGCAGTGATGTTAAACGCAATTTTTAGTAACGATCAGCTTGACGTATAGCGGGTATGCGCGTTGTGGTAAGTAAAGCAATTTATTTGTAATTATTATGATGATGATGATGTTTTAGGCAGGGATTTCGTATTGTGTTTCACAGATAGTGAAGATTTGGTGGTACAAGATTGACAAGATACAATGCGAGATGCTGCAGCTGTCACTAAAAAATGACGTTTTTTATAAACTCGTGTCTAGTTTATATAGATTACATTCCAAAGTACTGTAATCTGTTTCTTTAGGCTTGTTGCGAATGTTTTGTTTTTTTCTCCTGATGCTGCCAAAGCGCAATTACCTCTCGCATGCGTTGTGGTGCTCAAGCTTTTACTGAACAGCAATGATATTACAATAATAATAACGCCACGGGAAGAGGAATGCAGCAGAAATGTAGGTGGGCGGCACAATCATCGATGTTTACTTGTGTGTCCAATTAATCGATTGCTAACAAACAGTACGTCTGTGTTGTTGCTTTAATTAAATCGACTCGACTGAAGTATTGTTTACACTGCTTGCTCTTTTAGAAATTAAATACTGGTTTAATCACTTAAAGTTAAACGCAGTGTTATGGCGGCCAGAGCAGCAACACAGAGAACTTTGTCAGGTTACCTGGAAACAAACATCGCAAAAGTAGGGGGTACGTTTTTGATTTAATTATAGGAAGTATTTGCTTTTGTGGGTTATGGATCCATCAGCACTTGGTTGTTAACTGTATTCAGCTGAGCTTTGTCGTTTATCCTCTAATGATATACCATTTTATAGGGAATGTACTCCAACTCAGTATGTCATACGAAAGCAGTAATATATACTATATTATATATCAAATAAAATAGATAGCCTAAGTACAACCACAATACGTTTTTCTTATGGTAGTGGTTTTATGCAATCTAGAGAAGCTGTAAACGTTTTACTGTTTCCAATCCATCCATACATTTATTTATTTATTTTCTCCAGGGGTGCTGACTCGCTGGCCGTTCTGATTTCTAAATCACGACGGCTCCAACAGGTGCAAAGTGCTGCAGCCAGAGTGCTGACTCGCTGGCCGTTCTGATTTCTAAATCACGACGGCTCCAACAGGTGCAAAGTGCTGCAGCCAGAGTGCTGACTCGCTGGCCGTTCTGATTTCTAAATCACGACGGCTCCAACAGGTGCAAAGTGCTGCAGCCAGAGTGCTGACTTGCACGCGCTGTTCACTTTTGGTAGTTCCTAGAAGCCATCTAAAATCAGGAGGGCGAGGGCCTTTCGTTGCTACGATCCCTGCCTTTGGAACTCTGTCCCGAGTCATAGCAGCAATGCTGGCCCAGTCGAATCTTTATATATGTTTGCGGTGGCTTATTTTTAAGCTGGGTTGATTGGCCAATGGCTTTTTTTATTACAAGAGTTTTTAATGTAAAGCGCTCTGGGATGCTCTAGATGAAGAGCGTTCTATATAAAAGCAAATTGTAATTGTAAAAAAAAAAGATTTACTTTTTAATATATATGAAGTTGTACTTAAAGTCTTTAAACAGTTCCCTTAAAGAGTAAGTAGCGGGTTTATGAAAAATAGAGCGTTACACGTCCCCACTTGTCCCTACAGCTGTTTAAATAATGTACCTATATTTTTTCTTTTCATTGTTAACATCCTGACAACTTTTTACACTTATAACTTTAAAGTCTGTTTCAAAGTTCTTTTCAAAATGGCCACTCTAGTGCACTGATTATTGCCCACATTGTCAAACAGGTAACACAGCAATAACAATCCATGATGTGGTATGGAACAGAAAAGCCAGAGCACTTGTTATTTTTTTAAAATTATTTTTTATAATCGCTCTTCCTGCGGTGATTTAGAGGACAGATCTTATACCCCAGTGCACAAGAGCAGCCATTTTGAAAAGAGCTTTGAAACAGACTTTAAAGTTATAAGGGTAAAAATGGTCAGGATGTTAACAATGAAAAGAACAATGACAGGTACGTTATTTAAACAGTTGTAGCAACACGTGGGGACGTGTAACTCTGTATTTTTCAGAACCCTGCTACTTACTCTTTAAGCAAAGCTAAAATACATAGCACAAGAAGAAACCAAAAGTTTGTCATCACATTAAAAAATGTATTTAAAAACTGTGTATAGGGCAGCAGTGAGGAGTAGTGGTTAGGGATCTGGACTCTTGACCGGAGGGTCGTGGGTTCAATCCCCGGTGGGGGACACTGCTGCTGTACCCTTGAGCAAGGTACTTTACCTAGATTGCTCCAATAAAAAACCCAACTGTATAAATGGGTAATTGTATGTAAAAATAATGTGATATCTTGTAACAATTGTAAGTCGCCCTGGGTAAGGGCGTCAGCTAAGAAATAAATAACAATAATACAATAATAAAAAAGGAGTGAAAATGATCCACCGCTGTATTTCTTCCAATCCCAGTGCTCCATGTCATGTTTGCCAGCTCTCTGTGATAGGCTGAGCGCAGTGATTCAGAGTGGATAGGGTCTCTGTCCACCGCAGCAGTGCTGCTCACACAGTGACAAAACATAGTGTGCCTGTAACATGCCTCCTACTGACTAGAGGGAAAGGACTCCCAAAGCAGCATGCCAAACACACAGTCTGCTGGAAGAACTTTGGGTTTCCCACGGAGCGTTTAGTACAGCCACTTCTAGTTGCCATGGAGTTTGGGAGAAAGTATTTCAGCTCTTACTGTAAAACAGTATTCCTTACCATGATGATGTTCAAACGGGGTAAGTGCTTCTTTAAGGGCTTCAGTAAATGGGGTCTGGTAACTGGTAAAAGCACAGATTAAAATACGTCATTTATTGCAGTTCATTGTTTTGTACATTTCAGCATTACTCAAATTCAAGAAGTTTATATGGGAAAGGTGGTTTTAAATATACTTGGGTGCTTGCATCAAGGGCTGATGAAAATAAGCATTTCAGTTGCCTACTTTTAACTAGTTAGTTAGAAAGGAATTGTTTGGGTAATTTCTAAAGTTGGAAGCTGTCAAATATATAATTCCATTTTAATAGATTTTTTTTTAATCCTCAGGAAATTATTCCATTGCAGTCTAGTACTAAAGCTCACTGAAAACAGTATTACACTATCTGAGGGAATATCTTTTACTTGGTTGAATATTCCCAAACTGTATATATTGTATCCTGTTATTGCATACTACATTTTAATATATAATCCATTTAAACACAATCCATAAAATCTTCAGTATTACTGAAACAAAGTTAGTTAATGTAGAGAAACTAGTGCTTTTGTTACACAGTTGAATTGGTATGTGTGAGGGAGAAGTCAAGCTCTACTCTGTATTTCTCTGTATTTACTTCCCCATCCTAATATTTCTTCCCAGTCTGGAACAGCTTTTCCGTAGTACCAAACTGTGTCGGGATACGCTGTGATGGTGTCTCCTGATTCAAAGACACTTCATAATAACCTCCGACCTATTTAAACATTCCACTTGTTTCCCACTAGCTCAGAATAGATGCAAGTTAAGATCCCAAAGAGCGGCAGAGCTGGTGGGGGGGGAGGGGGAGGAGCAACATGCAGAGTCCATTGTTACCAGTTACCATAGCGACTGGTTCTAAGGGAACAGCCATTTCATTACTTCATATTTTATTTGGGGAAAAGACCAGTGTAGTGTTTTCATAAATATTACAGAATGCTAATTCTGTATTTGTGTTCTTTTACACAAGCCAGGGCGTGTTAATCCATGTGGTAAAATGTATAAGAAATGTGTAAGAAACGGAGTTGGCTAATGCCTTTTATTTGTTGTTTTATGCCCTATTTACAAAGCTTATTATTTGAAGACTGTTACGGTATAAAAATTAGGTTTTCATAACTGCTGTTGAGAACAACAGTCTGGGACAGTAACATGACTATCTTATATTGAACTAATCAAACATTTTTCAAATGACTCACAAGGTAACACATTGTCTGACTAGTGCACTCCCCCAAACCATTCCATTGAGGTTGATGTAAGGACAACAAAGTGTTGAGACCGCTGAGAAACTGAGAGAAGTTGACTGCAGCTCAGAATTCACATGTGCGTTGATAAAGTGCACTCCACATTCCTGCAGTTCAGAATTCACATGTGCGTTGATAAAGTGCACTCCACATTCCTGCAGCTCAGAATTCACATGTGCGTTGATAAAGTGCACTCCACATTCCTGCAGTTCAGAATTCACATGTGCATTGATAAAGTGCACTGCACATTCCTGCAGTTCAGAATTCACATGTGCGTTGATAAAGTGCACTCCACATTCGCATGTGCGTTGATAAAGTGCACTCCACATTCCTACAGCTCAGAATTTGCATGTGCGTTGATAAAGTGCACTCCACATTCCTGCAGTTCAGAATTCACATGTGCGTTGATAAAGTGCACTCCACATTCGCATGTGCGTTGATAAAGTGCACTCCACATTCCTACAGCTCAGAATTTGCATGTGTGTTGATAAAGTGTACTCCACATTCGTACAGCTCAGAATTTGCATGTGCGTTGATAAAGTGCACTCCACATTCGCATGTGTGTTGATAAAGTGCACTCCACATTCCTGCAGCTCAGAATTCGCATGTACATTGATAAAGTGCACTCCACATTCGTACAGCTCAGAATTCGCATGTGCATTGATAACGTGCACTCCACATTCGCATGTGCGTTGATAAAGTGCACTCCACATTCCTGCAGCTCATCGGTTGCCAGGATTTTCTGCAGGTGGAAATGAATCACGGGGCCTGCATGGACTGGGGCTGCACACAGAGTCTGAATCACTGGCCACTCTGTTAAACGATGGACTGGAGGGTAATGAGCAGGGAGCATGAAAGCAACTTGTGGTCCTGAAACATGAAAACTGTGTTGCAATAACTATCAGCAATTCAAATGAGTGTCAACAACTGCGCAAACCTATTAACCCTTTCAGTACTGAGATTTCTATTTCACACCCACATCAACCTTTTGGTATTAGAGGCAGGAATCCTTACACAATTGCTTTAGCAGGTTTTTTTTTTCACAGGAACAGCATGCTTACTGACTTAATTGTTTATTTATTTGCTACATTTCTATAAAAGTGTTTTAAGGTCTGTTATAAAAATCTGTGCAATAAATAGCAAGTTACAAAAAGGACTGTTTTATAATTTGCACCATTACATGACCAAATATTTGTAGCAATCAATCAATGACTTTACATGTGTTAGTTTCATTTATCCACATAATGCAGTGGTCATTAAACTGATGTTCTTGTACAAATAAACTTCACCAGCTTTACATGGTCACTCATGACAGTTGTTTAAACAGAAGCAGGTGATCTGTGTTTCTGGCTGGCCCCCAATAGTACCTCCATATTTACACGGGAAACTGTCAAATTAATTATTTACACATACTCGTTTTTAAGACAAATGCCACTGTAAATACTGTCAGAACTCAATCAAAGAAACCACAACAAACAAATCAACCTTTGATGGGATATCCAAATAATTCTGAACTAAAAAGTACATTTTATCCTAAAATCAAAACAGCAAACCTCATCAAAATTGTGACCAAATAAATCCATTCTTTTATATATATATATATATATATATATATATATATATATATATATATATATATATATATATATATATATATATATATATATATACAGAAAAGTAGTCAGGCTCTGTCAACAGTTTAAAAAAGTGTCCTGAAATAACAGCTTCAATGATAGTCCAGTATGCTGAAGACCCATAGGCAAGGGTTAAACAGGTCTATTTCTCATTTTAGAAATAAGAACGTGTACATGTTGTGCTTGGAAATCCAGATTGGGAGTTTAAACTCATTGCAGCCGTGTGATAATGGAGGTATTGGGAGGATGGCGGGTGTTTTAACACAATAAACACATCTCTACCCTCATGAAAGCTGAGCCCACACAGACTAGCTGGGGGCTGTCAGATGTTCCAGGCAGATTTACAGCTGCACTTGCTACATGATACACAACCACTCGACAGAGAAGTGGCTGTCACAGCTCTGAATACATTCACAAGCACCCAACACAATCGCTACAGCCATAGACATTGTATTAAGAGAAGCTTTAAATATTATCTCACAGAGACTATTTATATAGTACTAAATGCAAGTACAGCTTAATGTGACAAGCCTTATTAACCGAGCATAAAATATCTGTTAGTTAAAAAGTAGCTTTAAAGGTTATTTTCATTTCTTTTTTCCATTTCCTTTAATATTGTATGGTGTTTGCAATCATTCTGACAGGCTCTGTTATTACAGTCTCAAGTTATTGTCATTTTTCTTGTAATCTGCCTTGGTCTGGCTCTAAGCTTGTCTGGAGAGTATTCCATTCGAGGCGTTTGACAGTGCAAGATCAAAGCCAGATAAAGGCAGATTTAGAGAACAATTAAAATAGTGCTAAAAGAACCCAGAACCACACCCAGTGATGGCAAACACCATGCAATAAACAAGGTCCATGGAAAGAAGACATCAAAATGACTTTTGAAGCTACTTTGTCTACCTGAAATGAATTTGGAAAATTGTAAAGTAATGATTTCTTAGTAAATCCATCACCAACTTTGTCCATAAAGGTAATACAGTGAAAGGTGCTAAGGTCTTTTTCAGGGATAATCTTCGTATTCAGCAATTGAAAAATACGCTTTTATGGACATTTCTAATTAGACAAGAAGTTTCCTTCACTCAGATTTTTTTACTTGATTTTTTAAAATTACGGTTGCCAAAAAGTGTAAGACTAATCGCTATCTTGTTGTGTGATACAATGTTGTTGCAGATTCCAGGGATGGAAATGACTTCTATTGCATAGCGGTTTCACCCATTCCAAGTTTTACTGCGAGCTTGATTCGCCACAGTGTATAGATAACAAGCTCAGATGTGCCTTATTAAACTCAGTGTAAAACCAGGAATGGATCAAACTGCTATGCAATTGGAGCCTTATTTCCATCCCTGTATTGAAACATTGGTTGAGATAAAGGAAGAGCTTGTGCAGTCAAACCTGGTTAACTTGCTTGGGTAGCACAAGGCCAGTTAGCTGTTCAGCACCCACAGACTTGCAATGAAAAAGTGATCACCCTGCTTCTATTTCATCTGCCTGTTATGTGGCCCTGTAAGTTTAAACATCTGTGCATGCGTGTGTGTGTTTAAACTCCTAGCTAAATGGTATCTTCAGGCTTTCAGTGGAGTTGTTTAAACAGTTGTATTTGAAATAATTAATCTGTTTAGGAGCCTCATTAAACAATGTGGAGCCTGAGACGCCGATCGAGTGTCTATCACACTCTACATGGTGAACACGAGATCTGCCCTGATCTTCACCAAACCTTAGTCATACAACTGTAGCCTGCTTTAGACGTATTGTATTTGGCTATAAGCCGATAACCCTTTCAGGTCCTGTGCGTGATTATGTGGACCCTCTGTAGGTGCCTGCACTGGTTTATTTATTGTGCATAGTTGAAGTGTCCTTCCAGGGCATGTTTGTAAGTTAGCAGTAGCTTCTATCACTGCCTGTGGAGACTGTTCATGTGTGTTGCCTCAGCCGAGCATAAAGGACTTTCTCTTGATTTCATAGCTGGATGCTTGGGTTGTGCTGCCTGGGTCAGGACATCGCTGTAAATATTGAAAACACATGGGCTGCGCCCCCAGCATCTCTACACTAAGGGTCAGCTAAATGCAGGGCTGGGTTTTATCTAGGGTTGTTCTGTGACATTTCTGTCTGGTACAACAGCAATGTGATCTGATCGGTGTCTGTTTAAGAGTTTTAGACAAGTGGATTATCCTCTCTAAGGTTTTAGAATGTGCTTTCGTTCCTCTTACTGTCAGCACTGGTAATGCTTTCACTGGTCATTTCGTTTGGTTCTTTGCACACATTGGGGTTTAAGCTTCAATGCAGCATGCTCTGAGGGTTTTGTTTTGGAATGTTTCAGTGCAGTGCTTCATGTGATTTGAAGTGATGATGAGGATGATTGCTTTCAGAAGGAGCACTTTACCTCTAACTGTTAAGATGTGCAGTATTTTGCTGGGGTTTATACACATTTCATTTCTAATGACATGTTTTGTGCTACAGTAGCTCAGAGAGGCAAGCTTGTCTATACAAGAAACTTGAGGGATTGCAGGGTTAGCCACAGTACACGCTGTTAAAATGTAGGTTATGCGTAATTTGGCAAAACCATTTTTCCGATCTCCTTTAATTTACAATTTTAAGGACTGCAGTTTTAGAGGACCAGGCCTAAGGCAGAACATCAAAGAAATGTCTTCCTGCACACTGGAGAATAACATTCAGAAAGATTAATTTTGTCGCTCAGTAGCTAAACATTTTGAAACATATTTAGGAAAACACTTTCCTAATTAACATCTACACTATTAAAGTTGGAAAATTCCAATTCCTGTTTTTCATTATATACTTGAAACTATCTGAGCTCAGCAATATAAGGTGCGACTAATAAACACTGATAACGCAAAACGCCCTTGTGGGAAACGTACTAGAAGTCATGGTCTTTAGAAGAGAACGTACTGCTTTGAACCTTGCTGAACTCAAACTTCTTAAACAAGTTGCAAGGATGTGATGAAAAATGGAAACAAAACTAGAATTAGAAATGTTGTATGCCCTATTGGTTCTATTAAAATAACCCAGCAGTCTGTGTTTCAATGCTCTCATGTGTCTCCTATCCAGCCTTTCCAGTAACTATACATTTCCTTTTTCATTCACTAAAGCTGTGGGGTTATACTGAATAACAACTCCTTTTCCAGATGTAGCAGTATTCTTGCTGACTGGAGAAAAATGTGTATTGAAATGAGGGAGCTGGCTCAACAATAGCTGTTTGTGGATGTCTAAATGTGACTGGAATCCTACAGCCCTCCTTCCCTCCCGCTTGTCTGAGCTGCGATTGGCTCCACAGTATGAGCTCATCATCTTCTTTGTTGTTGTAAAAGAAAAATATCCATCGCAAACAAAGCACCAGCCCTTCTTTCAAAACAGCTTCCTCAGACCAGGTTAAGACTCTCCTATTTTTAGAAGTTTTCTAATTGGCATGCAAATGAAGCTTAGACACTTGTGCACTGCATCAATGCACCATTCTCAAACACATTTTAATTTGAGGGGGAAGGTGGAGGCAGTATTATGTGAGTGTTTATGCTTGTTTATGGGACAGATGAATGGATGCAGAAAGACTGGGGGTGGGATATTTGGAGCCCGTTTTACCGTACTTGGACTTCTTTCTTACTAAATATCTTGGTACCCCTGAAAAAACAACTGTCCGCCAAACAGATTTTTTAAAAATTTCTACGAGCATCTCACAAGTGCAGTGGCACTTCAAAATCTCGTCCAGTTTTTAGGATGACTTTAGCTTCATGACATTTGAAATCCAACTTATTCATTTCCATCAGCAGCCGATCGAGATCAAATCCATTTCAGTTTGTACTCTGTCTGTCTGTCTGTCTGTCCCAGTTAGGATTGCAGGCTGGCAGAACATGGTCTCTTCAACCCATGCTGATGGTAGAAGTTACCTAATGAACCTCCAATGCAAAGGATGTAAGAGGCGTGATTTCTAAGTCTCTGACTGCAGAAAATAAATGTGTGTAGGCAGCATGTGAAGTCTTTGATTTATATATTACTGTCAGGGAAAATAATAAATGAATGAATGCATGCTGGAAGTGCCTACTTCACTCCTGCAGAAACACAGACATTCTTCTCTAAACCTGTGAGCCTGTTTGCTCAGTAGAATGGATTTGATAAAGATATTTAGTAAGTAAGGGGTCTGAGTGGAGTACACCCCAGCTCTGGTTGTCTTTCCCCATTGCTGTTGGAGAACATTTAGTCCCACCTGTTCCAGCTTAATGATATGTTTATCACACACAAGCCTGTTTGTTTTTACAGGTTTACAGGGTAATGTCTGAGCGTGTTAATCTTGGGTTAATCTTAGTCTCTTTCTATTGCAATAATGCTGTATTATGCTGATCTACAGCCTATAACTGGCTTTCAAAAAAGAACATATAATGACAAAAGGCACTGAAGCAATCCTAATTATTAAAGCTATTTTCTCCAGTGTGCAATTACCAGGATTGCGCTTCCTGTGAAAGGAAAACACACAAATAATAAAAAGAAACAGAAAGGGTTAAACGTAAGTAGTTCATTCCTTGATGACAGTTTGTCACTTTTTACAAAATAGTGCCCATTAGTTTTCATATTTCACTTATGGCACACACAGTGGACCTGCTGTCCTGTTGTAGTTTTCATGTTTCTTAGATTACTTAGTACTGTTCCGTTATAATGTCCTAGTGCCCCCTCCCCCAGTGTGCTGGCAGGGTTAGTCAGACTGTAGTGACAGGACACAGCCTGTCTGAACCCATCGGAGACGCTAGTGATTGGCAGTGTTGTCTCTAGCGCCCTGCACTAATCCCTCACACAAGCCGGGGGCAGAGGGAAACACAGGAGATCAGGGGCTCTACTGAACCCTGCACTAATCCCTCACACAGACCAGGGGCAGAGGGAAACACAGGAGATCAGGGGCTCTACTGAACCCTGCACTAATCCCTCACACAGACCAGGGGCAGAGGGAAACACAGGAGATCAGGGGCTCTACTGAACCCTGCACTAATCCCTCACACAGACCAGGGGCAGAGGGAAACACAGGAGATCAGGGCTCTACTGAACCCTGCACTAATCCCTCACACAGACCAGGGGCAGAGAGAAACATAGGAGATCAGGGGCTCTACTGAACCCTGCACTAATCCCTCACACAGAACAGGGGCAGAGGGAAACACAGGAGATCAGGGGCTCTACTGAACCCTGCACTAATCCCTCACACAGACCAGGGGCAGAGGGAAACACAGGAGATCAGGGGCTCTACTGAACCCTGCACTAATACCTCACACAGACCAGGGGCAGAGGGAAACACAGGAGATCAGGGGCTCTACTGAACCCTGCACTAATCCCTCACA
The DNA here is from genome assembly GCA_030684275.1 of Acipenser oxyrinchus oxyrinchus. Classification (NCBI taxonomy): domain Eukaryota; kingdom Metazoa; phylum Chordata; class Actinopteri; order Acipenseriformes; family Acipenseridae; genus Acipenser; species Acipenser oxyrinchus. The sequence continues at coordinate 7,004,762 of CM060276.1, forward strand.
CAGACCAGGGGCAGAGGGAAACACAGGAGATCAGGGGCTCTACTGAACCCTGCACTAATCCCTCACACAGACCAGGGGCAGAGGGAAACACAGGAGATCAGGGGCTCTACTGAACCCTGCACTAATCCCTCACACAGACCAGGGCAGAGGGAAACAGAGGAGATCAGGGGCTCTACTGATCCAAGCACACAACTGTATGCTGCCATGGTAACCCACCTCCCCTGAGCGTTTTTTAATTATTGGTTTATTCGTGTTTACTGATAAACAAACGGTCAACATTCAGCCTTCTGTTCTGTTGCTGGAAATGGAAGAAAGTGAGTCTAGAGAAAGCTGTAAATGCAGTGGCATTTATGTGATCCCAACTTATAAATAGTTTTCTTCTGCAGGTAACTTTGGGGGATATTTTTTGAAAGGGGAAAATACATGCTGATTTTGGAATAGGAAAACTTGAGAGTGATAATAGACCTTCAATTATATTGATTCTTATTTCTTTTTATTTTCATTTTAAAAAATAGTAGTTAATTAAGGACTAGAGGAAACGATTACTCCAAATCATCATTAGCACAGTATTTTCAGGAAGAAAATAATAATAATTTGGACATGAAAGCAGTCTGTGGGGTGTTTCTTAATAGTTTAATATTGTAGCAGATTTTTTCTTCTCGAATTTTTTTTTTCCAATAACAATCTAAGACAGTATTGCCCCGTCTCTTAAACAGCATGTGTTACTAACCTATGCGAACTAATATTGTAACATTTATTTTGTAAACAGGCAAAAAATGATCCACTAATTTAGGTAGGCTGAGGACACATTTACAACCTATTTAAAAATACCTAATGCAACTGTGATCCTCTTTTCCAGCTTAGCAGAACAAGACCTTGAATTAGTTAATTACTAATTTTGACATAGTATTTTTTCCACCTTGAAATTGCCTGATTTTTACATTTTAATTCCAAGTATGTTTCAAATCTGTTTATAAATCCAGTTTCGTGGTTAATTGGTTATGGATATAATCCAGTATATGCTATACAGTAACACTCTTAATTGGAAGGCTACAGTTTTAGAGAGGAAACTTTAGGATTGAGAGAGGACGTATTCAGGAATAATTTAAGAGACTGTTTAACCTAAGAGAATATTTATTTAAAAAACAGCCCCTAAAAAACATTATGTAAAACGTCCTTAGTTTGAACAGTTGAACTTCACTACTGTATAAATCTGTGGATATTAAAATGTAGCGAACTTGCTGTGTGTTGCCTCCACCCCCACAATTGTCTTTTAACTATGAAGGTACTACATAGTTACTACCTGGAGATGCAAATCTTTAAATCCTAAGTGGTCTGTAGACATGTTTCCAGTACTGCTGAGTTTGATGACCTTTCAGGTTAGAATCATTACATTTGTCAACAGTGCAGATAGGCGGTGTGGAACAGAGTTCACATGACAGCAGTGGAGTGTGAGTCACAGAACACAGAGGGGATAAGAGTTTCACTGGAGCAGATAGTGTAATACTAACACAGGCACTCTTTGAGTTAATACATTAACATAGACTGTTGTGCTCCAGTATTAGGAAAGGTTATACAGCAGGCCCTATTCCCAAAACGTTATCAGTGTTTATAAACAGTGCCTTGAAAAATGAGAATAATATTCTCTCTACAGCTTTTTAATAAGGTTGAGTGAACTGCAAACTGAACAAAACAGGGCCCACTATCTCTTGTGTTTGTGCCTCTAGTGATTTTCTTTGTAAGCGTGTTTAAATAGCATGAAGAAAAAAAAAGTTTAACATTGTACATTTGCAGGCGTTTTGCATTTTGCCATGCTTGCACTTGCATATACTGTGCTTTAGCATGCTTTGCCATGCTTATGAGAGATGTACCATGTGTTCTAACCTGACAATGACCCTGGCTACAGTCAGGCAGGCACCATGAGAGCTTCCCCTCCCAGCTGGGCAAGCGAGCCGCCTCAGTCCTGACCTGAACACATCGCTACTCACTTCAAACCTCTCTCAAGCAGAGTGCAAGCGAGACGCCTCAATCCTGAACACATCGCTACTCACTTCTAACCTCTCTCAAGCAGAGTGCAAGCGAGCCGCCTCAATCCTTAACACATCGCTACTCACTTCTAACCTCTCTCAAGCAGAGTGCAAGCGAGCCGCCTCAATCCTGAACACATCGCTACTCACTTCTAACCTCTCTCAAGCAGAGTGCAAGCGAGCCGCCTCAATCCTGACCTGAACACATCGCTACTCACTTCAAACCTCTCTCAAGCAGAGTGCAAGCGCGCCGCCTCAATCCCGAACACATCGCTACTCACTTCTAACCTCTCTCAAGCAGAGTGCAAGCGAGCCGCCTCAATCCTGACCTGAACACATCGCTACTCACTTCAAACCTCTCTCAAGCAGAGTGCAAGCGAGCCGCCTCAATCCTGACCTGAACACATCGCTACTCACTTCTAACCTCTCTCAAGCAGAGTGCAAGTGAGACGCCTCAATCCTGAACACATTGCTACTCACTTCTAACCTCTCTCACGCAGAGTGCAAGTGAGCCGCCTCAATCCCGAACACATCGCTACTCACTTCTAACCTCTCTCAAGCAGAGTGCAAGCGAGCCGCCTCAATCCTGACCTGAACACATCGCTACTCACTTCAAACCTCTCTCAAGCAGAGTGCAAGCGCGCCGCCTCAATCCCGAACACATCGCTACTCACTTCTAACCTCTCTCAAGCAGAGTGCAAGCGAGCCGCCTCAATCCTGACCTGAACACATCGCTACTCACTTCAAACCTCTCTCAAGCAGAGTGCAAGCGCGCCGCCTCAATCCTGAACACATCTCTACTCACTTCTAACCTCTCTCAAGCAGAGTGCAAGTGAGCCGCCTCTGTCCTGAACACATCGCTACTCACTTTTAACCTCTCTCAAGCAGAGTGCAAGCGAGACGCCTCAATCCTGAACACATCGCTACTCACTTCTAACCTCTCTCAAGCAGAGTGCAAGCGAGCCGCCTCAATCCTGACCTGAACACATCGCTACTCACTTCTAACCTCTCTCAAGCCGAGTGTAAGCGAGCCGCCTCAATCCTGACCTGAACACATCTCTACTCACTTCTAACCTCTCTCAAGCAGAGTGCAAGTGAGCCGCCTCAATCCTGACCTGAACACATCGCTACTCACTTCAAACCTCTCTCAAGCAGAGTGCAAGCGAGCCGCCTCAATCCTGACGTGAACACATCTCTACTCACTTCTAACCTCTCTCAAGCAGAGTGCAAGTGAGCCGCCTCAATCCTGAACACATCGCTACTCACTTCAAACCTCTCTCAAGCAGAGTGCAAGCGAGCCACCTCAATCCTGAACACATCGCTACTCACTTCTCGCTTCTTTGTTACTGCTCCTGGAGATGCTGCCCTTGGCTGAACTCTTTCAGGTAGAACAGCAGCTTCAGTCAGAAAGAGAAGCCTGTCAGGGAGTCCCTCTCTCGGAGGTCAGGGGCAGGGTTATCACAGTCATAGGTTGGGGGGAGGGGGGGCTAGCATCCAGGCTTAGAATTCTGACTGGAGGCTGGTATGTGGGATGAAAGGGGATGGGTTCAGGACACAAATCAGTGGATCAAAGGCGCTTGATGACTTTCCATAGGCTTGTGTATAATCAACTGTGGATATTGGAGAATTCAATTTGAAAACATGGCAAGCAGAAAAGTATTTGGGTCTGTTAAACCATGATCAAATATAAAGGCTTAACATGCCTTTATAGTAATTGTATAAATGGTGATGCAATTAAGAATGGCTGCGATATAGCGAGAGACCCATAGAAAAACAAATAGGCTAATAAATACTGTACAACCACTCCCTCATTTAATCGGGGGCGTCAGGGTCCAGTATAAATCCTCTATGCAACCTGCTGCTTCTCATTTTTCATACAAAAAGCAGCACATCGTTTTAATTCATATAGCAGAGGGTAATTGCTTCTCATCAACTTCAGTCTCCAATTAATGAGTCTTCCTCTCCTTTCTCAAATGCACAAACCCGCTGCATTGAAAGAATCCATTCCCAACATAGGAGGCTTGTTGCTAGGGAGCTGACGTCACTGCCTTGTGACTTTTGCTGGTGTATTGCTGCCACAAGTGAACACCACGTTGTCTAAAATAAAAACTGCTTCAGCAAGTAGATATTTAATTTTCTTTGTGTTATTGTGCAATACGTGTGTATATGATAACAGTACGATAATATTTTGTTTTTAATTGTTTTGTATATTGTTGTTTGTGATGTGAAGTATGAAATAAAATGAACAGTAATTCTAAGTGCCTATGTATATTGCAGCTAAGGCATACGCAGTTAGACAGTAAAAATGGGGAGCCAACTCCAGGACCGCGATATATATCCAAGGGAAAGCGAGGGGTGATATAACGAGGGGTAGGTGTATAAGAGCATGATTCACTGGAGAGTGAAGGTCCAGTCAGTCCAATGGGGACCCTGTACATAAAGCTTTAAATAAAGATTATTTAAATAATGTGTGTGTTAAAGTGTACATAACTTTTCTAGATCGTTGTTTAAGCCAACAACAGTCTAGAACGGTTTAGAATAGCAGACTGAATATCTACCAATCCGACTATAAACACAAACCTGAATATCTATCAATCCGACTATAAACACAAACCTGAATATCTATCAATCTGACTATAAACACAAACCTGAATATCTATCAATCTGACTATAAACACAAAACTGAATATTTATCAATCCGACTATAAACACAAACCTGAATATCTATCAATCTGACTATAAACACAAACCTGAATATCTATCAATCTGACTATAGCCACAAACATTTTTTGTATAGCTGGTTGTGAAAGCACTCCGTTGTTTCAGCTGATGGAAAGCGGAGGAGCTGCTGTATGCCTGGATGACCTTGCTCTTCAGAGAAGGTGTTTAAAGCATGAAGGAAGCTTGTGAGATGAGTCTTGATAACCTTAGGGCTGACGACCAGCCAATGGAATTTTAAGTGTTGCGCTCTGAGACCAGGCACTGGCTACTTATCACACTAACTGTGATGAAGAGACTACTCTAATGCTCTGCTCTTTATCAGGTTCCTATAACCATGGTTACAGATAATTCACAATTAAGCCTATACAACTTGTACAGATATATGTGGTCCTGGTAATAGCTGTAAAACTGATCTAGCATCAAAGTCATTGATTTCAGATCAGATGAAGAAGGGCATCATAGGCAATGTCATACAGTATATTCTACCAAGTAGGATGTTGTCTGTTAAATCAGGTGGCACACCCTATAGACCAGGGGTAGGCAACCCTAGTCCTGTAGTGCCACAGACACTTCTGGTTTTTGTTTTACCCAAGCCCTAATTGATTCAATGATTGGCTTAAATGGTAAGAATTACCATGTGTTCCAGGTATTTAGCAATTGATGATTAAGAGATACCTACAAAACCTGCAGGACTATGGCACTCCAGGACCAGGGTTGCCTACCCTTGCTGTAGACTGTTCTTGCTTGAGCTGTCGCTGTTATTGTCACTGTCTGTCTGGCGGGCTGCCTCAGTATTGATGGGTGAGGATAATGTGTTTTTTATATATGATTCCTAGCCCTTGCTAGCTTTGAAGTCACACAGGGCTCTGGTAGAAAAACAATTCAAGGGAGTTCCTACAGGAATGGCTTTGGATCGGCTTACAGGCACATGCCAGCCAGAGCTAATTGTATTGACAGAAACCACTTGTAGCCAGATTTGTTCAGTTGTGAGACACAAGCAATGTAAATACTTTATTGAATTATTGAGAGCTAAGCAAGGTTTTAAAATCAAATTGTATTATTACGGATCCCCCTTTCCTTCTGATCAAGATATATAGGTTATTTGTTTGTATTTTATACTTCAATTAGGAATATCCAGATATTTCGCTGCAGATGAAAAGGTACCAGGATGCAGCAGTTTATCTAAAGCATTGGATTGGAAATAAATTAATTGAAAATTCCTAATAAAAAACCTCAATAAAAGGTTGAGTGGTTGAAATGGCTTTCTAAACCTTGGTTAGCTCTGATTTAACCCTTCCATTACCAGTTTTGCTCATGTTATGTTTTTTGCAAAACAACTTTTTTGCTCATTTTTCTGGGCTTTTCCATATTTGGAAAGCAAAGGGTTAATACAAGAAAAGCCAAATATACTCTACCCCCCACCTCCACAATTTACAAATATAAATGCATATATAAACTGCTGGACTGCTGGGTGGGGGGGGGGAACAACTTAAAAAGGTGCTCAAGACATAAAGACATGTTTAAAAAACCAGGAGTTAATTAGACTGGAGTATAAAATACCCCATAGTGTTTTTGTTTGTGTTGAATGGGTTGTTGATCTTTAATTTAGTTTAGTCCTTGTAGCACAGGGGGAATCAGACCACACAACTTTGTAATTTAGTGGTTTGAAAACCAGTGGACATTGGAATTCAGCACAATTGAGCTTGAACACAACTGCAGCTTGACACTTGTGTGTGCAAAACGAGAACATTATAACGCTATGCTGAGAATACCATTGAATCTGCTTGTCACATTCTTCTGAGAAAGCTTCATTTAATGAGCTTTAGGATCTTCTGCTAGATGTGTTTAAATACACAAAATAAGAAATCAACAGAAACCAATCCTAACTCATAGTATCTTCATTGAAGCCAAATTGTTCAGTCAATGTCAATTCCAATTCCCTTTTAATCAATTGTCCCTCATCATTGATCAAAATTGCAATTAGCAGTATTCTGTTAATGAGTTTTTCACAGTGGCAACAAATTGCTGAAATTGAAGTCACTGTTAGTCTATTAAACTGGCTTCAAATGAAGCAGTCAAACAATCGAATTGCTTTTAAATTGGAATTGGGAATTGAGTTTTAAATGGGATTGGAATTGAAAAACAGGAATTGACCCTGCATGAGACACTTTTTGACAAAGTCTTTACAGCGGTTCTTTAAGCATCTCTGAGTGGTGCATTTGTCACTGGAGTGTTGTAATAAGTTACTCTCTTAAATGCAGGTCAGATGTGCATACAATCTAAATGCTTTTTTACTGGTTTAAACCAATTGCTGCTATTTGTTTGCACCATAGACATTCCCTGCAGCCATGGAGGGAAGGCAATAACCCTTCAGCTTCAGAGCAGATTTAGCATCAGACTGAATGCGGATCTCTGATCATTTTAGTAACGCATTCTAACGAGGATTTCCCTCCTAGTTAGATTGATTGTGACGTTTGTCAGAGGCTTAGGGATTGACACACATTGATAGTGTGCCAGTAGGATTGGAGTGCTAGCTTGACACAGATAGGATTGACTTGGCACGGATGCCTGTGTTTCAAACAGTTTGAGAAGTGCATGTGGTTGTCTTTTACATTCCAACTGTTATAGTAAAACATTTCTTTTTGAATTGACACCTGGTTGTTAAAACTAATAAAGCATATAAAAAATAAATAAAAACTGAGTAGTGTTGTATAACCATCAAATCCACACTACCGTTCAAAAGTTTGGGGTCACTTAGAAATTTCCTTGTTTTCGAAAGAAAAGCAAATTTTTTGTCCATTAAAATAACATCAAATTGATCAGAAATACAGTGTAGACATTGTTAATGTTGTAAATGACTATTGTAGCTGGAAGCGGCTGATTTGTAATGGAATATCTACATAGGCATACAGAGGCCCATTATCAGCAACCATCAGTCCTGTGTTCCAATGGCACGTTGTGTTTGCTAATCCAAGTTTATCATTTTAAAAGGCTAATTGATCATTAGAAAACCCTTTTGCAATTATGTTAGCACAGCTGAAAACTGTTGTGCTGATTAAAGAAGAAATAAAACTGGCCTTCTTTAGACTAGTTGAGTATCTGGAGGATCAGCAATTGTGAGTTCGATTACAGGCTCAAAATGGCCAGAAACAAAGAACTTTCTTCTGAAACTCGTCAGTCTATTCTTGTTCTGAGAAATGAAGGCTATTCCATGCGAGAAATTGCCAAGAAACTGAAGATCTCGTACAACGCTGTGTACTACTCCCTTCACAGAACAACACAAAGTGGCTCTAACCAGAATAGAAAGAGGAGTGGGAGGCTCCGGTGCACAACTGAGCAAGAGGACAAATACATTAGAGTGTCTAGTTTGAGAAACAGACGCCTCACAGGTCCTCAACTGGCAGCTTCATTAAATAGTACCCGCAAAACACCAGTCTCAAAGTCAACAGTGAAGAGGCGACTCCGGGATGCTGGCCTTCTAGGCAGAGTTGCAAAGAAAAAGCCATATCTCAGACTGGCCAATAAAAAGAAAAAGATTAAGATGGGCAAAAGAACACAGACACTGGACAGAGGAAGATTGGAAAAAGTGTTATGGACAGACGAATCTAAGTTTGAGGTGTTCGATCACAAAGAAGAACATTTGTGAGACGCAGACCAAATGAAAAGATGCTGGAGGAGTGCTTGACGCCATCTGTCAAGCATGGTGGAGGCAATGTGATGGTCTGGGGGTGCTTTGGTGGTGGTAAAGTGGGAGATTTGTACAGGGTAAAGGGATCTTGAAGAAGGAATGCTATCACTCCATTTTGCAACGCCATGCCATACCCTGTGGACGGCGCTTGATTGGAGCCAATTTCCTCCTACAACAGGACAATGACCCAAAGCACAGCTCCAAACTATGCAAGAACTATTTAGGGAAGAAGCAGTCAGCTGGTATTCTGTCTATAATGGAGTGGCCAGCACAGTCACCGGATCTCAACCCTATTGAGCTGTTGTGGGAGCAGCTTGACCGTATGGTATGTAAGAAGTGCCCATCAAGCCAATCCAACTTGTGGGAGGTGCTTCAGGAAGCATGGGGTGAAATCTTTTCAGATTACCTCAACAAATTGACAACTAGAATGCCAAAGGTCTGCAAGGCTGTAATTGCTGCAAATGGAGGATTTTTTGACGAAAGCAAAGTTTGAAGGACACAATTATTATTTCAATTAAAAATCATTATTTCTAACCTTGTCAATGACTATATTTCCTATTCATTTTGCTATATTTCCTATTCAAACTCATTTCATGTATGTTTTCATGGAAAACAAGGAAATTTCTAAGTGACCCCAAACTTTTGAACGGTAGTGTACGTTTTGAAAAGCTACTGTAATTAAACATTCTAAGTCTTCGCCGTACTAAAGCCCTCCGCACACAGCCCGAATCAAGCCGTCCCGACTCATCTCATCTCAACTGGCCATACAGAGTCTGGGTGAATCGTAGCAGTGCATGCCTTTAAATCCAAGATTATGCAGATTTCAGTTGGGATGTCTTCAGATTTGAAGATTGAACATGTTGAATCTTTTTCAGACGCAGTTTCGTTAAGATGTGATCAGTGGTGAAGTCAACCAATGGTGAAGCAGGTTTAAGTGGCTTGTCATGTAACTTGTCATACAAGATGGCAGAATATTGACAGCTTTAGTTCCACAGGTAAAAATACATTAGTCTTGAATTGCTCTGAGTGTCCCGAATTCAAAAATACCAGATATGTGCACATTTGAATAGTTTTTTTTAGGTGTTTACTAATCAAAGGTAAATTATCAATTTACCTTTTTATTATCAATCTACTGGCAGCCTATATTTTCTTACTGCGCAAAACAGAAGTAACCGGTGCGTCGATCTCCACTAGGTCACAAATCACAAGCCCTTAGATCCACACCCTCAGAAAAAACGCCAAAGTCAAATAAAAGGTTAGATTTTATTTACCACAGGCTAAAGTGTAGTAGACAAACTATACAAAAAGTCAAACACTGTCTGAAACGTTTGCACATTGTAAATGGTCAATAGCTAGATGAATAGGCTAAGCGCTTCTTTTGGTTGCCTCGCGGCGCTGTCTCCAGTGTCTAATCAGCATAGGATGCCATGCATAATATGAGGGTCGTGATGTTGAGCTAAGTTAATACAAAAATGTGTACAGGGCAGTATTCATTAAATTTGCATACATAGTAATTACCAGTCTAGTTGTAGTCAGTTCAGTCTTAGCAGTGTGCGACACCCTGTTGGGAAAAACTCAATTGTGACATTAAACCAAAACTGAGCACAACTGATCGCTGAATCTGTGCATAGTCAGATGAGATGAGTCGGGATGGCTTGAGTCATGCTGTGTGCGGAGGGCGGGCTTAAGAAATCAATTCAAAGCTACTTACAGGGGATTTTGGTTGTAGCTTGAAACAGAAAAGAATAAAACCTCCGACCACCATAGAATACTTCACTTAATAATAATAACTTAGGAACATTTCATATTGAACTTTCCTTAGGTAGGTTCTGGTTACCTAGTGTTTCACATTACTGACAGCTGAGCGAATAAAAACGTTATCTTCGAGTCCCAGAGTGTCTCCCCGGGTGTGCAGGGTGAGTCATGCAGTCAGGAGAGCGCAGGGTCAGGTTCTGGCTGTGCCAGGTTGCATAGGTTCTGCAGTTCAAGTGTTTCATTTTTTTTTTTTTTATTGTATACCCCACAGGTTATGGCATCTCTGTTGTAAAAGTTCTTAAAGACAAATGTCAAACAACTGCTACTGGAAGAAGAAAGCCCAGATTGAGCAGAACTGAATAGAGGAATTAGTTCTGCTTGTAACCTTAGAGAAAAACAAGACGCTGCCGAAAATGCCTCCCTCAGGAAATATAAGAACCCTGTCTGGGATTCCGAGGGCACATGCTAAAGTTATAATTCGAGACGTATTGGGTTGTTTAAGCGGTGCTTAGACTTCTCATTTGCAGCATGTGTTGATACAGTCCACAGATGGGATTCTGTTAGTGAAGGTGTTTCAGTGTTTTCAGTTGTTAGCAGATTATCATGTATTCAAATGCTGTACATTGGACACCCTCAATATTTTCAATGCAAAGTTCTCTACTTTCTGTTGATATTCTTAGCACTCTGGAAATGAGGATATCTGTGTGCTATATATGAAAATTCTTCAACACTTTTTCAAACGCGCTAAGAAATTTTGTGTAAAACATCTGATTTAAAATTAATCCAGCAAAATATGAGCATTAAAAACAGTTAAATCAGCTACTCCTCATAAGAAGAACATAAGAAAGTTTACAAACGAGAGGAGGCCATTCGGCCCATCTTGCTCGTTTGGTTGTTAGTAGCTCATCTCATCTCATCAAGCAGCTTTTTGAAGGATCCCAGGGTGTCAGCTTCAACAACTTTACTGGGGAGCTGGTTCCAGACCCTCACAATTCTCTTTGTAAAAAAGTGCCTCCTATTTTCTGTTCTGAATGCCCCTTTATCTAATCTCCATTTGTGACCCCTGGTCCTTGTTTCTTTTTTCAGGTCGAAAAAGTCCCCTGTGTCGACATTCTCTATACCTTTTAGGATTTTGAATGCTTGAATCAGATGACCGCGTAGTCTTTTTTGTTCAAGACTGAATAGATTCAATTTTTTTAGCCTGTCTGCATACGACATGCCTTTTAAATCCGGGATAATTCTGGTTGCGCTTCTTTGCACTCTTTCTAGAGCAGCATTATCCTTTTTGTAACGAGGTGACCAGAACTGAACACAATATTCTAGATGAGGTCTTACTAATGCATTGTAAAGTTTTAACATTACTTCCCTTGATTTAAATTCAACACTTTTCACAATATAGCCGAGCATCTTGTTGGCCTTTTTTATAGCTTCCCCACATTGTCTAGATGAAGACATTTCTGAGTCAACATAAACTCCTAGGTCTTTTTCATAGATCCCTTCTTCAATTTCAGTATCTCCCATATGATGTTTATTGCCTGCGTGCAGTACCTTACACTTTTCTCTTTTAAATGCATTTCCATGCATTTCATTTGCCATGTGTCTGCCCATTTCTGAATGCTGTTTGCCACTCCTCCTATTTTTGTGTCGTCTGCAAATTTAACAAGTTTGCTTACTATACCAGAATCTAAATCATGAATGTAGATTAGGAATAGCAGAGAACCAAATACCGATCCCTGTGTTACACCACTGGTTACCTCGCTCCATTCTGAGGTTTCTCCTTTAAACAGTACTTTTTGTTTTCTACCTGTTAACCACTCCCTAATCCATGTGCATGCATTTCCTTGAATCCCTACTGCGTTCAGTTTGAGGATTAATCTTTTATGTGGGACTTTGTCAAAAGCTTTCTGGAAATCTAAATAAACCATGGCACATGCTTTGCAATTATCCATTGTCGATGTTGCATCCTCAAAAAAATCAAGCAGTTTAGTTAGACACAGTCTCCCTTTACTAAAACCATGCTGACTGTCTCCCAGGGTACTGTTACCATATAGGTAATTTTCAATTTTGGATCTTATTATAGTTTACATATAATAGAAGTCAGGCTTATTGGTCTGTAGTTACCTGGTTCGGTTTTGTCTCCCTTTTTGTGGATCAGTATTACGTTTGCAATTTTCCAGTCTGTCGGTACAACCCCTGTGTCAAGAGACTGTTGCATGATCTTGGTTAGCGGTTTGTAAATAACTTCATTTCTTTGAGTACTATTGGGAGGATCTCATCCGGCCCAGGGGATTTGTTTATTTTAAGAGCTCCTAGTCCCTTTAACACTTCTGCCTCTGTTATGCTAAAGTTATTTAAAACTAGATAGGAACAGGTCGACATGTGGGGCATGTTGTCCGTATCCTCCTTAGTAAAAACTTTTTTTTTTTCGTCTATGATTTTGCCATTTGTATCTCTTAGACATTTAACCTCCTCTTTGAATGCTCTCTTGCTGTTATAATATTGGAAAAAACATTTTGGAATTGGTTTTAGCCCCATTAGCAATGTTCATTTTTATCTTTCTCTTGGCCTTTCTAACTTCCTTTTTGACTTTCATCCTTTCAGTTTGCAGGCTGTTTGAAGTTTTAAATTAGTGTTTTATATAGTAGTTTGTAGTCATTTGTAATTTCAAATTCAGACTGAAAGTGCTTAGAAGTATTTTAATATGTAGATATCCTGTTTGGTGTAATATCAGCTTGTATTAATGCATTCCGCAATGGTGTCAGTACCATTGGTCAGTATTTAGAAAAAACAATATATTATTTCTTCGGCTGACAGTACTTCATGATGTGTAAAATACATTTAGTTTTTTTTTTTTTTTTAAACTCAGTGTTAAGTTTTGTCATAGAATGTATTCAGTGTGGCCTTGACCGGTAAAGAAGTTACATTAGCAAGCCATTACTAATGCATATGAAGTTATAAATCTGGTGTAACAGTCAGAGGCAGCAGCACTTTGAGACAGTGTGTTCTCTTTGTGGTGCTACTCTGAGAAAACAGCCCAGGCTGAAGCTTCAGTATGTATTGGAGCTATGTGTAGCCAGCACAGAACTAGCATTTCATCTTAGGGCCAAACATACAAATATACCACTTTTTTGTTTTAAAAATGTCCATCCGACAATTGAAGTTCAGGTTTTGCATTGGAACACTTCATTCGTGTTGTTTGTGATGCACAGGTTTGGCAGTGCTGGTACCCTGTGTGTCGGGGTCACCCTCGCCCCTAGGTGCATTTTATTATGTATAGTGTGGGTTATGTATCACAGGTGATTGAATATGTGTGTTGCTATGCGGACACGGGGATGTCACATTGAGTTCACATGCAGACTGCCGAGGCCAGATTGAATGGTTAGCAATCAAGTCCCGGCACAGCTGTATTTAATAGTCATGAATTCCTCACTCGGGGTTGGGTGTACAGAGAGGAGGTACGCGTGCTGGTTCAACACCAGCCCGCTACTTGTTAAAAGCTCAGTGTTTGTTTGTCTGTTTCTTTATTTTGAGTGTTTTGTTCTGTTCAGCCTGTTTGTTTTATAATAAATCTGCGCAGCAGCTCCTTTCACTCACCACACCGTGTCTACTTCCTGGTCTGACACAAGTCATCCGTGACACCCTGATACAGGGCTTGTAAAATGAGTGATTCCAGAACGTGACACAGATAGGAAGCTGCTTTGACTCATTACATTCTTACTGGCCATGCCTAATGGAGTGATAACGAGAGTCACACTTCCAAGTAAGGAGGAATAAAGATGGTTAAGGCATCCTGACGACTTTTTACACTTATAACTTTAAAGTCTGTTTCAAAGCTCTTTTCAAAATGACCGCTCTTGTGCACTGATAGTGTCAGAATTATTGTCCACATTGTCATAAAGATAACACAGCAATAACGATCCATGATGTGGTACAGAACAGAAAAGCCAGAGCTCTTATTATGCTTTAAAAAAAAAATAAATAATGATTATCGCTCTTCCTGCAGTGATTTAGAGGACAGATGTCAAACCCCAGTGCACAAGAGTGGACATTTTGAAAAGAGCTTTGAAACAGATTTTAAAGTCAGGATGTTAGCAATGAAAAATGACAGGTCTGTTATTTAAACGGTTGTAGCAGCACGTGGGGATGTGTCACGCTGTATTGTTCAGAACCCCGCTACTTGCTCTTTAAATTCCATGTGCAGTGGTTCAGTAGGTCAGCAGTCACTATAATGCCGGCACGGGGGTAGGGGCGTCAGCACTGGGGGGTTGGGATTTGTGTAGCTGAGCCTGCCGAGGTCAGAAAAGGGCTCTCTGATAAAATAAATGGAAACCGATAACAAGTCATAGATTTTAGGTAACAGTGAAACAATCTATGCAATGGCATGTAAACTAGTCAGACATTACCGTAAGTTTCAATATCCACCATGTCCATATACTAGCTCTATACCATTACAGTATAGTATACATTCTCTAGTGTTTAATTAGATAAACACTCAGTACTGTTTACCATCTAGAACTTCACATGGTACATCTGACAGTTCAGCTGATCTCGTCTACAGATATCTAAGACAGGCAACTAGAACTGAAGAGCAGCTCCTGGACTCTTCATAAACACAATATACAAAACTGGAAGAAGAACCACTGAGAAGGAGCTTCAGAGAAGGGACGCAATTGAGCCTGGCTGTACTATAGCTGTATTGAGCCTGGCTGTACTATAGCTGTATTGAACCTGGCTGTACTATAGCTGTATTGAGCCTGGCTGTACTATAGCTGTATTGAACCTGGCTGTACTAAAGCTGTATTGAACCTGCTGTACTATAGCTGTATTGAACCTGGCTGTACTGTAGCTGTATTGAACCTGGCTGTACTATAGCTGTATTGAACCTGGCTGTACTATAGCTGTATTGAACCTGGCTGTACTATAGCTGTATTGAGCCTGGCTGTACTATAGCTGTATTGAGCCTGGCTGTACTATAGCTGTATTGAACCTGGCTGTACTATAGCTGTATTGAGCCTGGCTGTACTATAGCTGTATTGAGCCTGGCTGTACTATTGCTGTATTGAACCTGGCTGTACTATAGCTGTATTGAACCTGGCTGTACTGTAGCTGTATTGAACCTGGCTGTACTATAGCTGTATTGAACCTGGCTGTACTATAGCTGTATTGAACCTGGCTGTACTATAGCTGTATTGAACCTGGCTGTACTATAGCTGTATTGAGCCTGGCTGTACTATAGCTGTATTGAACCTGGCTGTACTATAGCTGTATTGAGCCTGGCTGTACTATAGCTGTATTGAGCCTGGCTGTACTATAGCTGTATTGAACCTGGCTGTACTATAGCTGTATTGAACCTGGCTGTACTATAGCTGTATTGAACCTGGCTGTACTATAGCTGTATTGAACCTGGCTGTACTATAGCTGTATTGAACCTGGCTGTACTATAGCTGTATTGAACCTGGCTGTACTATAGCTGTATTGAACCTGGCTGTACTATAGCTTTATTGAACCTGGCTGTACTATAGCTGTATTGAACCTGGCTGTACTATAGCTGTATTGAGCCTGGCTGTACTATAGCTGTATTGAACCTGGCTGTACTATAACTGTATTGAACCTGGCTGTACTATAGCTGTATTGAACCTGGCTGTACTATAGCTGTATTGTCATGCCTTCAATAATGTAGATCTTCTCATTTCTTGAGTGGTTGTTGTATACTGATAAGCAGCGATGAGAATGAAAGGAATTGAGCCAGTGATGAGTGACTGAGTCTCCTTGCAGCAGATCTTTTAATAGTTTTTTGCCCTGCCTTTCTAAGCTGCTGTCAGGTGATACAGCTTGTGAGGGTTGGGGGTGTTACAAGCTTAGCGCACCAGCCATCTGTTCATTACAAGTATAAGGCGAACAAGGGTGCTCATTTGCCATTTAAAACAAAAAACAACCTTCCCCCAGGACACTGCTTCCTCACTCCCATGTGACTAATTGGTCCAAATACCCCACCCCCCATCATTAATGTCTTCTGCCTGATTGAAAAATTGAGAACAAAAAGCTGCTCAAAGTACAAAGGAAGCAGAGGGCTGCGGAATGCAGAGTGACTCTACAAAACATCACATGTTTGGCTGATGCTGTCTGGCTGTGAACGGGGCAGAATCCACTTGAACAGTGTTGTTCCTACTTGGAGCGACCCTCTCCAGAGTCCATCTGGGAGGGTTCCAGGGGCACGCTGTGGGGTTTCATTTTGTTTACCATCGGCGGAAAGTAGAATCGTCTATCTCTTTCCAATAGAGGACACCAGGGTGTCTAAACTGCTTTTGTTTGTTTGTTTGTTTGTTTTTTCAAGTGAATCTGATGTCTGTGTGTGCATTGTGTGTTTTTGTTTGTTTGTTTTTGTGTTAACAGGTTTTGAACGAAAATGTTTGGAATATATTACGTCCTGTCCCCATTGTAACCTATTAGCAGCAACTGCACTTAGAATGTTTCACTGAGAGTGTAGATCTGCACTTAGAATGTTTCACTGAGAGTGTAGCTGTGCATTTAGAATGTCCATGACTTTTTATGTTTTAATAGTAGTTCCTGGCTACAATATCAGTTTTAATGATTTATAATAAGTTAATATCATCCTGTGTGGTAAATGCCTAGTGGATCCTGGGAAAACTGCAAAATTACTGTGCAGAATTGCCTTACAAATTTACTGTGACAAACTTTTATAAGGACAGAACCGCACAAGATCTTTTATACAGTTAGAGGCACCCTACACCAGGCCTTTCCACTCCTGGTCTTTGTTCCAACCCTGTGCTCAGTTGTTTCATTGAACCAATTAAACCTCCATCCAGACCCTGAAGTAGTTAATCATATCATTGTACCTGTTAAACCAGGACTGTGATTGGACACCCCTGCCCTGAACACAACATTTTTACTTATATTGCAAGAGCTTTGCTCTTTCCTCGTTTTAGGGTCAAGTTTAAAAATAATAAAAAAATAAGTCAGTTAAGTGCAGTTTCATACTTCCTATTACATTTCTGCGAAGTCATTTCCTCAATGGATGATACATTCCTGACCTATTAGAGCCCCTGTTGATATAAATCTAGGTATTTAGGTGATAGCAGAGATACTCAGTGTGTTCTATTTCACCCCTGTGACTTCATCTCTCGCTTATCAGAGTTCTGCGCCTGCTGCAGCACCACACTCCTCTCTGGGCGTCACTAGAGATTAGGAGAATATACTGGTGCACCATCCATCTCCCCTCAGTCATGTTCAGATAACAGCAGCACAGCTTTAAGAAGCTGAGGAAAAGCAGAGAATCAACAACATGGTGCTTAGCGAGCTGGAATGGAAGAGTGTAAACTAGGGCACTATGCCTTTAACCTGTACCAGGCTGCTTAACAAAGAGATAGAAGTGAAGCACGCCAAATTGATTAGGAGAGGAAACACAGGCACTGAGCTGTCACAATATTATTAATATAAATCAGATATATGATTACAGAGATCTTTTTTTCTGCGTGGTAAACCTAGGTGTGCTCCATTCTCGGTGGTCACTTTTTTAAATTCAGCCCCAGATTCATATTTAGTCACATCTAGATACTTAGTTTTTCAGCAGTCATACAATACCTCATAACCAGAAATCATCTTCATCTCCAGTGTTAGCCTGTCTGTCCCCACTTTGTACCATGCAATGTATATATATGGGTCATTCCATGCCAACTCAACCAGTGCCGTTGCCTGTCCGTCTCTCATTTTCCTAGAAAAATTCACCTGAGGGTTTTCAGACATGCTGAGTTCAGAAATGATAGCCATTATTGTTATTTAAATTTCCCCTTCGACCTGTGACCTTGTAAAGGTCAACCTAAAGTGAGAAAGGGACCTTGACCAGAAGAATCACCCTGGGTGCAATTTAGATGCTACCATCATGTGTAGCACCTCTTCTACTCGTATTGAATAGGCCTTTTCAGAAAATACTAGGAGCACCCTACTCACTTCTTCACTTCTTGCAAATTGCCAGACAAGGCTTTATTCAAACTTCAGTCTAACCCTTTACCTTGTAGGGGATGTGGGTCCTGAAATGTAAGTATTGCTGTAAGAACCTTAGGAACCAGTCTTCCAAATTCTGTGAAAAACTTTTGGTTTCAAGTCCCACCACTCGTCATTAAACCCCCTTGAAATCTGAATTTTTGCTACTTGTACCAAGTTTAGGCCATAATAACTTGCGTGGGGCAACTCCAAAAAATCACCCAAAGGTATGTTTGGATATATTTTAATGAGATCTACAAGCATCAAGCAAAATATGTTGGTATCCGGGGATTTGTCATGCATTCCATCATTGCTTGTGGCCACTTTGGTGAGGTTAAAGTACCACATAGTTCTACACAAACTGGCTATTTCTTAAATTGTGCATTCTCTGAGGATTGATCTAGAGGAAAGAGTAACAATGTGTGGTTCCACTGGCACTAGCGTGGAGCTGAGGGATTATGAACTTGTTATGACACATTTGAAACTACCAAAACCTTACTTAGTTGGATTTTAAAAACCAACAAGTGATAGTAAAGTTGTTTTTATAAGCTGTGGTGCCTACCTAGGGGGATAATTGACTGACTGACCAACCATTTGTGAAAAAGCCATTTGCTGCATTCTCATGCTAGCCAATCAGTCAATTTCAGGCACAACTGAAAGTCTTTGGTTTAGGAGGTCTTCAATGACAGAGACAGGTGTACTTAAACAGTGCTGTAAACAGGGAAGATTTTTATTTTTTTAAGAAAAACTGTGAATTTAGTTTTTAAAACCCAACTAAATAAAGTTTTGGTAGTTTCAAATGTGTCATTGTAACAAAGAAGTCCCAAGTCCCATGCGAGTTCATAACCCCTCAGCTCCAAGCTAGTGCAAGTGGAAGCACACACTGTTACTTTTTCCTCTCGATCAATCCTCAGAGAATGCAAAGTTGAAGAAATAGCCAGTTTGGATAGAACTATGTGACACTTTAGCCTCACCAAAGTGGCCATAAACAATGTTTGAATGCATGACAAATGCAACTTCAAAAATCCCAAATCCCCGGATACCATAATATTTTGCTTGATACTTGTAGATCTCATCAACATCTATCCAAACATACCTTTGGGTGATTTTTTGGAGTCCCCCCACACAAGTTATTATGGCCTAAACTTGGTACAAATAGCAAAAATTCAAATTTCATGGGGGTTTAATGACCAGTGGTGGGACTTGAAACCAAATGTTTTTCACAGAATTTGGAAGACTGGTACCTAAGGGTCTTACAGCAATACTTACATTTTAGGACCCACATCCCCTACAGGGTAAAGGGTTAGGCTGAAGTTTGAATAGAACTTGTCAGTTTACCCCTTGTCTGGCAATTTGCCAGAAGTGAGTAGCACCCTAGTATTTTTTTTCTGAAAAGCCCTATTCAGTACGAGTAGAAGAGGTGCTACACATGATGGTAGCGTCTAAATTGCACCGAGGGTGATTCTTCTGGTCAAGGTCCCTTTCTCACTTTAGGTTGACCTTTGCAAGGTCTCAGGTCGAAGGGGAAATTTAAAAAAACAATAATGGCTATCATTTCTGAACTCAGCATGTCAGAAAACCCCCAGGTGAATTTTTCGGACGGGCAACGAAATGTCCCTTTTCTGGTTGAGTTGGCATGGAATGACCCATATACTATGTGTTGAGCTATTTATCTATTTGTAATCTATTTGTAATGCTGTGCAAAGGGAGATTAGGGAAGCAAAGACGGTCTGTTATGAACAGATGAACAGATTCCTAAATAGCAAACTGTATTTCATAAAAACTAATATTAAAAACAAGTTCAATATACAGTATGCCGATTTATTCCAAAGGATATGAAAACAAGCAATTATCTGTATATTGTCACATACTGTATATACTCTGTACATTTCACAATACTGTGCATTAAAAATGATATACTGTACTGTGCTACTGACCAGTATGGCTTTTAGTTTTAGTGTTTATTTATACATTTAAAGATATTGATAAGTATTGGTAAAACAAACAAGTAAAACAAACAGCATCCCAAACTACAATGTGTAATTCACCAATACTTTCTGTAAGGGGATAACATGATAATGAAAAACAAAGTTAGTAACGGTTTCTGAAAAGTAGCATTCAGTAACATGACCAGCATCAATGCTGCCCTTTTATATTCAGCTTTGTATGATATACACTACCGGTCAAAAGTTTTCGAACACCTCCTTTTTTCCAGTTTTTATTGAAATTTACGCAGTTTAATGTCTCAATGTACTCTGAAATTAAAGCATAGAACAAATAAACAATTGGAGATAAAAAAGAAATCATGGAATCGTTTTGTTTAACAAAATGGAACAATGGAACAATGGAAATCAAATTTTGTTCGGAAAGTTCTTCCCAACACTGTTGCAGAAGTTCCCACAAATGTGTTGCACTTGTAGGTTGCTTTGCTTTCACCCTTCTGTCCAGTTCATCCTAAACCAGCTCGATGGGATTTAAGTCTGGAGACTGTGCTGGCCATTCCATGATTTGAAGCCTACCGTCTTGTTCTTTTCTTCTAAGGTAGTTCTGACATAGCCTGGAGGTATGTTTTGGGTCATTATCTTGCTGTAGGATGAACCCCTGACCAACTAGGCGTATACCAGAGGGTATTGCATGGCGCTGCAAAATGCTGTGGTAGCCGTTTTGGTTCAGGGTGCCACTCACTCTGTGCAAGTCGCTGACTCTGGATCCGGCAAAAGAGCCCCAGACCATCACGCTTCCTCCTCCATGTTTGACAGTTGGTGTCACACACCGAGGAATCATCCTTTTGCCTACTCGACGGCGTACAAAAACCCTGCGTGATGAACCGAAGATTTCAAATTTTGATTCATCAGTCCATAAGACCTTCTTCCAGTCTTCAGTAGTCCACTGGCGGTGCTTCATGGCCCAGGCAAGCCTCTTTTTTCTTATTTTGCCATCTTAGCAATGGCTTTCTTACTGCCACTCGACCTGTCAAACCTGCAGCTTGAAGTCTTCTCTTCACAGTTGAAACTGAGACTTGCTTACTTCGACCAGTGTTAAGCTGTGCTTGAAGCTGTTGTCCTGTGAGCCGCCTATCACGCAAGCTGTTGACTCTCAGAAACTTGTCTTCTGATTCTGTTGTGGCTTTGGGTCTGCCAGACCTCTTCCTGTCAGAGTTTCCTCCAGTTTCCAAGTGCCTTTTGATGGTGTAGGAAACTGTACTCACTGACACCTTGGCTTTCTTTGCAATTTCTCTAAAGGAAAGACCTACACTTTTAAGAGTTATAATGGTCTGTCTGTCTTCCTTTGTTAATTGCCTTTTTCTCGCCATTATGATAGCAATATACTACTTCTTGCAGTACAATACTGTCCAAATAATGCTTAAGAGGGTGTAGTAACACAGTCTGTTCCAACACTGCTTTTATACAGACAGAGGGTTTGTAAGTAATCAACAAAAGTTGGGACACCTGTAGGAATTGTTAGCATCAACTTT
Organism: Acipenser oxyrinchus oxyrinchus; assembly: GCA_030684275.1. Lineage (NCBI taxonomy): Eukaryota > Metazoa > Chordata > Actinopteri > Acipenseriformes > Acipenseridae > Acipenser > Acipenser oxyrinchus. The sequence goes on from CM060276.1 coordinate 7,026,429, forward strand.
CAAGGCTTAATTTACTTCCATTGCTGCAGAACAGCTGTAAGTTGTTAACCCATTACTTGTTCCCTGAAAAAGGCCTTTTTGTATAACTCTGAAATGTACATTATTTTTCAGTTTTTGGTAACCTAAACTTTTTTTTTAACCTCTGGCAGTTTACCGCTTACCTTTGTACCATTTCAGGTTATTCACTGGACTTGGACTGCTTAAATTTCAATAAAAACTGGAAAAATGGGGGTGTTCTAAAACTTTTGACCGGTAGTGTACATTGACTTGCAATTTTACAAAGGTCTCTTGACCAGTTCCTAGATATTACTGGGGAAAACTATTCACCACAGAGCAATGAAAGTTAGCAGATAGACACAGTAGTTCCAGGTGAAGAGGGTGGCACGGTTGGCACCATGTGTCACTGGGCACCCTGTCATAGCATTGCCACCTAGGTATGACATCATTACCCAAGAATTACATTACTCAGGAGCTTAGCTGTTCAAAATCCTTTGCTCTGTTGGCGATTTTGTGTCGTGGCATCCAGGTCAATCTGCTAAACAAATCAGTACTTTATAAACAAAGTATTATTATTTGTTTATTTAGCAGACGCCTTTATCCAAGGCGACTTACAGAGACTAGGGTGTGTGAACTATGCATCAGCTGCAGAGTCACTTACAATTACATCTCACCCGAAAGACGGAGCACAAGGAGGTTAAGTGACTTGCTCAGGGTCACACAATGAGTCAGTGGCTGAGGTGGGATTTGAACCGGGGACCTCCTGATTACAAGCCCTTTTCTTTAACCACTGGACCACACAGCCTCCAAAGTAAGAAGTAAACACAATTCAAAATGCTGTAGTTTATTATTTGTACAAAACATGCCCCTGTGGGCCATACAGTGTAATGAGAAGTACCATTTTATGAATTTATATTCGTTAAATGTAATACAAATTGTATACATTATAAGTTTTAACTCTGTACAACGGCTGTGCCAACAAAAACATGAATAAAAGCAATAAAAAGAACAACCAGACAATCTGCTTAACACTGCCCTTCAGTCTTGGTTTCTCTCTGTCTTTATTTAAGTAACAACCTGTTTGTCGTCATCGTCATCATCATCATCTCCTTTACTGACACCTGCCTCTGCAGCAGAGTGCTGGTGCCTCACCTCTGCAGCTTTCTCTTGGATAGTAGACTCATTACAAACGTCAGCGTTTTTATCAATGTCTACAAATGCATCTCATCTCCATCCTCCACTGGCATTTCAACATTTCTATCTAGTGCAGGAACAATGTACTGTCAATAATAAAACAAGCACTCTAATGTTATATTCTTAACTAGACCACTGACACTGTCCATGAAACAATGTCATACTGTACACATTTATAAAGCTTTATTGAACATTTTGTCTAATGCCTTCACTAATCTCCTGGAAATAAAGCCAGGCTTAAGAAATGCCTTATACAAAGTCTCGCTTTTCACTTCACGCCAAGCCTTTTCCACCAAGTTAATTGCATCAAGGAGCGTCACACTGGGGAAACTTGTGCGCCTCCATCCACTTCTGCTATACCACGCATCAGCAACTGTCGCTGATACAAAAGGTGCACAAAAAAACAACCAAAAAACATCAATTGAACATACATTGCACACCATTAGAGTAGTAAACATAGCTACGTGATTATTAAAATGTCATTAACTGTTAGTGTTTGAACAGGGGACATGTTACGTGTGTGGATCGTCACTGGATAACAATGAGGCAGACACAGAGCAGTGGGTGTTGACACGCTGTACAGGCGGCAGATTTAATAACATATGGGTCAGAATAATGACAAAAATTCAAAGGGCATAATAATAGGAGCATGCTATAAACCGCCAAATTCAGACGCAGAGCAAAATAATGTGTTATACAATGACATTAGAAATGCGTGTAGAAAAGGAGAAGCCATACTAATCGGGGATTTCAACTTCCCCCGTATAAAATGGGAGAACCCGATGGGGAGCACGACGGACGAAATTGAAATGGTGGAAATGACAAATGACTGCATCCTAATGCAATTTGTCAAGGCACTGACTAGAGGGGAGGCATGCCTTGATTTAGTCTTTTCAAATAACAAAGACAGAATAACTAAAACAGAGGTCAGAGAGCCATTGGCAAACTCAGACCACAATATGGTCTCATTTGAAGTGATTTTTAAAACCCAAAAAGTAATGACTAATGCTAAGGTTTACAATTTTAGAAAAGCAAACTATGAAGGTATGAAACAGAGACTAACAGAAGTAGATTGGAGTAAAATAGAGAAAACATCCACAGAAAAAGGATGGCTGTTTTTTATAAATGTAGTACTAGAGGTGCAAACCAATTACATCCCAAAGGTAGACAAATTTAAATCTAAAACAAAATGGCCAAAATGGTTTAATAGATCAATTAAAAAAAAAAAAATTCAGCGAAAAAAGGCACTTTACAGAGCGTTTAAAAGGGACCAAAAACAAAGTACACAGAAAGAGTACTTGGAACTGCAAACACAAGTCAAAAAGGAAGTTAGAAAGGCCAAGAGAGAGAAAGAAATCAATATTGCTAAGGGGGCTAAAACCAATTCCAAAATGTTTTTCCAATATTAAGAGACACAAATGGCAAAATCATAGACGAAAAAATAGCAAATATATTAAATGATTACTTTTCACAGGTTTTTACAAAGGAGGACACAGACAACATGCCCCACATGTCGACCTGTTCCTATCCAGTTTTAAATAACTTTAGCATAACAGAGGCAGAAGTGTTAAAGGGACTAGGAGCTCTTAAAGTAAACAAATACCCTGGGCCAGATGAGATCGTCCCAAGCATTCCCAAGATTCAAAATCCTAAAAGGTATAGACAATGTCGACCCAGGGGACTTTTGTGATCTGAAAAAAGAAACAAGGACCAGGGGTCACAAATGGAGATTAGATAAAGGGGCATTCAGAACAGAAAATAGGAGGCACTTTTTTAAAGAATTGTGAGGGTATGAAACCAACTCCCCAGTAATGTTGTTGAAGCTGAAACCCAGGGATCCTTCAAGAAGCTGCTTGATGAGATTCTGGGATCAATAAGCTACTAACAACCAAACGAGCAAGATGGGCCGAATGGCCTCCTCTCGTTTGTAAACTTTCTTATGTTCTTATGTTCTTAACACAGGCCCGCTTGGGTACCAACAATGGTAATCCTAGCAACGGCTTTAATAAAGAAGAAAAAACAAAACAAAGGTAAAAATAAAAGTTTGCCACACAAGGCGAGTGTTAGTCTCACTAAACGAGACGTCCCACTCCAGGAACCTACTACACTATGGTAACCTTTTCTATTCTTGGATGGGATCAACATCCCCTAAACTAACCTATTGCTGTTGCTCCTGAAGTCCTGGCCTCCCAGCGACTGCGGGTCGTGGTGATGGTCCTGGCTGGGCAGAGCCTTCACAGGCACCGTTTTGCAGTTGAAGGGTTCCGTAATAGTTTTCCTGCAGAGCGGACGCTCTCCTCCTTGATGTAAACAAAGGCGCCCCTCTGTGTAGCACAGGGGTGCAGTTGCTTCAAACTGTGGCGCAGGCGCTTTTAGAGCTCCACACGGCATCCCCGGGCACGCCCCCCAGCTAATCCAGACCTCCAGATCAGCTCAGCACCAGGCGAGCCTACCTGCTCCATTGGTTGCTTAGCAACGCGTCTCCCGTTCCGCGTCCCAGCTGCACACATTTGTGCAGGAACCAGTGACAGTGTTAAATAACTTGCAGTTTCGAATTGGTCCCAGGTCCATCGGCTGCAATCTCCAAGTTGTGCTTGGTGGGGGAGAAAAGCCAGCTTGATGTTTAGCAGGTGGGAACAGATGGTGTTTCTGCTGTAACTCTGTCCCAGGCCCGTAGCCAGTTCTCAAATAAAGCAGAAGTCATCCAGACTTTCTTGTTAACCTTGGAAATGACAGGTAGGGATTTCACTCCTCTCATGAGGGTTTTGAGATTTTACTTTTTCGCTACCATCGCTATTTGCAAAAACATAACTGTAAATCTCTCCTACTTGTTTTTCTTCCGTGCAAATTTTTGCCAGAAAAGGTCAAAGTGTGGCAAAAGGCGATAGAAAAGGGTACTTTCATCTGCATTAAAAATATCTTTTGGATCCCAATTGGCTATCGTTGTCGGAAGCACACCATGGACCCACATATCAAGTACATTTTCATCAACATCAGCAGCCTCCCTGCACTGATGCTTTAAAATGATGCCATTCCTTTTCCGTCTCTCAAGCCAGCCGGTGCTGTTTGGAGTTTTCACAGCCCAAAGCGTCAGCAAGTTGTTGAGGTTTTTTGTGAAGGACAGGACGGCTCAGTGGTAAGTTTCTGGTACAGGCTGATTTAAACCACTGAAGCAGTGCTTCTCTACTTCGGCAAAAGTTGACCTTCAGATTTGTTTGGCAACTTTGCTCCTGCCTTGTGCAAACTGCCTCTTGTCTGTGTTCTTCATTATTGTGTTTACCGTGGTTTTCGCTGGGTCGCATTCCTTCGCCACTTGAACTTGTGTTTTTTTACCACTGGAAAGGTAATTTACTTTAATTTTATCTTTTGATTCTGAGCGCTTTTCATTTATTGGTAGTCATTCTCACGGGTTGATGAGCGGTACAGGGTTCGTACGCTAGTCTAGAAGTCTGGAAAAAGTATGGAAAAATGCCAAACTGATTTCCAGGCCTTGAAAATGCTTGAAAAACCATGTCTCCATTATGAAAGTCTTGAAAAAGTCTGGAATTTTACTAGTATCACGGGAGAATGAAAATAATTCTGCGATTATTTATTTTTATTAATAATAAGTGATCTCGAAAGCGGGTCAGCAGTAGCGGCAACTATCTAGGCAATTTACTAGTAGCAACTATGTTGCCTGCGACCAAATCCCACGAGGATTGCCCCGTGTAACACCCCTGACAACGTCCTGACAACTCAAGCAGTCCTATCCAGTCTGCTCCAGTGAAACGAAGGGTAAAATGGACCCTAAGACAGCCAAAATATATACATTTATATTGAAGGCTATGATTTTTTAAACAAAGTTACAAACTGGAATTACAAGCTACTGTTCTCTGCTCACCAAGATACACGTTTTGTTATCTTATTGTTACCTTTATTAAATCGTTAACATTATTTCCCAACAAGAAAAAAAAATCGAATACAAAACAATAGTTATTATCACTAACTCAGATAGATAAATAAATAAATAAATAAATAAATAAAATATGGTGTGTATAAACGTAGCATGTGGTAATGATTTTTCCTTTGACATCATAAGTGCCGCCGTGACTGTCATTTACTGTCCTGTGTAACAGGAAAACTGTGCATATTAAACAGTATATATGTTATAAACAAGTCAGTCAGTTTTAAGCAGAGTAATTCCCCATTAAAGCCCATGTTGTTTGGCAGGGACATGCCTCCTCAATACGTTGTAAACAACTCTGTTCTAACAGGATCCGTTATAGGTGGAGTGCGTCTGTATAAGAATTAACACCTCTACATCTCCTGTTGCAGACATTCCTACACAAATGACCACACTGCAGAAGACAGCACAATGTGTGGGATAAATCACTGCTATGGGACAAATGCAGCCAGGAAGCAAAAATAACACACATTAATTTTCAAATTAGGCACTTTAGAACCTCTTGAAATTTCTATTACATTCTATTGTGAAGTCATCATCCTCCAGAACTTTTCTTTTGAAAGACATCTTGTTCATAACAACAGCTTGTTTACACACTGCTTTTTCCAGTGTGTAAACAAGCAAACAGTGAAGCGGACTTGTAATCCGAAACTCTATGTTTTATAATTTTTTTATGAATTATTCACATTTTTGTGTACCTACATTAACTTGTTTTCTTTTTGATTGTGCTCCTTCTGGTACACATCAGTTTTCCTTTTTCAAATTTTACATATATGTGTATATAATCTCAAAGCAATCTGGATTATACTTTTTATATATGCATGCAATACGGACAATGCAAAACCAAGGTAAAGTAATGTGTTTCTTAGGAAGAAAATGCAAGGGGTTCTGTAACTCTTTAACATTGAACTTCTTAAAATAATGACTGCTATGGAATAGGCTCCTTACAAAATCAGACAAACATTTTGTTGAAAATTATAGAAATTATGAAAAACTGAGGTATAGCAACCCCGAGGTATCACAGAAAATGTTTAAACTAAATCTTAAAAAGACTGTGGCAGATTTCTTTAAGATTTAAAAGGTATATTTTTATTTGAAAACAAGGACATTCTTAAGGGAATTCACTTTTAAGCAGATGTCTTTACAATGTGGTTGCGAGTCTTATTTCAAAGTGTCTGAATCTTCTTTACAGCATCTGAAAGCTCATGTTTATTGCTGCTGCTTGCTCACATGGTGGTCCAAACACAAGACCAAGGATTACCATCCGCATTCCTGAAGGGATACCCAAGCCTGCAAACAGTTCTGTCTGTCTGTCTGTGTCCAAACGTGTGCTAATAACAAGTTAAATATCTAGCAGGCTTCTGTTTTGCATAGATGCCCGCTGGAACATTGAAGTGCTTAACTGTGAATTAAATTTTAAATCAATCTGTGCATAAATACAGGCTTTTTCCCTTAACATTCTTATCTACAACTAATCTGATAACATAAAAAGCTACGTAAACGCTGATACTTTCTGACGCTGAAATCATGTCTGTGACAGGACACCGTAATGAAGGCTCAATTCGCAGCTACTGGACAGCAAATCAACAGGAAAGACACGATTGGTCCACAATTCTGTGATCAGCTGGATCCAAACAACACCCTGCCTCAAAACCAGTCAGTCAAACTGCCAACCCTGCTTCAGTTCCTTCCGCACCAGCCAATCCACTCCCTTCCAGCTTGAATGATGCCCCGCCTCCAACAAGTTTTGAGTCCGACTCTATACAGTTAATTTATCTGGCAATGTCCAGATAAATTATAATAAGAAAGAGTAAGAACCCAATAAATATGTTAGCCAAATAATAATAATAATAATAATAATAATAATAATAATAATAATAATAATAATAATAATAATAATAATAACCGTTTTCTCTACGTGTGTTGTTTTTCTGTTCTAATTATGTTAGGGACTATTTTCCTCAGCGGAAGGTTACCTGGTGAAATATCAGAAGTTCAAGGTAAATATAGGTTTTAAAGTTTGTGGTAGATGACCTTGGTTTTCGTTAGCGCCCTCGCCTACGACTCGGGACTCATAACTCCAGTCACGGTCATCTACCACACAGTGGAGCCTGCATCGACAGGCTGTATCGCTTAAATATATACACTATGTCTTGACCTATTTATAGTCTTTAATCCTGTTTATAATGCTGTCTCAGGGGAGATTATGGAAACAGAGGCTGTCTGGCTGTCAAAGACTGCTTCCATATAAACCCTTGTGCTTCATTTAAACCTCTTCTCAAGTTCTACACAGTAATCAGTAAACTGTCGGCATTTCGGATGTCCGCACTCATGAACAAAAACTCAGAGATTGTCAGATTGTCTTCATCTGCTTATTTTGTGTTCTTTACTCATTGATTGTGGAGGTTGAAAGCACAAACGAACATGTTTCGACTTGAAGCTGCCGTCCTCGGTGTTTAAACGTGAAAAACTTGGACAGGCGATCGAGGTGAAACATGTTCGTTTTTACTTTGCTTTGAATTGAGGGAGGCTTGTACTGCATACTAGTATGAACTTTTCCTTTACATTCATGGAAGTATTTTATTAGCTTTAAAGATTGTGCTGCCCTTTTAACGCACAGGGAGATCTTAATATTAAAACATTCACACCTAGACAAACCTCTCAATCGTCTCAGCGTGTGAGCCAGCTTTTAATGTCAAACTTCCACTGACCTAACTTTCAAAACCATTCCCAATGCTGCTTTATAGCTGGGCTCCTGGTAGTGTTAATCAGATAAAGAATGTCAAACAAACATATTCAGACTTAATCACTGAAGCTGCTTAATAGAAAAGAAATGCTGCTAATCCTCATATAAAATTAAATACCCTTTAATCATTTCTAAATGTACATGGAACATGTAATTATAGTCTGTATGTAAATGTAAAATGTTTTAAAGTCTGTACATTAGCTGTTGAACTGAGATACTAAATGCATTCTACTTTACAGTATTGCAAGTATTACCCTATTCGGCCCAAATCAACATTCTTCATTATTTTCTCATGAGTGTCTTATTTCAACCAGAAAAAAAATGACTGGACGAAAGGCGCAGCCCGCGTTACAGGATTTTATTTTGAAAGTCGTTCTCAGTATCTTCAGAGGTGAAATGAGTTTTTGGGTTCATTCTTATACCACAGGGTTTGATGTAGTCTCCAAGGGCTTAGTGTTCATTGTGAACTACATGTACCCAGAGCTTCCTGTACTTTGTGAACTACATGTTCCTGAGCTTCCTGTTCTTTGTGAACTACATGTTCCTGAGCTTCCTGTTCTTTGTGAACTACATGTTCCTGCGCTTCCTGTTCTTTGTGAACTACATGTTCCTGCGCTTCCTGTTCTTTGTGAACTACATGTTCCTGCGCTTCCTGTTCTTTGTGAACTACATGTTCCTGAGCTTCCTGTTCTTTGTGAACTACATGTTCCTGAGCTTCCTGTTCTTTGTGAACTACATGTTCCTGAGCTTCCTGTTCTTTGTGAACTACATGTTCCTGAGCTTCCTGTTCTTTGTAGTGTTCTGCGATACCTCATTTTGGCTACCTCAATGCAATACCCAGCATAAGATCACGATATTCGATATTATCACGATTCTTTGGATTTTATGTCCATTACATGTTAAATGGCTGTCAAATAAAAATGTTCGCAAGTACAAAGTGTGGTATAAAAAGAGAACTGTTAATGCAGGGATGAGTGTAAAGAAAAACACCCAGTCCCACTGGTGTTTCAAAAATTACAGTACTGTAAAACAAAATAACACAAATACTTTTCTCAAAGCATGCTTTTTACTACTAGGTCAGATGTTTATGTACAAGGGTGTCTTAGAAGTGCTCTAAGGAATTAAAATATGAAACTGTTTTTATCAAGACAGAGAGAGAGAGAGAGAGAGAGAGAGAGAGAGAGAGAGAGAGAGAGAGTGATTACTTCAAATTAATTTTATAAAATAAGTTCAGCTGATGAAAAAAGTATTTCTGGCAAAGAACTTTGATACTGTACTGAAAACACTGATTACAACTATTAGAACATAATACGATGTTTCATTCAAGCCAAACGTCTCCTTTAAAACAAGGTTGCAGTGCACTTAAATATAAACATAGGAAATGTTACATAATTTTATTCAGACCATCATGCGAGCGTGGGTGTTAATTTTGCTAAGAAAATAAATTAGACAAAAGACTTTTACAACTATATATTAGAGCAGATAGTTTACCTGCTGAACCGCGTATGCACGCCTTGAACTACATATGGAAAAAAAACTATGCAGCCTATGTATGTACTGTATGTTTTTGTGCTGAACCTGCAACAGTCAGACGTCCATTTCCAGCATGAAAGCTAATTCTTTTACACACACAAAAAAATAGTTTACCTCAAAATCCAAGGAATATATAAAGAGTGTTAACATTTTTTAACATGGAGTCGTTTAATGACACGTCTGCAAAATATATTTTTGCATCTTGGTGAACTAACGAACGTCATTTTGATCAGCTTTTAGAGCGTTCCTATCGTGTTATCTTTACACAGTGCTTTTTTTTATAGTATTGTACAAAATTGTACTATTTCAACACACAAACATATATATATATATATATATATATATATATATATATATATATATATATATATATATATATATATATATAGTATATATATATATATATATATGTTGGGTGCATGATTTACATTTTGAAGGCGAGATGGAATTCACAGAATCTCAATAATATGTAAAACAAAAGAACTACAGTAAAAGTAAAACTATTTTCACTGTAGCTTACATGCTGTCGCTTCACTTCAACAAAGAGATTGGGGTGGCGATCTGATAAATGCTTAAATAAATTGGTGGTGTTTCCTCCCTTGTTTTTTACTTCTTTCAAACACCTCCTACATTTTGGATGTCCACCTTCAACTGGATTGCCGCTTTCATTTAATGGATAGCCAAAATAGTTCCACACTACACTAGTGGAATTGGCTTTAGAAACTAGCTGTTCTCCCGCATCCACCATGGTGTTACTTGGGCAGTACTGTAATTAAATTTTCAGAGAACGCGCAGCGCAGGAAAGTTAGTTTCTTCCGGTATATGCAAAAAAAGTTCATATTGTTTATCAAGCATACAATTAAAGTGTTGTTTTGAAGTCTCAAAAAAAAAGACAGGATCAAAAAACACGATATATCACAAAAAAAAGACGGAATCGAAAAAAACGATATATCGATTTATTTTTTTTACCCCGATATTAGGTATTGTATAATTTTTGTATCATGATATTTCGATATACCGAAATACCGCAGAACACTAGTTCTTTGTGAACTACATGTTCCTGCGCTTCCTGTTCTTTGTGAACTACATGTTCCTGCGCTTCCTGTTCTTTGTGAACTACATGTTCCTGAGCTTCCTGTTCTTTGTGAACTACATGTTCCTGAGCTTCCTGTTCTTTGTGAACTACATGTTCCTGAGCTTCCTGTTCTTTGTGAACTACATGTTCCTGAGCTTCCTGTTCTTTGTGAACTACATGTTCCTGCGCTTCCTGTTCTTTGTGAACTACATGTTCCTGAGCTTCCTGTTCTTTGTGAACTACATGTTCCTGAGCTTCCTGTTCTTTGTGAACTACATGTTCCTGAGCTTCCTGTTCTTTGTGAACTACATGTTCCTGAGCTTCCTGTTCTTTGTGAACTACATGTTCCTGAGCTTCCTGTTCTTTGTGAACTACATGTTCCTGAGCTTCCTGTTCTTTGTGAACTACATGTTCCTGAGCTTCCTGTTCTTTGTTAACTACATGTTCCTGCGCTTCCTGTTCTTTGTGAACTACATGTTCCTGCACTTCCTGTTCTTTGTGAACTACATGTTCCTGAGCTTCCTGTTCTTTGTAGTACCCTGTAGTCTCAGCTATAGAAACAGATCCTTTATTATCCCTCCCTAGGACAGAGGTAAAGTGGAGGCGAAAAGCACTTATCCAATTGTAATGAAACTCGGTACAGTCTAGCATGTGAAGTGTATACCTATTTTTCACAAATATTTATACACTTAAATGAAGTATGCACTTAAGCAGATTTGTGATCTGCAATCTCAATTCTTATAAATATTACTGTGCTGGTAACACAATGCATTATTGCTACGGTCTTTACTGTTTCTTCAAGGCTTCACTTAATTCAGACCAACAATTCATTTTTTTACTTGAATAAGAAAACACAAACATCAGTTTATAATGTATTTTACTTAAATGTACAGTGATGCACATTGCAAACTATATTCATTCATAGTCTCTTCATGCATCTTTATGTAATTTTAGCCTACTTATGAGGAACAAACAAAATACGGGACAAGGGCCAAAGTAAAAGGTTAAACAAAACAATATGTACTATAGGCTGAGCATTAGCCTTCACAGTACATTCACAAACACACATCAAAACACTCGCCTACTCCCTCCACCAGATAAAGCAAGGGTGATCAAGAAGATTTTTCACGGTGGCCAAAATGAGAGTTTACAAATTCCTTTTCCTCAATTTCTTCATCATCAAGATCAACATAGCTGACATATAACAAAAGCTGAGTTTGAGTGCCTGTGTCTGTGCTCTCATCAGCTGTTAGATGCCATGCTATACTTTAATTTTGAACATAATTCAGACTGGCGATATTTTCCTATGTCGTTTGTTCTTCTGGATGTTGTATGCCTGCTTGATGGCATATCTCTAAATACGTTGCACGGTGGATCAAATCAACAGCTGCAGCCCACTCTACAATACCCTTGGAGTGAGTGAATTTAATATTTTCTTTTGCCTTCATTGCTGCAAGTTGAAGGGAGGCCTCTGTCAGATTTTCTTGTTTTTCAAAATGCTGCTTGAATGCAGAAGACGTTTTATCAGCACTGTTTTTCTTTTCATTTAAATACAGTTATTGTTTTGTCTTATGACCACATTGCTTCATTTCTACGTGGTGTTTATCAAAATGACGTAGAGAACTTTTTTACCGTGTTTATTAGTTTTCCACATGTGTAGTACTTACAGCAATTTGTCAGCTTTGTCATACATCATCAAGTATTCCAACTCCCAATCTTTATTCCAAAACCTATGGCAATCGCCCTGTTTTCTCTTCTTTTTTGGCACGGCCCCACCTGTATCATCATCGTCTGTTCCCTGCGGGGTAGGTGTCAGGAAAGGTTCTGACTGCCCTGCACTCGGGGTGGCCTCTGCATTGCTGCTCACTCTGGCTAGGCTGGGTTCTGACTGCCCTGTACTCATCGGGGTGGCCTCTGCATTGCTGCTCACTCTGGCTAGGCTAGGTTCTGACTGCCCTGCACTCGGAGTGGCCTCTGCATTGCTGCTCACTCTGGCTAGGCTGGGTTCTGACTGCCCTGTACTCATCGGGGTGGCCTCTGCATTGCTGCTCACTCTGGCTAGGCTAGGTTCTGACTGCCCTGCGCTCGGGGTGGCCTCTGCATTGTTGCTCACTCTGGCTAGGCTAGGTTCTGACAGCCCTGCACTCGTCGGGGTGGCCTCTGCATTGCTGCTCACTCTGGCTAGGCTAGGTTCTGACTGCCCTGCACTCGGGGTGGCCTCTGCATTGCTGCTCACTCTGGCTAGGCTAGGTTCTGACAGCCCTGCACTCGTCAGGATGGCCTCTGCATTGCTGCTCACTCTGGCTAGGCTAGGTTCTGACTGCCCTGCACTCGGGGTGGCCTCTGCATTGCTGCTCACTCTGGCTAGGCTAGGTTCTGACTGCCCTGCACTCGGGGTGGCCTCTGCATTGCTGCTCACTCTGGCTAGGCTAGGTTCTGACTGCCCTGCACTCGGGGTGGCCTCTGCATTGCTGCTCACTCTGGCTAGGCTAGGTTCTCACTGCCCTGCACTCGTCAGGGTGGCCTCTGCATTGCTGCTCACTCTGGCTAGGCTAGGTTCTGACTGCCCGGCGCTCGGGGTGGCCTCTGCATTGCTGCTTACTCTGGCTAGGCTAGGTTCTCACTGCCCTGCACTCGTCAGGGTGGCCTCTGCATTGCTGCTCACTCTGGCTAGGCTAGTTTCTGACTGCCCTGCACTCGTCAGGGTGGCCTCTGCATTGCTGCTCACTCTGGCTAGGCTAGGTTCTGACAGCCCTGCGCTCGGGGTGGCCTCTGTTGTTGGTCACTCTGGCTAGGCTAGGTTCTGACTGCCCAGCGCTCGGGGTGGCCTCTGCTGTTGGTCACTCTGGCTGGCCTACATGGCACAAGAATTAAGTATTCTCAAATACTATACTGGCAAAATATTTTAAACTTATTGTAAAAAATGTGTATGGTACTTACTTATGTTTCACAATAAACTACTACTCAAATCTACATGTTTAGGCAATCTTAGTTTTTTTTTATAGAAATTTATTTTTGAATACTTGGCATTCATGCATTTTGCATGAAAAAGGTTATAATAAACAAATAATTGTATTCGATATTTAAATCTATTTATTTATTTATTTTTGCTCAAAAGAGCCAACTTCACAATATTATGAATCTGCCTAACATACCTTATAATAAATTTGTCCATTTCCTTTCGTTTTTACCAACGGTGTATAGAGCATTGCTGCAAGACAAGTAATCTGTAAAAGATGACGCGGTCACATTCTTTTCCCCAGAGATTGTTAGGCGATTTTTTAAACAGTGATGGATAAAATCAATCACATATCAAAGCTGCGTCTCGGGGGCCGTTTTGAAAAGTGAAAGAGCCGGGGCTGCAACTGATCACCCCTGCAAAGGATTTCTCCTTCCTTTTATACACGTGGCCACTCCCCAATTAGCACAAATTACCTAACTGGCCACACGTGTGATTGCTGGCAGGGACAGATTTAACCCCATCCTTGCCAGCCTTATATCCCCCCCACACTATACACATTTAGGGCTTTTGCCCCGCCACACAGCCATTTTAGCTGTATGGAAAGCGAGACTTAAACAGGGTACATTTAATGGTGCCGCCTTGGTAATGGTTAAGGATTTTTTTAATTGAATACACTTAGGCTGGATATACACTTAAGTGGAATAGACTGTATTAACATTATTTAGCTCAAGTTACTGGCAGTATCAAATGTGGGGCTATTATTATTATTTCATTTATTTATATATTTATTTGACAGATGCCTTTATGCAAGGTGACTTACATGTGTTACAGGGCAGTACTGGGTTACAATACTAGAATACAATATGAACTGGGATGCAACAAGTTAGGATTACTACATTTATATCTACAGTGACACAGTAATGCATAGCTGAGGATCCAGTAACGTGATGCAAGTTCAGGCAGACAAATGCATTGTAGGAGGGATGGATCAAGAGATCTACAAGTGCAGTCTAAACAGCTGGGTCTCGAGGAGGCAGGGGAAGGCAGTGAGAGACGGAGCACTCCTGAAGTTCTCCGGTAGCTGGTTCCACCACAGAGGGGCTAAGGGAGAGAAAGACCGGTCATGGGAGGATGGAGAGTGGAGAGAAAGCATGACCAGTCAGCCTGTAGAGGAGGAGTGGAGACGGCAAGAGGGGGTGTAGGGAGACACGAGGGATTGGAGATAGGAGGGCAGTGTGGTGAAGAGAGGTAGGTAAGAGTAAAGGTCTTGAAGTGAATGCAAGCAGATAGGTAGGCAGTGGAGAGTGCGAAGCAGAGGGGTAGCATTCAGTACATACTCTTCATAAACGTCATGGTCCACCATTCATCATACTGATAGCTCTGATTTGGAACTTACAGTTGTGGCAATAGGGGTGGATGTTACAGACACGCTTGTATTGAGTTGAATCCCCCTCTACCCATAAACCAAATGGTATTCCATTAGCCTGTGTACAAGTTGTAGTGATCCAAACATATCTGCCTTGACAGTATAGCGGCCTAATAACCCCTTTTCATATCTCTTGGTTACAGATATATTCTGTACTAATAATAACCCCTTTGCATATCTCTTTTGGCTGCAGGTATATTCTGTACTAATAATAACCCCTTTGCATATCTCTTTTGGTTGCAGGTATATTCTGTACTAATAATAACCCCTTTGCATATCTCTTTTGGTTGCAGGTATATTCTGTACTGAAATCCTGGACAAGTGTTTATCAGCACCCTGTCAAAACAATGGAACATGTGTGGACATTAACTTGGACTACAACTGCGAGTGCCCGACGGAGCCTCTGAAGTATAGCGGTAGAAACTGTGAGGAGCTGTATGACCCGTGCTCACAGCAGCCCTGCACCAGCTACAGGAACTGTACCAGCACTCTCGGAACTGAAGAGTACCATTGTAGCTGCCCAACAGGCTTCACGGGCACCAACTGCACTATCAATATCAATGAATGTGATAGCAACCCGTGCATAGACAACAAGACTGAGTGTGTGGATGGTATCAATGGGTACACCTGCCAGTGCCGGAATGGCTACACCGGGGATGACTGCCAGTCTAAGATAACCAGTTGTGCCGCTGAGCCCTGTCTTAATAATGGGAGCTGCAGCGACCGTCTTGAGGGCTACCTGTGTGAGTGCACCCCTGGGTTCAGGGGGGAGCACTGTGAAGCCAATATCAATGAATGCCAGCCCAGCCCGTGTAGAAACGGAGCCATCTGTGTGGACGGAGTGAATGAGTACCACTGCTTCTGTGTGCCTGGGTTCCAGGGCTATAACTGTGAGATTGACATCAATGAGTGTGCCTCCCGGCCCTGCAAGAACAACGGGAGCTGTATCAACGAGAAGGACCACTATGTGTGCGCGTGCCTCCTGGGGTTTACAGGTAAGCACGCACGCGCGCACACGTACACGCACGCACGCACGCACACACATGCACGCGCACACACACACACACACACCCTAAGGGTGTCTGCTAAGAAATTGATATATATATATCTATATCTATATATATATATATATATATATATATATATATATATAGTCTTTGCAAAAAACTTTGTTAATGCATCAGTTAGGGTTGATAATAAAATGACAAAGTAGGGAAATGTGATGTTAGGGTTTTTAACCCTAACTCTGTATTCCCTCCCACCCCCTTACAAGCAGTGGAACAACACAAGCAAACACAGACAGCCATCATCAGTTAAAACGAACAACTCTGCAGATAACACAAGAGGCATCATCATCATGGTGCACCAGGTGTATGAGGTCTACTGCCATGTCAGTGTGTTCGGGGGGGGGGGGGGTTGTGTATATCTGGGCACTGTTATGCAGGTATAGTAGGAGACAGATGCATAATAGTGGCACTAGCATCACACTGTATCTCGATGAAATCCACTGCCATGATCAATGTCTAGTGTGGCATCTGCATGTTTGATGTGCGTCAGTTTGTTGGGTGGGGGGTGGGGAACTGCATGCAGGACAACATGAGGGGAAGTGTATATGTATGGTAAATCACAACATGAGGGGAAGTGTATACGTATGGTAAATCACAACATGAGGGGAAGTGTATATGTATGGTAAATCACAACATGAGGGGAAGTGTATACGCATGGTAAATCACAACATGAGGGGAAGTGTATACGTATGGTAAATCACAACATGAGGAGAAGTGTATATGTATGGTAAATCACAACATGAGGGGAAGTGTATATGTATGGTAAATCACAACATGAGGGGAAGTGTATACGCATGGTAAATCACAACATCAGGGGAAGTGTATACGCATGGTAAATCACAACATGAGGGGAAGTGTATATGTATGGTAAATCACAACATGAGGGGAAGTGTATACGTATGGTAAATCACAACATGAGGGGAAGTGTATACGTATGGTAAATCACAACATAAGGGGAAGTGTATACGCATGGTAAATCACAACATGAGGGGAAGTGTATACGCATGGTAAATCACAACATGAGGGGAAGTGTATACGCATGGTAAATCACAACATGAGGGGAAGTGTATGCGTATGGTAAATCACAACATGAGGGGAAGTGTATACGCATGGTAAATCACAACATCAGGGGAAGTGTATACGCATGGTAAATCACAACATGAGGGGAAGTGTATACGCATGGTAAATCACAACATCAGGGGAAGTGTATACGCATGGTAAATCACAACATGAGGGGAAGTGTATACGCATGGTAAATCACAACATGAGGGGAAGTGTATATGTATGGTAAATCACAACATGAGGGGAAGTGTATATGTATGGTAAATCACAACATGAGGGGAAGTGTATATGTATGGTAAATCACAACATGAGGGGAAGTGTATATGTATGGTAAATCACAACATGAGGGGAAGTGTATATGTATGGTAAATCACAACATGAGGGGAAGTGTATATGTATGGTAAATCACAACATGAGGGGAATGCTGACTCGGGTTCTGTTTCATTCTTGTCTTGTAAGACCTTTGCGCTGCTTTTGATACCATCGATTCTCTTGAGTAGACTGGAAAAGGAGTAACGGGTTCTGCGCTCAGCTGGTTTAAATCATACCTAACTGGTGGAGAGCAGTACGTAAAAACTGGTCAATGTTCATCATCAGAATTTACAGTCACATCTGGTGTTCCGCAGGGATCTGTTCTGGGGCCGATTTTGTTCTGTATTTACATGCTTCCACTGGGACAGATTTTTCGTAAATATGGCATCAAATTTCACTGTTCTGCGGACGACACACAGGTTCACATGCGCACTTCTCCAGACTTGGAGTTATCAATATCTTGTCTTACGCTTTGTGTAAGTGACATCAAGAATTGGATGCAGCTAAAAAATTTTAAGCTGAATCCTGACAAGACTGAGGTAATGCTGGTCAGCTCCTCACATCAATTAAATAAATATGGAAATTTTAAACTGCTTTTAGACGGACTTGAGACCCAGTCTAGAACTACTCTAAAGAATCTTGGTATTATTTTAGACCAAAACTTGGCTTTTGATGAGCATATTCGTAATATTACTAAAGTTTCTTTTTACCATCTACGTAATATTACTCATGTTCACTCCTGTCTTACTCAGGCAGATGCAGAAAAGCTGATTCATGCCTTTGTTTTTTCTCGTATAGACTATTGTAATGCTTTGTTTGCTGGTGTCTCAAAAAACTCTCTTAAAAAATTACAATATGTCCAAAATTCAGCGGCTAGAATTTTAACTAATACCAAATTCACTGATCATATTACTCCAGTCTTAGTCACGCTGCATTGGCTCCCAGTGGAGTTGACTTTTAAGGCTCTGCATGGGTTAGCGCCAAGCTATATCTGCACAGTCTTCAATCCTATGAGTCTGGTCTAGTCAAGGTACCAATAAGTAAGCGGCGATCTTTCAGGGACAGAGCCTTTTCATGTCGAGCCCCAAGGCTGCGGAACGACCTCCCAGAGGTCATAAGGGATAGTGACTCTGTAACCACTTTGAAATCTAAGATGAAAACACATTTTTATTCAATGGCTTTTATTGTATGAACAAATTTTTTTTTTTTTTTATTGTTCAACGCTTTGAGATGCACGTGAAAGGCGCTATATAAAATAAAGATGATTATTATTATTAGTAGTTGGTGAGGAAGGGTCGGATTCTTCGTATGTTGCTCAGGAAGAATCGGCAGGTGCGTGCTGGAGTGGAGATGTGCTGGGAGTAGGAGAGGCAGGGGTCCAGGGTTACTTTGAGGTTCTTGGTTGTCTAGTAGTTGGCGTGTGGTATATGTGTGTGTGTGCATGTGTTGCAAAGAATTTCCTTGCTTTTTGAGAATATATTTATAGCAAGAAAGCCTGTATATTCTATTATAGAGCACACAAACAAAACTGACTATTTGTAAACTTGATTAAACACTGACACAGGTTTATATATAATACACATGATTAGTTTTTCTTCACCTGTTCACACAAAGTGTTTAGTGATCTTAGCCCCACCCCCACCGCCACCCCCTGCCGATGCTAGGATTTACTGGGCCCTGGTGCATGACTGTGAAGAGACCCCCCTCCCCCTGCAGCACAACCCAAAAAAAAACTTTTGAAAATAAATACATCAGAAGCAAAATCTGAATCGGTCAAACTTATTATTCAACAAAACATATTCTAGCGTTATTTTAAGATGACTGTGAACAAGACAGTAATCAATCAAGTAACAGTATATCCAAACATTTTAATAAATCAATTGTGTAACAAGGTGAATCAATTTGATTAATAACTTGATTTAGTTAATATTGAAACATATTAATAGGTTCAAATTAGTCACAAAACGTATTAATCATAGGCATCAATTGGATTTTTAAACTAATGTTATCAAGCACAAAAGTTAAATACTGAATTTTGACCATACGTTAGAATTTTGTGAGGCAGACAGACCAACACGTTCAGCTTGTTCGATGTGGAACATAAACAGATTTTAGCCTTTATGTCTTCATCTAGACAATGTGGGGAAGCTATAAAAAAAGGCCAACAAGATGCTTGGATATATTGTGAGAAGTGTTGAATTTAAATCAAGGGAAGTAATGTTAAAACTCTACAATGCATTAGTAAGACCTCACCTAGAATATTGTGTTCAGTTCTGGTCACCTCGTTACAAAAAGGATATTGCTGCTCTAGAAAGAGTGCAAAGAAGAGCAACCAGAATTATCCCAGGTTTAAAAGGCATGTCGTATGCAGACAGGCTAAAAGAATTGAATCTATTCAGTCTTGAACAAAGAAGACTATGCGGTGATCTGATTCAAGCATTCAAAATTCTAAAAGGTATTGACAATGTCGACCCAGGGGACTTTTTCGACCTGAAAAAAGAAACAAGGACCAGGGGTCACAAATGGAGATTAGATAAAGGGGCATTCAGAACAGAAAATAGGAGGCACTTTTTTACACAAAGAATTGTGAGGGTCTGGAACCAACTCCCCAGCAATGTTGTTGAAGCTGACACCCTGGGATCCTTCAAGAAGCTGCTTGATGAGATTCTGGGATCAATAAGCTACTAACAACCAAACGAGCAAGATGGGCCGAATGGCCTCCTCTCGTTTGTAAACTTTCTTATGTTCTTATGTTCTTATGTTCTTATGATTTGGGGATGTTGTTTGTGCATTGTGGAGATTTTGGCTGACAGTGGTTTGGGATGCTGTTTGTGCATTGTGGAGATTTTGGCTGACTGATTTGTGGGGATGCTGTTTGTGCATTGTGGAGATTTTGGCTGACAGTGGTTTGGGGATGCTGTTTGTGCATTGTGGAGATTTTGGCTGACAGTGGTTTGGGGATGTTGTTTATGCATTGTGGAGATTTTAGCTGACAGTGATTTGGGGATGCTGTTTGTGCATTGTGGAGATTTTGGCTGACAGTGATTTGGGGATGCTGTTTGTGCATTGTGGAGATTTGGCTGACAGTGATTTGGGGATGCTGTTTGTGCATTGTGGAGATTTTGGCTGACAGTGATTTGGGGATGCTGTTTGTGCATTGTGGAGATTTTGGCTGACTGATTTGTGGGGATGCTGTTTGTGCATTGTGGAGATTTTGGCTGGCAGTGATTTGGGGATGCTGTTTGTGCATTGTGGAGATTTTGGCTGACAGTGGTTTGGGGATGCTGTTTGTGCATTGTTTGTTTATTAATTTTTTTTTTTTTAAATGGCTACAGCAGATAGTTTCCGAGGTTCAAGGCAGCAATATTGAGATTCTTAATATCCTACTAGAAGAAGTGTTGTTGTTGGTGTTGAGCTGAAGAAAATTGGCAGACATCTTGGATGCACGCTGAGAGGCGGACCATGGCAGAGGGACATCCAGGGTCTAGTTTTAGGTAGAGCTGGGTATCATCTGCATAGTGAAACATGAGGCTATGTTGGTGGATAAGGTGACCCAAGGGAAGCATGTAGATAGAGAAGAGACCAGAGAACAGATCCTTGGGGGACACCGCACGTGACCGGGTTTGCATCAGCACTGCTTCCATCATAAAAAACAGACTGCATGCCTCCAGATAGGTAAGAGGACAGCCAGGAGAGACAGATTCCAGAGATCCCAGCATACTTCTGAAGGCGGTCAAGAAGAATTGTATGATCTATGGTATCAAAAGCAGCAGTTAGGTCAAGGAGGACAAGGACAGAGGGAGCAGCAGTATCAGCATTGAGCAGGAGATCATTTACATTCTGGAGCAGAGCAGTTTTGGTATTGTGATGCGGCCGGAAGCCAGACTGTAGAGATTCAAGCAGATTGTTATCTGTGAGATGTTTCGTAGCTGGTTGGCTACAGCCCTTTCAAGAGTTTTGGAGAGAAAAGGAAGATTGGATATGGGACAGAAGTTGGATAAGACAGTCGGGTCAGGGGAGGGTTTTTTTGAGCATTGGCGTTACTCGGGCAGGCTTGAGGGCAGCAGGAATCAGGCCTGAGACCAGGAATAGGTTGAGAGTATGCATAATGGAAGGAGCAAGGTCAGAAGCACAGAGACAGACAAGATTTGTTGACCAGGGGTCCAAGGGGTACGTGGCAGTAGTTGATTTCAACAATAGACTGAAGACATCAGTAATGGAGAGAGGAGAGAAGGAAGAGAGAGCAGGAGGGGCAATCGGAGGAGAGTCAAGGTGGTAAGTACTATACTGGGTTTATGCCAGGATAGAGTAGAATAAATGGTGTCGATTTTGTTCCGAAACAAAGAGAAAAAATCATTGCAGGTAAGAGAGGAGGATGAATAGGAGGTGGATTTATCGATGGCTGGATGCAGGATTTGATCAATGGTTTTGAAGAGAATATTTGGTTTACCGTGTCCCAGAGATATGAGTTCTGAGAAGTACTTCACCCTGGCAGCAGCGAGCGCACGTCTGTAGCTACTGAGGTGATTGGTCCAAATCATTCGGTGAATTGTTAGTCCAGACGACCTCCATTTGCGCTCAGACTTGCGGCAGGCAGACTTTAGCAGTCGAAGTTTGAGGGTATACCATGGACAGTTTAGATGTTTCTTCACTATTTTGGTTGTAAGGGTGGCGTTGTAGAGGGACACAGCAGCATCGACCGAAGACGGGAGAGTACCAGTCAGAGGGGAAGAAGAGACACATTCTGAGAGTATTGTAGGATTCAGCAGATTTTTGGGACGGAAGGAAATAACACTATCAGTAGTAGCTGAAAGTGTAGGAAGATTAATATTGGCAGTGATTAAGAAATGGTCAGAGAGAGAGAGATATCTGAGACTGTGAGATTGGAGATATCAAGACCCCTGGTGATGAACAGATCCAGGGTGTGTCCACGGGTGTGAGTGGGAACGTTAACAGATTGAGAGAGTCCAAGACAGTCCAGGAGTGTGACAAAGTCAGTCACTAGGGGGGAAGAAAGCAAATCGACATGGATGTTGAAATCACATAGGAGTAGAATTTTGTCATTTAAAGTGCAGATTAGGGAGAGGAATTGCGAGAAATCGGCAATAAAATAAGTTATTCTTTGGTGGACAGTAGATAACAGCAAGGGTAAGGGACATGGGAGAGGGCAGCTTGATAGAGAGATGCTCAAATGAAGAGAAGGCTGGCATAGAGAGAGTTGAAGCGGCAAGCACAGAGTTAGCAATAACAGCAGTGCCCCCATCTCTACCAGTGAGGCGTGGCTTGTCAAAGAGCGAGTAGTCATTTGGGGTGGATAGATATAGTGAGTGCTTATCATTTACAGAGTGCCAGGTTTCTGCTAGACAGAGGAGATCAAGATTAGTATCAGCTATAAGTTCGTTAAGAAGCAGAGATTTGTTAGTCAGAGAACGGCAGTTCAGGAAGGAGATTTTACAGTTTGTAGCAGGCAGTACAGGGGGAGAGGGAGTTTGTAGCGGTATCTGAAGCAAGTGCTTACCAGTGTTCATTCTAGGAGAGGAGAAAGAGTGAGCACGCTTTGTCCAGGGGATCCAGACATTAGGTGTCAGGGTGGGAATGAGACCTCTGGTAGCCATTGGGAGAGATTTGGAAGAGGTCCTCGCTCTGACTGCCACAGCTCAGACTGCCCTTGGACGTGTGGCTCTTAGATTGCCACAGCTCAGACTGCCCTTGGACATGTGGTCCTTAGATTGCCCCAGCTCAGACTGCCCTTGGACGTGTGGCTGTTAGCTGCCACAGCTCAGACTGCCCTTGGACGTGCGGCCCTTAGACGGCTGGCACTTAGAACTTGGCTGCCGTTCTAAGACACTGTTTGCCAATTAAAACTATCTTGTAGGCCTGGAGCTGTATACTTAACACACGTTTCTAATCAGCCTCCCAATTGAACACAGCCCAGAACACGAAATAATTTTTTAAGTGCAGTCTGGTTACCTTAGCTATCAACAATTTAAACTATCAATTTAACTGTAATTCACTTGCGTATTTCAATGTTTGTTTCAGCCAGCGACAGGAAGCACACGTGTCCCTTCAATTACAATCACCAAACCGTTTTGGAGCTAGAGAATGCCAAAAAACCCAGCAAAAAACACCTTTTTTTTTTTGTCACTATCTGGATCTCGGAATCCGCATATCCGAGCAAAACGAAATGGCCCACATCAAGGGATCTAACCAAAGGGACCACACAGCCACATTTTTGTGCAAATCCATTGAATGGGGTCAAAGTTATTAAAGTACAGAAATTGGGGTTTAACATTAAACTGCCTACTCAACCCTAACTATAGTGGCACTATCTGAATTAGCTCAATAGCTCCTGGGTTCAGGCATTATACACTGTGAACATTTCATTATTGCCAAGACCTAAGATGGATACCAGATTGAGGTCATGTGACTGTTTGGTTACCACATTGAGGTCATGTGACTGTTTGTTTGGTTACCACATGGAGGTCATGTGACTGTTTGGTTACCACATGGAGGTCATGTGACTGTTTGGTTACCACATGATAAACACCAAACACTTTCAGATATTGGCTCCATATTCAGTACACAGCTGAATTTTATTGTTCTCCTTGTTCAAATTCAACCGTTGGTATCTTACAACAAAAAAGAAATACTACGGTGGTAATATTTTAGCAAAGCTGTCTCTGCACCAAAGACTCCAATATGATTTTTATCCAGACGCTTTTGTGTTTTATCGATTTACGTTTGACAGGAAACTTTTTCAGGATGGGCTTATATACTTAGATAACAGCCTTCTTAATTAAGAAACTATTTTTAACCCCTAGAAGGCACTCAACCTTTAAGTAGAAGATGAACCAGTTCAGAACAGCTCTTAACCTTGGAAGAATCCCCCCACCCCCTCTCATCAGGTTATTATTTTGTTATTTAGTAGACACTTTTATCCAAAGTGACTTACAGAGACTAGGGGTGAACTATGTATCACAACTGCTGCTGCAGAGTCACTTACAATAAGTCTCATCTGAAGGTTGTGTACTTGAGACAGCTCTGTCTGCACCCAAGTAAGAAGAGACCAAGTATAAGTGGACATTGTCCTCCAGCCTGTGCTGAGCCATGTGTACTAAAGTGCCTCCATGGTAAAAGACATATGGGGGGCTCAGATTATGCTTCAGAAGGCATCCCTGGCCCTCATTGCAGGAGCTGTTTGTTTGAACTAATCCAGGTTACTGCTGCTTTTGTTTCTTAATTAAAAATATGAGAAGGTGTAAGCAATTCTAATGTAAAACAAGTTAGCAAATAGCATGCTTTCCAATCTACATAGCTGTAGAAGGTGGTCTTTCTTTGTCATGCTCCTCTGACAGTCCTTGCTATAATGCAGTAACCCATTATTATTATTATTATTATTTATTTCTTAGCAGATGCCCTTATCCAGGGTGACTTACAATTGTTACAAGATATCACATTATTTTTTACATACAATTACCCATTTATACAGTTGGGTTTTTACTGGAGCAATCTAGGTAAAGTACCTTGCTCAAGGGTACAGCAGCAGTGTCCCCCACCTGGGATTGTAGGCTGAGCACAATAAAGCCTGCCCCTTAACCTGGAGACCTGGGCTGTCCTACTGTAGCCGGCTCAATCCACAGTCATTGCTATCCTAGCACATTATTATTATTATTATTATTATTATTATTATTATTATTATTATTATTATTATTATTATTATTATTATTATTTGTTTATTTATCAGACGCCTTTATCCAAGGCAACTTACAGAGACTAGGGTGTGTGAACTATGCATCAGCTGCAGAGTCACTTACAACTACGTCTCACCCGAAAGACGGAGCACAAGGAGGTTAAGTGACTTGCTCAGGGTCACACAATGAGTCAGTGGTTGAGGTGGGATTTGAACCAGGGACCTCCTGGTTACAAGCCCGTTTCTTTAACCACTGGACCACACAGCCTCCTCCACATTAGTATATTTTATATTTTCTGGACTCATATTTGTTTGTTTTTCATTCGAATCATCAGAAACACAGTCACCGTCTGTATGAAGTAGTGCTGCAATGATTCTTCAGTATTGTTAGATTTTTGCTGTTGTACTTTAAAAACTGCAAACGTTTGTCATTGAGGAATATTAAGGGAACGGTGTTCTGAACCTACATAGTGGAAACAAGTTACAGTTTCTTTACTGTTGGTCCACAATAAAAAAAGCAAGAATACACTATTTGAAGGAAAACTTGATCCAACAAAGATTAGATCGTTTTAGAACTGGAGATCTCTACCAAGAACCGTGGTGTTTGCACCCGAGTGTTAATCAAAATCCAGATTGAAACGAAGGTGTTGGTAGTGAGGCACGGCACTGTATATCCCAGTGTGCACTGCAGCTCCTTCGCCCTCACAGTGTCTTTACTCCACAGTGCCCCCTGCTGCAGGGAGGCAGCTCTACTCACCAGGGTTCTCCTCTGTCACTCCCCAGCTCTGAGTGGCAGCCGGTCGGTCAGCCCCAGTAGTTAGTGATGAGGCTCTGTGATAACTCCCTGCTGATCCCACTCCGTCAGTGAGGCTTACAACTCAACTAAGATGTTTATTTATTTATTTTTACATATTTTGAATGATTATTACATTATCCGTCCATGTCAAATATATCTGCCTTATATATATTTTTTTTTAGTACCTGTATAACAGAATTCAATTCTGTATTGATGAATCGTGATACTTTCTTTACAGGATACATTGTACTATTATTTATTTATTTATTTATTTATTTATTTATTTATTTATTAGCAGATGCCCTTATCCAGGGCGACTTACAGTTGTTACAAAATATCACAGTACAAAGTATCATATCACATTACAGAATATCACATTACAGATGAGAGCAGTTATAAAGTACAGTAAAATCAGTAGAAAATAAGGTCAATTTCAAATAAGAGCAACATAAGGAATACATTAAATAATTACATTTAAGAGCTAATCTGCCAGTGGTGGAGGGGGCGAGAGGGGGTGTGGGGAGAAATGATAGTCTGGAGATAGGAGGGAGCAGAAAGGTCAAGACAGCGATAGGCGAGTACAAGAGTTTTGAATTGGATGCGAGCAGCGAGAGGGAGTCACATTAGGTATATATTCAAACATACACTGTTTAAATAAGAACCAATGCTGTAAATACGTCCTGTACCTTTTGATAATGCGACATGAAGATATCTTAACTCTGGTGAGTGAAAAGGCTGTAGTACAATTTAAACAGACTGAACCCACAATGTCATTGTATTTCTTTAGAATCAGAGTTGGAATCCAGAGCCATGAATCAACCTTCTGTGTTGAAAGAAACATCCTTTTAACACGTTGCTTCTCAAATTATTGTGGCTTAGTCAGCCTGACCCAGCGGTGCTAGGCATGCTCTGGTACCGCCCTCCCTCGGCTCACTGCACTGACAGGCTGGCATTTCAAACACTTTCACTGTTATCCTAAGGGGGGGGTGCAGTGGTAATGCATTCTCCGAGCTGTATATCTCAAGTACCTAATCCTGACTTTCACAAGGGGTCATGTTCTGAACTCGCGGGGCACCATGGGAATATTTGTTTTTTTGCCTGTTAGAAATTCCACACAGGCAGTACTTGTGATGGCGGTGACCTTTAGCTGATCCAGTGGCTTCAGTGCCAGGGGTCTGGTCTCAGTGTTTAGAAATGTGTTGGCCTGCAGTGTTTTAACAACCTGATAGTGGCTGGCTGTGCAGCCAGCATACCCGTTTTTTGTCTGCCGTTGGTAATCGTTTTTGCCGTTTGGCAATGACTGGGCTACTATGGGAAACTTTTATAAGTTATAAGGACAGGTATCCGCCAGACATAATACATATTCTATACAATGCATAAATAAGACATATTTCAATTGTAATAGAAAGGCTTTAAGCTTGAAAGTCCCTAACACCATTCCAATCTATAACTAAAGACAAGAAAAGATAGCAGCTACAAATCTTCTTCGAGAGGTTTTGTTTGGGTGACCGACAGGATTTTATTGGGAAAGATTTACAAATAATCCAGGTCTTCTCCAGTCAGCTGCACATCTGTGCATTTGCGGTTTAAATGTGAAAATGAACAGCACAGATTGTGATATTTCTGATTTAAAAATATATATTTAAATTTTAAGTATAATTTCTGGCATATCATTATATTTTGCAAAAATACCTGTTGTGTACAGAAACACATTATTTTCAATGATCTGGTGGGATCAGCATCCTAACTGCAACATGCAGGAAACATAGGTTATTTAACATAAGATAGCAGGTTCTTTTAAGTGGTGATCTGTTAAGTGGATTTGTTTTTATAGTTAATATGCACTTTTGGGGCATATATACAACATACTTTACATCCTGAAAGAATTCAAACGTATTTTACATATATCCATAAGATACACATTCTTTAATACTTTTTGAACCCCTGCTATTTGATTTTTCTAAGTGGGAGTTCATCTCTGTGATTAACTCGGTACGTTCTGTTCCTTTGTTCTTTAAAGGAGTGAACTGCGAGTGTGAGTCCAGGCATGTCAGATCAGTGATTAACGGTATGTTCTTTAAAGGAGTGAACTGCGAGGTGGAAATAGACGAGTGTGAGTCCAGGCATGTCAGATCAGTGATTAACGGTATGTTCTTTAAAGGAGTGAACTGCAAGTGTGAGCGGGCCACGTCAGATCAGTGATTACCGGTATGTTCTTTAAAGGAGTGAACTGCGAGGTGGAGATAGATGAGTGTGAGTCCGGGCCGTGTCAGATCAGTGATTAACGGTATGTTCTTTAAAGGAGTGAACTGCGAGGTGGAGATAGATGAGTGTGAGTCCGGGCCGTGTCAGATCAGTGATTAACGGTATGTTCTTTAAAGGAGTGAACTGCGAGGTGGAGATAGACGAGTGTGAGTCCGGGCCGTGTCAGAACGGTGCTACCTGCAGTGACCATGTGGGCCTCTACACCTGCACCTGTCCTGAGGGCTATGAAGGGCTGGACTGCCACATGGACATCGATGAGTGTGCCAGCCAGCCCTGCCACAACGGAGCCTCCTGCCTGGACCTGGTCAATGGGTAAGAATGAGAGCAGCGTCAAATAACAAGTGACAGTCCACCTCAGAAACTGGAAGTCATCTCATCACATGTCATGTGATTGTGAAGAAATTGTGAATCTTGCCTTTTTCAGGTGGACAGAAATACAGTTCCGATTGCAACTCATTAACATCAATGGCATTTTAGAACATTAATAAATAGTTTTAAAAATCACAAGCAGTTTTTAAAATATAGTGCACAAACCCCAGACATGATCAAATACATAAGAACATAAGAAAGTTTACAAATAAGAGGAGGCCATTCGGCCCATCTTGCTCGTTTGGTTGTTAATGGCTTATTGATCCCAGAATCTCATCAAGCAGCTTCTTGAAGGATCCCAGGGTGTCAGCTTCAACAACATTACTGGGGAGTTGGTTCCAGACCCTCACAATTCTCTGTGTAAAGTGCCTCCTGTTTTCTGTTCTGAATGCCCCTTTAATATTAATATTATATTTTTAAAGTGGCGACTGGTTAATCTATTTGACTATTTTTGCCTCAACTACTCGACTTATTAGTAGCGGTTCTACCCTTACGGAGGAGTCTTATTTATTTATCCAGCACATATATAGAACATTTTATAAGTCATCTTTCTACCTTACTGGCTCTAACCAGAGTGTAACCATTAAAACCTGTCGCCTTGCACACTGCCCCCAGTGGCCACTGGACGTAGGAAATACCACATTTGTGCTATGTGGTATTTGTTACTGGTGTATTTCTAACATCCTCTAGAAGCACCTTTAGGATTGTATTAGATATGATAGAAGTAAATAAGTCTTCCGAAAATTTTTTCGTCGTTGCCAATGGTTTTTACCCCAGAGGACAACAGATCTGGCGGCTCTACTGCAGACCCGCAGGCGCCCTATCAGCCACAGGGGTCGCTGGTGCGCTGTGAACCGTGGATTGCCCTGCCGACCTAATCCCTCCCTACCCGGGTGGTGCTCGGCCAATTGTGCGCCGCCCCCTAGGAACCCCCGGTCACGGTCGGCATATAGCCTGAATTCTAACCTGCGATCTCCAGGCTATAGGGCACATTCTGCTCTCCACGCGGAGCGCCTTTACTGGATGCGCCACTCGGGATCCCGAGTGCTTTTTCTGATAACAACTGCTCTGATTTTTCTTGCAGGTATGTGTGTAACTGCAGTGACACCGGCTTCGTAGGAGAGAACTGTGAGATTGATATCCCTGAGTGTGACTCGAATCCGTGCTTCAATAACGCCAGCTGTGTGGAAGGAGTCAAGAACTACAGCTGCCTGTGCTGGAGCGGTGAGTGTGACACGTTAGCAAGAACTACAGCTTCCTATGCTGGAGCGGTGAGTCTGTCTGACACGCTAGCAGCCTAGAAAAGTAACATTAGGACCTATTTAGATGTAGACCTAAATGATATTAGCCTAAAAGATCTTTACATTCTAGTACCATTTATACTGGAATTCAAAAAACAAACTGAAATGCTTCTATCTTGGCCTGTTTCCTTGTCCACAGTACAGCTTTCGCTAGAGAACCGCTTATCTAATTTAGATTAAACTTGTTATGGACATTCTTTAGTGTAGGTTAAAAGGGATCAACAAAGTCAACCCCACTCACTATTTCTGACTTTCTTTCGTGTGTTACTGGGTGTATCGGAGAGGGAATGTTAGCTCTAATTTTGTATTGTTTCCCATGTGTCCAGGCTTTGAAGGGCACCACTGTGAGCTGGATATCGATGAGTGTGAAGAGCAGCCCTGTCAGAACGGTGCTCTGTGCTACCAGCGCTCCAACCAGATCTATTACGGGGAGCTGGCGGAGTTCGAACAGGAGTTCAGCTACAGGACAGCAGCGGGATACCTGTGTCACTGCCAGCCAGGCTTTACAGGTGAGACTCTCAGCTACAGACAGGGGGATCACAACCCCTGCCACAGCACTGTCAGTAGGTCAGGAAACAGCTTTCTGTATGATGTGGTAAACATTCTGAGTGGTTCTTACTACAGTTATTCAAATAGTGTGTGTGTGTGTGACTGTGACTGTGTGTGTGTCAGTGCGTGTGTGTGTGTGACTGTGTGTGACTGTGTGCGTGTGTGTCAGTGCGTGTCTGTGTGACTGTGTGTGTGTGTCAATGCGTGTGTGTGCATGTGAGTGTGTGTTTATATGAGCTGTGTTGAAGTGTTTTGAGTTCAGGAACTGTTCTTCAATTCTAGTTACCCGCCATAGACATATGTAATGTAGGCTAGATTAGCTGAAGTGTCTTTATATTAGCAAGAACCAGCACCATCTAGTGCACTGCTGGGTATTGTTATCAAAACAAAAGGAAACCCCTTCCAAAGTGACAGATCACTAGACGGGGAGAGCTCTTCTATAAACTCCTTCCAAAGTGACAGATAACTAGACATGGAGAGCTCTTCTATAAACCCCTTCCAAAGTGACAGATCACTAGACGGGGAGGGCTCTTCTATAAACCCATTCCAAAGTGACAGATCACTAGACATGGAGAGCTCTTCTATAAACCCCTTCCAAAGTGACAGATCACTAGACATGGAGAGCTCTTCTATAAACCCCTTCCAAAGTGACAGATCACTAGACATGGAGAACTCTTCTATAAACCCCTTCCAAAGTGACAGATCACTAGACAGGGAGGGCTCTTCTATAAACCCCTTCCAAAGTGACAGATCACTAGACGGGGAGGGCTCTTCTATAAACCCCTTCCAATGTGACAGATCACTAGACATGGAGAGCTCTTCTATAAACCCCTTCCAAAGTGACAGATCACTAGACGGGGAGAGCTCATTTATAAACCCCTTCCAAAGTGACAGATCACTAGACATGGAGAGCTCTTCTAGAAACCCATTCCAAAGTGACAGATCACTAGACATGGAGAGCTCTTCTATAGACCCCTTCCAAAGTGACAGATCACTAGACGGGGAGAGCTGTTCTATAAACCCCTTCCAAAGTGACAGATCACTAGACATGGAGAGCTCTTCTATAAACCCATTCCAAAGTGACAGATCACTAGACATGGAGAGCTCTTTTATAAACCCCTTCCAAAGTGAGGGCTGTGGTTTCAGCTCGCTGCCCTGTGCACAGCGGATAAACCAGAGAGCGGGCAGGGCTGTGGTTTCAGCTCCCTGCCCTGTGCACCGTGGATAGACCTGAGAGCAGGCAGGGCTGTGGTTTCAGCTTGCTGGCCTGTGCACAGCGGATAGACCTGAGAGCAGGCAGGGCTGTGGTTTCAGCTTGCTGGCCTG
Source organism: Acipenser oxyrinchus oxyrinchus (assembly GCA_030684275.1). Taxonomy (NCBI): domain Eukaryota; kingdom Metazoa; phylum Chordata; class Actinopteri; order Acipenseriformes; family Acipenseridae; genus Acipenser; species Acipenser oxyrinchus. The sequence continues at coordinate 7,058,042 of CM060276.1, forward strand.
TGCACAGCGGATACACCTGAGAGCAGGCAGGGCTGTGGTTTCAGCTCGCTGCCCTGTGCACAGCGGATACACCTGAGAGCAGGCAGGGCTGTGGTTTCAGCTCGCTGCCCTGTGCACAGCGGATAGACCTGAGAGCAGGCAGGGCTGTGGTTTCAGCTCCCTGCCCTGTGCACCGTGGATAGACCTGAGAGCAGGCAGGGCTGTGGTTTCAGCTTGCTGGCCTGTGCACAGCGGATACACCTGAGAGCAGGCAGGGCTGTGGTTTCAGCTTGCTGGCCTGTGCACAGCGGATACACCTGAGAGCAGGCAGGGCTGTGGTTTCAGCTTGCTGGCCTGTGCACAGTGGATACACCTGAGAGCAGGCAGGGCTGTGGTTTCAGCTCGCTGGTCTGTGCACAGCGGATACACCTGAGGGCAGGCAGGGCTGTGGTTTCAGCTCGCTGGTCTGTGCACAGCGGATAGACCTGAGAGCAGGCAGGGCTGTGGTTTCAGCTCGCTGGTCTGTGCACCGTGGATAGACCTGAGAGCAGGCAGGGCTGTGGTTTCAGCTCGCTGCCCTGTGCACAGCGGATACACCTGAGAGCAGGCAGGGCTGTGGTTTCAGCTCGCTGGTCTGTGCACAGCGGATAGACCTGAGAGCAGGCAGGGCTGTGGTTTCAGCTCGCTGGTCTGTGCACAGCGGATAGACCTGAGAGCAGGCAGGGCTGTGGTTTCAGCTCCCTGCCTTGTACACCGTGGATAGACCTGAGAGCAGGCAGGGCTGTGGTTTCAGCTCCCTGCCCTGTGCACCGTGGATAGACCTGAGAGCAAGCAGGGCTGTGGTTTCAGCTCGCTGGTCTGTGCACCGTGGATAGACCTGAGAGCAGGCAGGTCTGTGGTTTCAGCTCGCTGCCCTGTGCACAGTGGATACACCTGAGAGCAGGCAGGGCTGTGGTTTCAGCTCCCTGCCCTGTGCACCGTGGATAGACCTGAGAGCAGGCAGGGCTGTGGTTTCAGCTTGCTGGCCTGTGCACAGTGGATACACCTGAGAGCAGGCAGGGCTGTGGTTTCAGCTTGCTGGCCTGTGCACAGCGGATACACCTGAGAGCAGGCAGGGCTGTGGTTTCAGCTTGCTGGCCTGTGCACAGTGGATACACCTGAGAGCAGGCAGGGCTGTGGTTTCAGCTCGCTGGTCTGTGCACAGCGGATACACCTGAGGACAGGCAGGGCTGTGGTTTCAGCTCGCTGGTCTGTGCACAGCGGATAGACCTGAGAGCAGGCAGGGCTGTGGTTTCAGCTCGCTGGTCTGTGCACCGTGGATAGACCTGAGAGCAGGCAGGGCTGTGGTTTCAGCTCGCTGCCCTGTGCACAGCGGATACACCTGAGAGCAGGCAGGGCTGTGGTTTCAGCTCGCTGGTCTGTGCACAGCGGATAGACCTGAGAGCAGGCAGGGCTGTGGTTTCAGCTCGCTGGTCTGTGCACAGCGGATAGACCTGAGAGCAGGCAGGGCTGTGGTTTCAGCTCCCTGCCTTGTACACCGTGGATAGACCTGAGAGCAGGCAGGGCTGTGGTTTCAGCTCCCTGCCCTGTGCACCGTGGATAGACCTGAGAGCAAGCAGGGCTGTGGTTTCAGCTCGCTGGTCTGTGCACCGTGGATAGACCTGAGAGCAGGCAGGTCTGTGGTTTCAGCTCGCTGCCCTGTGCACAGTGGATACACCTGAGAGCAGGCAGGGCTGTGGTTTCAGCTCCCTGCCCTGTGCACAGCGGATACACCTGAGAGCAGGCAGGGCTGTGGTTTCAGCTCGCTGGTCTGTGCACAGCGGATAGACCTGAGAGCAGGCAGGGCTGTGGTTTCAGCTCGCTGGTCTGTGCACAGCGGATAGACCTGAGAGCAGGCAGGGCTGTGGTTTCAGCTCCCTGCCTTGTACACCGTGGATAGACCTGAGAGCAGGCAGGGCTGTGGTTTCAGCTCCTGCCCTGTGCACCGTGGATAGACCTGAGAGCAAGCAGGGCTGTGGTTTCAGCTCGCTGGTCTGTGCACCGTGGATAGACCTGAGAGCAGGCAGGTCTGTGGTTTCAGCTCGCTGCCCTGTGCACAGTGGATACACCTGAGAGCAGGCAGGGCTGTGGTTTCAGCTCCCTGCCCTGTGCACCGTGGATACACCTGAGAGCAGGCAGGGCTGTGGTTTCAGCTCGCTGGTCTGTGCACAGCGGATAGACCTGAGAGCAGGCAGGGCTGTGGTTTCAGCTCGCTGCCCTGTGCACCGTGGATACACCTGAGAGCAGGCAGGGCTGTGGTTTCAGCTCCCTGCCCTGTGCCCCGTGGATAGACCTGAGAGCAGGTAGGGCTGTGGTTTCAGCTCGCTGGTCTGTGCACAGTGGATACACCTGAGAGCAGGCAGGGCTGTGGTTTCAGCTCCCTGCCCTGTGCACCGTGAATATACCTGAGGGCAGGCAGGGCTGTGGTTTCAGCTCCCTGCCCTGTGCCCCGTGGATAGACCTGAGAGCAGGCAGGGCTGTGGTTTCAGCTCGCTGGTCTGTGCACAGCGGATAGACCTGAGAGCAGGCAGGGCTGTGGTTTCAGCTCGCTGCCCTGTGCACAGCGGATACACCTGAGGGCGGGCAGGGCTGTGGTTTCAGCTCACTGCCTTGTACTGATCCTGCTCTCTTCCTTCTCAGGGAAGAACTGCTCTGTGAACATCAATGAGTGTGCCTCCATGCCTTGTCAGAACGGGGGGAGCTGTGAGGATCTCATCAACGGATACCAGTGTCTGTGTGAACCTGGCTTTACAGGTAAAGGCTCTTGCTTTTAATGTACAACTGACTTCTCTAACCAGGAAAATGGCTTAAACCTGTCTTCTCCAAATGAAGGTGATTCCTAATACCCTTTCCTCCGCACTGCCTAAACAGAGATACAAATTAACTGAAACCACATGGATGTGCTTTAATTAGGTAGTGTGCATAGCAAATAACTAAAAGGAAAAACCACCAAGTACACTTTTTTATACGGGGGCATTGAGTGTTGCATAACTTTCTTTACTAAATAAATGAAATATGTATCAATTTTTTGTGTTATTTGTTCACTCAGGGTCCCTTTTATCTAATATTAGGTTTTGCTTGAAGATTTGATAACATTCAGTGTCAAAAATATGCAAAAATGCAGAAAATCAGACGGGGCAAATACTTTTTCACGGCACTGTATGTATGTATGTATGTATGTATGTATGTATGTATATATATATATATATATATATATATATATATATATATATATATATATATGTATATACGCTAACTGTTCTTATTGACTGTTTTAGTGAGCTTTTGGTTTTAATCTGCAATATTTTTGTATCTATTTTTGTGTGTTAATCAGATGTGCAAATGAGTTGCATCATGTTGCATCCATGTTTTCAGAGGTTTGTTAGTAATTTATGGCATATTGGGCTTATTAGAGAGGTAATGTAACAGAATACATCTGAGACTGCAGATGGGGGCCTTAATAGTGAATAGAAGGCCTTGGATTGGAATGGACTGAAAGAGCCAGGAGTGAGTACCGTGGCGCTAGACTTTAACACAGTGCTTTTTCTTTTGTTAGTTCACCATCCTTTAGAAAGGTTTCCTGTGTAACACCATAGTAAAAGCAGGCAGGCATGGTTCTGTGACATCACTTGGTATCGTTTTGAGGCTGCAGTGAGTAATGTTTTCAGAATATCTGTTTATAAGGTTTAGACAATTGTTGAGCGCCATCTAGTGTATAAAAGTGGAATTTGTAAAATGTTTAATGCTGTTTATACTAGATCACACAACAATGGCATGGTTATTTTATATTTTTTGAATGAAAAAAGATGATTTTTATATTTAAAAAGAAAGTGCTAAATAAACAGTATGCCTAATGGAAATGTACTGCTGTTAATTTAATTGAAATCCAAAGAAACAAAAAATACCAGGGGCATTGCAAACAGCATACAGGGCTTCTCAAACTCGCTCCTGGGGACCCCCTGTGTCTGCTGGTTTTCATTTGCTTAATTAGATCTTTTTACTTGTTTTCAGCTCTTGAAACAGTTGCAGTGCAATGTTACAGCTAACTTGAAATCTGTAACTGCTTAAGAGCTGAAAACAAATAAAAAGGTCTAATTAAGCAAATGAAAACCAGCACATCCACATACTGTGTATTTACATAGTAGTTACTGTGTAAATACATGTGTACTTACACATAATAACAATCATTCTGCATAGTTACAATGTATTAATGTGCATGATATATCTAAATACCCAATTGTATCAGAAAGGGCTTGAGTTAGGGTTATATTGTGCACACAGATTTACACATAATAACATTGTAATCATGTCGAAGCACACATGTATTTACTAAGTAACTGCTATGTAAATGCACAGTAATTAGGGACACTTGATGTAAAGTGTTACCCAGAATTTAACCTCCTACTGCTGCTATGCCTGTTCAATGTTAAAGTTTTGTGCCAGCACCTAAATCTAACTTAAGGTGCATTAACCAACCACCCAAAAGGATCTGCTTATATTTTACTGAAAACCTGAACATGACTGTGGGGCCCTGCTGTTTTTATAATTAGAACACAGCCTTTCTTCCAAAAGAGTTTAGCACAACAAATGTAGGCTAGGAGGGAGCGTAAAGATTGTAATTGTGGGAGTGCTTTAGAACAAAAGCAGCATGCATCTTTTCATTGCTGCACACTGAGGATACAGTACTGCAGGGGGCCCGTGTTTCAAATACTGATTGGATACACGATGTCTGGCATGCAGTCTTGGTAGTGAAGGCATGAGCGGAAATGTTTGTTATCTGACTTCCGTGTCATAATTTCTCCATAGCTTTCAACACTCATATGTTTAGTAATACAGATCTGTTAAAGTGATGTATGGAGGGTGAACAATGTTGGGACCCCCTTTCCTAGCCGAGACTGTAACGTCTAATTACCAGCTCCTGACACCTCACCTGAACAATGTTGGGACCCCCTTTCCTAGCCGAGATTGTAACGTCTGATTACCAGCCCCTGACACCTCACCTGAACAATGTTGGGACCCCCTTTCCTAGCCGAGACTGTAACGTCTGATTACCAGCTCCTGACACCTGAACAATGTTGGGACCCCCTTTCCTAGCGGAGGCTGTAACGTCTGATTACCAGCTCCTGACACCTCACTTGAACAATGTTGGGACCCCCTTTCCTAGCCGAGGCTGTAACGTCTGATTACCAGCTCCTGACACCTCACCTGAACAATGTTGGGACCCCCTTTCCTAGCCGAGACTGTAACGTCTGATTACCAGCTCCTGACACCTCACCTGAACAATGTTGGGACCCCCTTTCGTAGCCGAGAGTGTAACGTCTGATTACCAGCTCCTGACACCTCCCCTGAACAATGTTGGGACCCCCTTTCCTAGCCGAGACTGTAACATCTGATTACCAGCTCCTGACACCTCACCTGAACAATGTTGGGACCCCCTTTCCTAGCCGAGATTGTAACGTCTGATTACCAGCTCCTGACACCTGAACAATTTTGGGACCCCCTTTCCTAGCTGAGACTGTAACATCTGATTACCAGCTCCTGACACCTCACCTGAACAATGTTGGGACCCCCTTTCCTAGCCGAGAGTGTAACGTCTGATTACCAGCTCCTGACACCTCACCTGAACAATGTTGGGACCCCCTTTCCTAGCCGAGATTGTAACGTCTGATTACCAGCTCCTGACACCTCACCTGAACAATGTTGGGACCCCCTTTCGTAGCCGAGAGTGTAACGTCTGATTACCAGCTCCTGACACCTCACCTGAACAATGTTGGGACCCCCTTTCCTATTTTTTCAGTAAAGGATTTGTAGATTTCTAGTGCTCAAGATCCCTTATTGTTTGGTTTACCTCTAGAAACAAAAATCACAGTTTAATTGAAAGATTGCTCTTTCAATTAAACCCACAGGCTTGGATAACGCAAGTCAAACCTGGTGCATTGAATCACTTGATCCTCCTGTGAGGGTTCATTGGGTATTGATAAAGGAATGATGGAGTCATGTGATTTAAATGCTTCCCTCTCTCATTATGTGGCTTTTAGCAAAGTCCTCCATCGTTAATCACTGTTTTATCTTCATGCATCTCATAGATAATACAATGCATCTTTAAGTATTGTGACCGGCATATACGTATAGTACAGCATTGTGGCTTTACTGATCCAAGGACAGTTTCAATGATGAAGGCATGGAATTAACTTAAAGGGAGCGGCAGCATGGTTTCAAATACACACTCTAAGTAGCAATAGCAACATCATCACTTGTTCTCTTCATTGTGCTGAAGAGGTTGGTTGTGTTTTACTGTTGATTTGAGAAATTCTGCTTCGTACTGTATATATAGGAACGTTTAACTGTCTGCTTCCTGGTTCACAGAAGCAGTACAGTGAACATCACATTACATTAAGAATTTTAGGATTGAGGCATAATAATAATAATAATAATAATAATAATAATAATAATAATAATAATAATAATAATAATATATAAACATAATGTTGATCTTTTATGTAACATCATGTAATCAAAGAAACTACAAAATGAAGTCTACTGGAAGCTATAATAGTAGTACAGTATTTCATGTTAGTTTTAGAAATGTCACATTTTTCAATCAGTTCTTTAAGTATATGGAACAAAGCAGTATGTCATTTAATATGTTAATGTAACATTATTCAGCAGGTTTCATTTGACTTTATGAAGCAAAATTAGTTAATTCTGTAGGGTGAGGCAAAACCTTTGGCCAGAGCTGTATAGATATAAGAAATTAAATGGATTCATTTAAAAACCCTGAATTCATTACAGAATTGCAGCCATTAAATAGAAGCAGATCCTCTGTGAGAATTCAGTTGTGTTTGAGACAGGAAAATAATTAGTAGCTAATCTCATCTGCTTTGACAATTAATCCCAGGAGCTTCGTTCTCTGTATAAACAACTTATTGCTTTAAATTAGTATCACAGAGAAACTGCCATTACAAAGTTTCAGTGCAAAATGATGAATTATTAAAGGTCATTAGATCTTCATAGAGTCTGAATCGTGGTCACCCTTTGATGATTGAAGCGAGGGGTACAGATAGGGATTAGTTTAACCCATTAACCTCATGGAGCTTGATTGAGGGTTTAGGGAGGGGGTGGGGCTACAGGAATGCATTAGCAGACTGACCACAATCAAATCAAATCAAAAGCTTTACAAGCCATATGCCAACTGTCTTCCTTCTGTCGTAGATTCGTTTTCAGGGGAGGAAAAGATAGCAAAAATGTACTTAAACAAGTAAATTGAAGGGGCTGATGCAAGCACAGCATGTTATAGGACTTAAATGTGAAAGAGGCAACTCGGTTTCACACGGTTTTCTACCCAATTTAACAATGCCCGATATGAATGCTGCCTAACCATTGCAACCCACTCACCTCTCAGAACGTGTGCTCCACAGCCCGGCTCAAGCAGTATAAAATATATTCTGTATAGTTTCTATATACTATATTATTTATCCTACCACTAATTAAGTCTGACAAAAACCCTCCCCTGCATTCCTCTGTAGCTTGGTATAAAAAGTGAGATTAAAAGCTTTGCCTTGGATGACCAGTGATTGCCCTGAGTCCAGTCCAGCCCAGCGGGGTGTCCACTGATAATACATAGAGTGGAGGGATCAGTAGGTGAAAGGGGAAAGGTACTCTCATCTATACAAGCTCTTAATGTGCAGAGCAACAGCTCTGCTTTACTGGTATGCGTCACAAGCTTTCAGAACCTATTCTCATCATCATGTTCTGGGAAAAACTCAACCCAAAGACTGAATCTTCAGAATATTTATTAACATTATTACTGACCCTACTTATATTGTGAAGATCAATTTGAGGTATGCAAATGTTTATTTTACACCACTGTAGATAAACTGCTGCATCCTGGTACCTTTGCTGTGGGTCACATGGTCTGATGGCAGTTAGACCATTGGAAGGGGTTTAACTACAACGGATGAGGTGATTAGGTACCAGGAAGAAACAGCAACATTTAATTTACAGTATAGTGTTGTCATTGAAATATCTACACATTCCAAATTGAAATTTACAGTAACATACAGTACAAGCAACAAAGCAAAAGATCTTCAACTGAAGAAAAACAAGCAACAAAGCAAAAGATATTCAACTGAAGAAAAACAAGCAACAAAGCAAAAGATCTTCAACTGAAGAAAAACAAGCAAGCAACAAAGCAAAAGATCTTCAACTGAAGAAAAACAAGCAACAAAGCAAAAGATCTTCAACTGAAGAAAAACAAGCAACAAAGCAAAAGATCTTCAACTGAAGAAAAACAAGCAACAAAGCAAAAGATCTTCAACTGAAGAAAAACAAGCAACAAAGCAAAAGATCTTCAACTGAAGAAAAACAAGCAAGCAACAAAGCAAAAGATCTTCAACTGAAGAAAAACAAGCAACAAAGCAAAAGATCTTCAACTGAAGAAAAACAAGCAACAAAGCAAAAGATCTTCAACTGAAGAAAAACAAGCAACAAAGCAAAAGATCTTCAACTGAAGAAAAACAAGCAACAAAGCAAAAGATCTTCAACTGAAGAAAAACAAGCAACAAAGCAAAAGATCTTCAACTGAAGAAAAACAAGCAACAAAGCAAAAGATCTTCAACTGAAGAAAAACAAGCAACAAAGCAAAAGATCTTCAACTGAAGAAAAACAAGCAACAAAGCAAAAGATCTTCAACTGAAGAAAGGGGGTATCTGTGATAATATTGATTGTCAAATAAGAGGCTTTTTAAACTAGTTTGGTGTAAACTTTATGAGACCAAATGCCTAGTAAATCATATGTCCCATTCTGAATGCAGTTCCAAAATAATTGGTAAAAGAAAGAAATCTTTCAATTAAAATATACACAGAATACGGAAGACAGATAATAAGGCTGCCAGTGTATATTTTTCCATTTCTTTCCAGACTTAATTGAGCAGCTGAGCCCCAGGGTTATGGGTGGGGCTTCATTCTCATTTAAGTATTCATACCCAATGAAGCAGGCAGACAGAGAACTGACCCCAAAGGCAGTTAATCACGCTAAGCTGGATGTGTGGGAGCTTAATTAAAGACAAAGAGGTCTCTTTAATAAATCTTTATGATTGTGGATCTTCATATCACTAACACGCTTGTAAGACAGAAATACACTGCATACAGATTCATGGTAGATCTTCATATCACAGAAATACACTGCATACAGATGAACGGTAGATCTTCATATCACAGAAATACACTGCATACAGATGCACGGTAGATCTTCATATCACAGAAATACACTGCATACAGATTAACGGTAGATCTTCATATCACAGAAATACACTGCATACAGATTCACGGTAGATCTTCATATCACAGAAATACACTGCATACAGATGAACAGTAGATCTTCATATCACAGAAATACACTGCATACAGATTCACGGTAGATCTTCATATCACAGAAATACACTGCATACAGATTAACGGTAGATCTTCATATCACAGAAATACACTGCATACAGATTCACGGTAGATCTTCATATCACAGAAATACACTGCATACAGATGCACGGTAGATCTTCATATCACAGAAATACACTGCATACAGATTCACGGTAGATCTTCATATCACAGAAATACACTGCATACAGATTCACGGCAGATCTTCATATCACAGAAATACACTGCATACAGATTCACGGCAGATCTTCATATCACAGAAATACACTGCATACAGATGCACGGCAGATCTTCATATCACAGAAATACACTGCATACAGATGCACGGTAGATCTTCATATCACAGAAATACACTGCATACAGATTCACGGTAGATCTTCATATCACAGAAATACACTGCATACAGATTCACGGTAGATCTTCATATCACAGAAATACGCTGCATACAGATGCACGGTAGATCTTCATATCACAGAAATACACTGCATACAGATTCACGGCAGATCTTCATATCACAGAAATACACTGCATACAGATTCACGGTAGATCTTCATATCACAGAAATACACTGCATACAGATTCACGGTAGATCTTCATATCACAGAAATACACTGCATACAGATTCACGGCAGATCTTCATATCACAGAAATACACTGCATACAGATTCACGGTAGATCTTCATATCACTAACACGCTTGTAAGACAGAAATACACTGCATACATTTGTATTTTTTTATACAAAGGGCCCTATTTTAATTATCTAAACAGCTTCAATATTTAGACCAACCTAATACACTCCCTGGTCCATTATCTGCCATTACATAGCTCAGAATGTTCAAACGGCATGACTCAATGATCAAATTCATTGGGTGATAATGACCCAGTCGAGTGCAGGTCCTCGTGCTACCCTACATTTTCAATGTAATTTAAGGTCTGTGATCACAGACAGACTCAAAGTTATCCCAGGGTCCATTTAGAGTGCTGGTACACAGCCACTGCCACCTTGCTCAGATATGAAAGGCCAAGCCCCAGACAAAAAACTGGAGGTGACAGGCTGCTCTAAGATGCAAGCATCGTGAGAATCAATGTACAATAAGAATAACATTTTTTTTTTGATTTACAGCTGTTTTAGTTATTCTTAAAAACCCTGTAAGCTTTCTGCAATTGCTGCTGGTTTCCTTATTACAGAAGTTATAGAAACAGCTGCTTTCCTTGTGTGCTTTTACTCTAAAGCTCCTCCATTTGGATTTGCCCTGTGATGAGAAATGTCAGACTAGAATGAAACTTTTTTTAGTTTTTTTGGTTCTTGTATTTGAATGATAGTGTTCTCAATGGATCGGTCGATGTTGATTTATTACCTATCTGAAATTGGTTGCTGATTGCACCTCTCTTATATTCTTACAGTATATTCTCATTATGAACGGCAAACTTTTTATTTTTTGCTTGTTTACATGCTGAGAATCTGTGTGGGGGTTTTGAAGTGAAACACATTTAATTGGAGTACTGAAGTGAGTTTCACTATTCTAGATTCTGCTGGAATAAAGAACCACATTGTTCAAAAAGCATTTTTTTAAATTGTATTTATTATTGTTGTTGGTTTGCAGTAGAAATGCCAGATGATGGATATTAAGATCCCTCGCCTCAAAGGGGGACTCTAAACCCTCTGTCCTTAATAATCTTTTTTTTTTTTTTTTTTTTTTTTTAAATCTGTTTATTATCTCACAATATGGGTTATTAATAATCATAATTACTGTTTCTGCACTTCCGGATATTTGGCTTGTTTAATAGTCACCAGAATATTTTACTGTCGGAGCTCAGAGCAAGCCTGAGCAAGGTGGGCTTTCTGTAAGGAGGCCAGTACAAAACTAAAGGGTGTGCACTAATGACATCCCCCTCTGAAACAGATACAAAATAAAACATTCTAATGATGCAAATTAATCTAGAAGTATTCCTTCAACTGTTTTCTGCAGTCTATTGTCTCGAGTTTGGTAGGATTGCATGCATGAGTAGGGTGCTGTTTGACATGCTTTATAATATATTTAGGTTAATTGTCACTTTACTGTGGCACTAATGTAAGCTATGGAGTCCTGCAGTGTCTTTGTCTGTAATCACATTATAGATAACATACCATGCTGCACGGTCTGTCTCTGGAGAGGCAGATTGCACAGATCATGTTGGGACTCTGCTGGGGACCTTATAGCATGTGGGGCTGGAGCGGATTGCTTGTCCAGTTTAGCACTGGGCACTTGAAAGGAGAACAGCAGGGAAGCAAGGCTGTACGTTTTAATATCGCCTCTAATGATCTCTGCCATTTTTTATTGCATACATGTTATTATAAATCACATATGAGAAATCAACCAGTTATTGATTTGTCAAATACCAGTACATCTTTCTGGTTAGCCCTGCATCAAGTCCTGGGCTTCAGAGCTCCCCTTGTTCAGGTATATTATTGAAATCAGTAGGTGCCAGGGGGTTGAACAATCAGGCCCCTGGTAAATCTGCTCTGAAGTGAGCACACTGCAATAAGTCTCACCTGCATCTATAGTTTGACTATTAGGAGTCAATGCAGCAAAAAGGAACAATATGTTTAAAAGGGGTTGCCCAAACTCCTGGGTACTGAATCATTTCAATACTATAATTAATTGATGGTATTTTAAAAAGCTAGGGGTGGGTTTCTAACCCAGTATCTTATACCGTGTACAGATGCCTTCCTGTACAGATGTCAACATGTGACTTAATCTGAAAGTTAAAAAAAACAACACCACTCCTGGCTACAATAATTTTTCTAATAAGCTAATGTGCTGTTTCTGAGTGTAATTTATTGTGTTTGAAATGTCATCTTGTGCTGTTTGGGTGAGAGGACCACAAAGCGATTGCTGAGCACTTTTGTGTGCTCAAACTGTGCAAAATGATTTCCCTTAATTATGAGAAATTATTATTTTAAAAAAAATCTTGCGTGCTCCCAAGTAAGTGGGGTGGGGTGGGGTGGGGTGGGGTGTGGGGGGGGGGGTAGGTACACCGTGTAGGGCTTCTCAAACCTCATATTTAAAAAGAAAGTGGTAAATAAACAGTATGCCTACTGGAAATGTACTGCTGTTAATTTAATTGAAGTCCAAAGAAACAAAAAAAATACCAGAGGCATTGCAAACAGCATACAGGGTTTCTCAAACTTGCTCCTGGGGACCCCCTGTGTCTGCTGGTTTTCATTCCAACTGAGCTCTCAATTACTTCACTAAACCCTTCATTGAACTAATACTTTGCTTAATTAGGTCTTTTTAATCTTTTTTAGCCCTTAAACAGTTGGATATTTCAAGTGAACTATACAATTGTATAAGTAACTTGAAATCTGCACATTTTTATGAACAATTAAAAAGGTCTCATTAAGCAAAGTATTAGTTCAGTTGTTTAACCTCTTTGACATTCATTTTAATTATCCAAAGAATTCTGTTTAATTCTCTAGTCTGTTCTGGGTTCAAATCCAGCTCAGAGCGCACAAAATGAGTTTGTTGGTCTAAACTGAGACATTAGCCCCCATCACAAATCCAGCGCTCAATTCAGCACAATCGTCAGTCTCTGAGAGGTGCAAGACTGAATGCAGCTCAGCACTGAGGTGTGTGTCACTGTGAGGGGAAGCTCATGTGGGGCCAGAGTCCTTCAACCTTCATGAGAGAAAAATCACAAGCAAACACAAATCATGAGCATCCCATTGGAATCCAGCTATAAATCTTCAACACAAATCAATGAGCATCCAATTGGAATCCAGCTATGAATCTTCAACACAAATCAATGAGCATCCCATTGGAATCCAGCTATGAATCCTCAACACTTTTAATCTAAAGATTATTGACTAGGCACTCATTAGGGACTGTCTGCATCACATACCTACCACAATCTGACCCAGTTACAGTAGATGCACAGTCAGCAACTACTGAATGTTTAAACTCAACTCTGCCACTAAATTAATGTGTTATACATTTGCTTTGTTGTTACAAGAACAGTTTAGGGGGAGGCACTGTTTTAGCAATGCTGAGATTGATGACTCTGGGGGACTTTAGTGGGACTTTTCCAGTCGATGTGTTGATAGCATTTTGTGAATTCGGCTCAATCAAGTTAGTGTCTAACTTTAAATGGTACAGTGTACGTTACTAAACTCTAGGGGTGTAAAAATACAATATGTGCTGTATCACAATATGCTGGTCACTATACAGTAAGTATCACAATACATTCTAGAGTCCTGATGGGCTTCTTGGTATGATGAGTAATAACAGATTTTGAGCTAGACAGTTAAATGAGCTAGAGAGAGTCTATACTCATACCAACTATAAAGTACAGTTATTCCTCATTCAAGGCCATCTGGTTGACTGCATGTATCATAAATCAAACTGTACACACCTCTATACACGATAGATACACAAAAGTATGACCATTCGTTTTTACATCCCCTTCTAAGCATGTGGCCGCCCTTGTCAGCAGTCTGTCCTTGGCCCAGGATTGTGCTTGAGGGATGAGGTGATCCTTCAGGTCAGGATGATTGAGGTGCGTTGGCAGGGCTTTGTGAAGAGGCTCACAGATCAAAACCAAGCAGTCTGAAACAGAACCCCGCCCGACTATAAAACCAGAAAAGGAAAAGTCCAGCTAGCTCTGCTCAGTGAAGTAATTACAAAGCAACCCGGCAGTGCCAGGCATGACCGGCGATGTATCATGTGGGACTGCTTCCTCGACAAACATTCTTGTTGTCAGCACTGACAGGAGCCAGCTGGGAGGGAATGAAGCAGAGCGGATTAGCTCTCAGTAAGTTGTGTTGGAGAGCGGCTCACAGTGTATAGGCTGCTTCAGCTCTAATCACTTCTGCCTGACTGGCACAGGAAGAAAGCACGCATGCTGCCCTTTTTTTTGTAAGCATCTTTTTTTTTTTTTTTATTCCGACAATGTCACTAATGTCTACGGGGAAGACGCAATGAAACCTCTTCTAATGCAAGTGATTTTGTACGGAATTTGGCTCGTAACAGGTAACTGGCATGTCGCCTTAATTCATATCGTGTTTGAGGAAATTGTCACAGTGCTGGTATAGCACTGAAGGGAGTTTGACCCATTTAAAAGGACTGTTCCCTTTACCGTGTAACATGGAAAACAGGACATCCCTGAATTCTCCAAGGCATCATTCTCAATTTAGATTAGAATGGAGGAGGCTTCCTTAATGTTTGAGCTGCAGTTTTACTAATATGGCTTGTTGATTGTGTTACAGTGTGTGCTTTCTTAATTAATATTGTGTTCATGCTATCAATTGACATTTGGTAATGCATTACCTTGTATATATTGAAAAGGATGCCATTATCATTTCAGTTAAGCAGATATATTTTATATATTTGCTTTTATATATTTGCTCTTATTGTATTACCTGTACTGTAACACTTGAAATGTATTTGCTTACAATTGTAAGTCGCCCTGGATAAGGGCGTCTGCTAAGAAATAAATAATAATAATAATAATAATAAACACCATGCAAGCACATTAGATATGGCAATATGTAATGTGTAATGTTTATTGTATGCATTTTTGTATACACACCGGTGTGTTTCTTATATATATATATATATATATATATATATATATATATATATATATATATATATATAGTGCCCAACCCATTAATTATTTGAGAATAATTATGCAGTATTGAAATACAAGCTTGACTTTCATTTTGTAAACTGTCTAGACTAAACCGACATTCTAATTCTAAAGGGGCTTTTGCGTTCTGGTTTTACACAGTCTATAGTAGGATCAGAAATCATAAGAAATACAGAAAAGCAAATGCTAAGGAGCAGCCCTTCACAGTCTTCCTACTAAATGCCTATATATCAAGCCTTCATATCTTCCACTGAATGTACGTGGAATTTCATGGGGTATTTACACTTTTCTCTATCTGAAAACTACAGGAAACTCCAGCAATATCTATGGAATCTATATGTGATTGTGTGCGTTTATTTCTGGCTCATTGGTACTGATCTGTGATTCAGGTTCCATGGTATCAGAGACTGTCGATGTGTAGACTGTCAAATCATGTTCTATTTCCACAGATCTCCGAGTATTATATATTATTAGTATTATTTATTTCTTAGCAGATGCCCTTATCCAGGGCGACTTAAAGCCGTAAACAAAAATACATTTCAAGAATCACAGTACAAGTAATAAAACAATTAAGAGCAAGATAAATACAATGACTTTGGTTCTAGCAAGTACAAGTATGACAAAATACGATTCAATAACGGAGCATATAACAGTGTCAGTGATAGTTACATCAGGATATAATTAAATACAAAATACTACAGATTAAATAACACTTAAATAACAGTAAAATAGGGGGCAGATAAGAGCAAGTAAAGCGCATTTAAGGAAGAGTGATAAGTGTCCAGAGGGAAAAAACAGGAGTTCTACAGGTGCTTTCTGAAGAGGTGAGTCTTGAGGCGCTGGAAGGTGGTCAGGGACTGGGCAGTCCTGACATCTGCAGGGAGGCAGGGGAGCATAGAGGAGGTAGAGCCAGTCTTCTAGTGCAGGAGGAGCGGAGAGGTCGAGTGGGGGTGTAGGGAGAGATGAGGGTCTGGAGGTAGCTGGGTGCAGTCTGGTCAAGGCATCTGTAGGCTAGTACAAGAATCTTGAACTGGATGCGAGCGGTGATCGGGAGCCAGTGGAGTGAGCGGAGCAGTGGAGTTACGTGGGAGAAGGGTTGGATTCTTCGTATGTTGCTCAGGAAGAATCGGCAAGTGCGTGCCAGAGTGGAGATGTGCTGGGAATAAGAGAGGCAGGGGTCCAGGATGACTTCGAGGTTCTTAGCTGAGGAGGAGGGAGAGAGTGGTAGATTCCAGAGAAACGGAGATAGAGAGATTTGAGGAAGGGAGTGATAGAGGCTTGTTTGAAGGCAGAGGGAAAGAGACCAGAAAGTAGAGAGGTGTTGAGAAGGGAGGAGATGAAGGGAAGTAGAGCAGGAGCAGCAGCTTGAAAGAGGTGAGTGGGGAGGGGGTCCGGGGCACACTTGGTGGGTTTGTGACCCTGGAGCAGGGAGGAGAGGTCAGAGTCTGAGTGGGGAGAGAAGGTGGAGAAGGAGGGTGAGTTAGTAGGGGATGCAGCGGGTGTAGGAGTTGGAGCAGGAGGGGGTGCGGGGGAGGGAGAGGTGTTAAAGAGTTTGCGGATATCTGAGATTTTAGAAGAGAAGAGGCAAAGTCATCAGAGGAGATAGAGGAGGGAGGAGGAGGGAATTCCAGAGTACACTCTGGAATTCCATGTTGGGTTAAATAGAAGAATGTTAGCAATCCTGCAGTATCTCCATGATTCTGTGTACTGTTCAGGTGTTTCTCCATAGAGATGCACATTATCCATAGAGGTATACATTTGAGGTATGGGTGAACCGATCCAAGGAGACCAGTGCACTCAGTTGAGTCCTCGCTCCCCTCTCTCTTAATGGTGAGGTTGTATAAATCTAACAGGTCAGGACCAACTGAAATATTGTTCTTGTGTTTCTACTTGTTAGCCATGACCTCTTTGGCATGGGGTAAGTATTATACTGTGCTCTCTCATTATTTCACTGCCCTCAATATTTAACATGTTATATGTATTTTTATGTCAAATAATGAGGGAACATGCATGTATCCTCTTGTGACTGTACTAAATAAAATACATTCTATAGGCACCTGTGTTCACAAGAAGAGGTAATAGTGAAGAGATATCATCTGAAGGGAACTGGGCAACTGCTGTACATGCTTTATTATTTACACTCAGAAGAATAAAATGCTTTGGGTGGCATCATTATTTTATTGTTTTGCTACACTGGAATCTTGCTTTTGGGATTGTACTGCCATTTAGACAGGACAATCTTCTTTGGGTCTAAGGTAGTGTATCCCCCCCAGGTAGCCCTCTTCAAGGGTTCCTCTGCCTGATTCATGTCAACATCCCCTGACAGGCTCATCAATTAATCACTACCCACAAGGCTGGCTCCTGTGTTTTGCCTCCAGTCTGACATGTACCTGCCATATTCAGGAAAACACATTTCATATTACTGGTACAACTCAGGATTACAGATATGAGCTGCACTTGCTGTGGGGTTTCTGCTTGTCACATTACGGAGGTGGATTGGACAGGGGTCATGTTCAAGTCAAAGGATAGGGACCAGCTGCTCCTTCATTGAGCTGCTTTTCACCTGTGCTGTCTGTATTGACTGAAGCTGACAGCACTCTAAGCAAAAGGGACTGTTAGAAAGGTATTCTGCTTGAAATATCTCTCTGTTCAAATGTAGATGATGATGATTATTATTATTATTATTATTATTTAGCAGATACTTTTATCCAAAGCGATTTACAGAAGTTAAACACAATATAAAAGTGTATGTTACAGATTAATGTGTTGAAGAACAGGATTTTCATTGTTCTTCAGCCAGAAAGACAAGTTTCCCTGTGAAACCAATCCAGTGATAGACAGAAAGACCACAGAGACAGACCGTTCTTCACCTTCAAAATAATCAATTTGAATTGTAAAAACAATAAGACTTTACATAGAGGACATATTGATAATGTAAGCTAAAAAGGCAAATGAATGTTATTTTGTAATCATTTTTTATAAATTAATTTCCTGTGGGTCCCCAGCCAAGACTGGCAGCTTGGCGCTAACAGGATTGTAACCACGCTGGCATGACTCGCCCTGTACTCCACGCTTTAGTGCTTTTATTAGATGACCAAAGGGGAACCCAACAAGTAGATGCCAGTGAGAGAGATCTAAAAGCCAGCCCTCATTGCTGGTCCACTTACCAGGGGGACACTAAGCTAGGTCTGCACCTAAGCAACCCTGCTCTACTGTGAACAAAATAGCTGCTGCAATAAAAACCACCCCACACAAGAGAGCAACTACTTTACCTTCCAGAGCGGCTCTGCATCGCAATTCAATTACATTCTGATACCCATACACAATATGAGTGGGGGTGGGGTTACTGCAGGGACCCTGTATAACTCCAATATAAGAATTATTTCTCGCTAGAAACTTAATTTCCTTTTGTCAAAAATGCACTGTAAAAATATACTCTACTGTTTTATAGATTGAAAGAATATCGAACTGCCCTTACAGATAACATATCAAATAAATCAATACATCATTCAAAAATGATTAATCAAAATGTGTGAAAAATTTCAATAAAATGAACTCGCCGAAAGCCACCCCAGGTTAATATCATTCTGTATTTAGGAAACTCTTTCATTTTGATGGTTTGCAGGAATGCTTTAGATTAGAGGTTTTAAATGGGATTTTACATCAGAGGCACACACAGCCACAGAGGGGTGAGCAGTCAGCAAAGAGGCACACACAGCCACAGAGGGATGAGCAGTCAGCAAAGACACACCCACACACCCACAGAGGGGTGAGCAGTCAGCAAAGACACACCAACACACCCACAGAGGGGTGAGCAGTCAGCAAAGAGGCACCCACACCCGCAGAGGGGTGAGCAGTCAGCAAAGACACACCCACAGAGGGGTGAGCAGTCAGCAAAGAGGCACCCACACACCCACAGAGGGGTGAGCAGTCAGCAAAGAGGCACACACACCCGCAGAGGGGTGAGCAGTCAGCAAAGAGGCACACCCACACACCCACAGAGGGGTGAGCAGTCAGCAAAGAGGCACACACACCCACAGAGGGGTGAGCAGTCAGCAAAGACACACCCACAGAGGGGTGAGCAGTCAGCAAAGAGGCACCCACACACCCACAGAGGGGTGAGCAGTCAGCAAAGATTTTTTGTCTTGGTCATCGTCACTGTAGACAATATGCTGATGCAGATCTGTGCCCTCTCCCTGGCTGGATTGCTTTGGCCCTGGTGTTGCTTGTGGCTGGATTGCTTTGGCCCTGGTGTTGCTTGTTTGGATCTTGTGTGATATCTATTTCTTAACATAAGATTTGCAATGTGCTTACAGAAGATCATGAAGTGTATGTTTGTCTCAGCAAGACGATTGTGTTTAGATTGGTTTAGATCATTTCTGATATGGTAGGCAAGGCACTGGCCCACCCCCTCCAGACGTACCATGCATTCAAATAGAACACCCATTTACAAATTCTAGAAATATGATGATGGCATGATGACACCACAATTCTAGAAAAAGAAAGCTAAATTCTGGGTTACAAAAGGTATTGTAAACATTGTAAACTGCCAATTGAGAAAAATAAAAACCAGTCATGCAGGGCCAAGAAAGACTTTTGTTCTGCCACTCCCGATGTTAAAGGATCTGTTCAGATAATGTGCTTTTGACCATGCTTGCTGTGAAACCCATCAGAAAGCAGGATCACTATGAACTGAAAGCAGTTCAAAGCGGTGCACTGGTACTGTACTATAAACTAAGGGATTGCCAAGTTATTGCATTACCCATTGAGCTCATTCAGGCTGTAGAAAAATCAAAGCTGCTATCTGGAACCAGTGCACGCTCTATGTAAACATTACAGGTCCACAGTGCCAACACAGAGGTGTGTGGGGAGTTGTTGAAGTTCTCTCTTCTAATAAAGCTGTCAGAATAATTCATTTACCAGTGCAGAGGAGTAGCATGATGGCTGGGATCTGTTTATCTTACCAAGGGTGTTTGCAGAGTTACCTAGAAGAAACAAATGAGCACATTTTAAAGGGTTGTGTCTGTAATAACTCAGATTTTTTTAGTATTTTGAAGCAAGAGCAATTTGTTCGAAGGGAATAAAACATTGTAAATCCATATGAAATCAATAAAACAAAACGGCAATTTTTCACTTGACCACCTCTGATTTTGATAAACTTTTGCACATATTATTGTCTTTGGAAGAAATGATTACACTGTGAATTGTAGGCCTGAGTGACCTCCCATGCATGAGATACAGACACCCACCCTATCTTTACATGATCATAACCTCCTCCAGAATTGACATAGAAGCTGGTGCTGGTTTTGTTTTAAAGCTCTCAAATATAACTATTCATTATATAAAAATTGATATGAAATACAAGATAAAAAAAGTTGTGTGAATCTTTGACCTTTGACCTCACCCTGGTCAAATCACGTAACCTTGGATGTTTGTCATGTTTTTGATAGATTGGAGCCTAGACCGTTATCTGCATTTCCTGCACGTTTCATTGTGTGCCTGCCATTGGTTGAGGCACAGGACAGAGTTGAATGCAGAGTGTCAAGTAAATCTTTTATGTGAAGCGATTACACACCTAATACAATTAAACAAATATATTTATTTGCAATCGAGTATACTCTCCTCTCCTGTTAAATTGAAGCTGTGGTGAACTGGTGCAGCTGTAACAGCTATTAATATATTAATTAATTAAGCAAGGTGCCCTATTTACATAATTGGCTAAAACAAACAAATACAGGTGAATTAAATATAAATTAATACTGAATTGTGCACGTTTAATTTTGTCCCCACCAGTGGTACTTCTGTCAGCGCATGTTTGACATTTTAAGTGATGCTTCTCCAGGAGATGTTCAAATCCAATGAATCCAATGAGCCTGGCAAATAAAATGTATTGTTAGAAGTGGTGGAAATGTAGATATTTCATTTTCAGGTCTCTGTCCTTCTATTTCTGCATGCAACACAATTTACCACTCGCCTATGCTTAAGTTGCCCTTTCCCTTTGTAGCCACTCTGACAAGGGTTTTGATGCTTTGGCATCTCCTTGTCTCAAAGGGTGTATGTCCTTCCTGTTGCAGTTGTTGGCTCCACTGATGTCAGCACATCCCCCGTGTCTACAATAAAGTGATCTGGTCGGCGTGGGAAACAGAATGATGGTGATGGTCCATTCGGGTGCAGGAAGTTAATTTCAGCCTCCCGTTTCCTCTGATCAGCAGACACCACCAGTGACTGTCATACTGAGCAGTAACACATCCTTCAACTGTGATTGATTCTTCTCTTTGTTTTGTTGACTGGGAGAACTCTCGTACAAGGAGTTTTGCTTTGGAAACTGGTTGAAAAAAGTGGAGAAGCTGTGTGTCAGACACAGTTTTTAACTTGAGGCATCGTTGCTCCAGAAAATCTTGCTCAGCTTGCCATTGTGCTATCGTGAAGTATTTTACTTCAAGAGTAGGAATGTGTTCTTTTGCAAACCTGTACAATTGGTGTGGAGTCTGGATCTGGTCATGGAATGGACGCTGCAAACTGGCTTTTATTGCCATTTGTTTAATGGTTCCTCCGACACCATCACAGGGTCCTTTGCCATGAGATGTTGCAGAGAAGTTCCACTCTGCTTCTACGCCAAAAGATTCCAAGTGCTGGGAAATATTGAGGACATTTTTACAGTTCTTATATTGCCCTGCACACCTGTCAGAGAAGTAATAGATTTTTCTCAGGCGCCTCCCAAATTTGTTCTCCAAGAACCTCAAAAGATGCTTCTGAAAGAGATAAACAGTGACTGTGTCATGAGTCATGCATTCTGATATTGCAACATATGAGATGTGCTGAGAATTCCCATCTTTGTCGTGCCAATAGCAAACAAAAGAATGTATGGTTGCCTGAGAGTTGTTCCAATGGTGTGACTGTGCTTCATCTTGCATGACGAAAGTGAAGCTTTCTGCAAAATCACCAACAACTAGGAATTCATTTTCTTGAAGTTCATCTCTAAGCTGTTGATAATATGCAATCTGCATCTTTGCTATGAAATCATGTCGACGAAGACATGATGGCTTGTGAAAGTCTCTATGAACTTATCAACAGGTTCATTGATTGTCTGAAAGGTGAATCTGTCAGTTGTCGTCCACTTCTGATACTCCACTGCATCCACCAGGCTATCTTGAAAGAGCATTTGTATTTGACTCTTGAAATCGCCATTTTCCTAAGTGGAAATCGATGTTAGGTGGGGAACACATGAGATAAGACAAGCAATGCCGATAGTGATTCAAAGGCACCTCTGTACTGGCACTCAGTTGTGGAAGAACAAATGCACATCAGTTTTACATTCTGGTGTGTTGTGCAGACACACAGCATGTGTACTGCTACTGCCTGCCAATACACTCTCCTTTGGTTTCAGCTCTGCACATTTGGAGAAGCCAATCTTAATGTCAGGATGCTGTAATCTGAAGAAACGACAGGCCTCTGAAAGATTGCAGAGAACAAGCCATTTGTGTTGGTGCTCCCTCCTTCCTGACTCTTTATTGTAAACAGAAACAAAATCTTTCTTTCCGGCCATGAGTCGACTAACATTGTCCCTTCTTGAAGAACAATTTTACTATTTGAGCAATCTCCTCTGTGAGCGTTCTCCCCCCAATTTTTGGATTTGGATCCAATAACATCCCTTCTCTTCCTGTAAAGCCATGGCTGTCCTGGACATGTGGTAGGTAGCACCAAACTCAGCAGCAGTCCACCGTATAGACCAAGACATTGCGACAGCTTTCAAAATATGAACTTGCCGACTCCTACTGATATTTGAATGACATTTTTCCTTCAGCTGGTCCATCATCTCTTGATATGCCTGAGCCTGCTTCTTGATTGTTTCACGGTCTTCCACTTCTTTGTGGGAAAACCTTTCTTAGCTTTCTCTTCATTGCTTCTCCAACCTTCTTTACCTTCTGAGCTGCATATACCTTTTGTGATAATTTCCTTCTCTTCAGTGGAGATTCTTGTATTACCTCCAAGGCCTTGTTTATTTGTGAAATCTCATGTTCCTTTTCAGCTTTGAAAATGTTGTTGTTTTCAGGTTGTTTGTCTTGAACAGCATGAGTGCTGGATTCTCTGAACTCAACTCCTCAGGGTCACTTTGTGTTGAAGGTGATGTTTGGTCTTGGTCAGGAGGACAAGGGTAACATAACTTCTGGCCACACACAAAGTTCAGCTTCTGGTGGTTCTTGATCTGCTTCTTTGTTAAGGTGCGACCTTTAGTGCGGCACACTCCACGATGCTTTGCAAATGCCTTTAACGCCAAGAAAGTCTTTGGAGGTACTTGCCATTTATGCAACAAATTGTCTTCAATATTAAATATTAAAAAAGACTGCAAAACTGCAAGAATTTTAGCTACAAACATTTAATGCCAAGAATGTTAAACTGATAAGTATAATATATAAATGTTCTTTTGGAAGAGTACCAGGTTTAAGGACACACCTTAGTTGAGTTATAGTTGAGTTATAGTTGGGTGTTCTTGTTTTTCACTTTATAATGGGCACATTTCAGTATTAATCTGTATTTAATTCACCTGTGCTACTTTAGTCACATGTGTTAACAGGCCAAACAGTTTAATTAATTAACATGAATCTGTTACAGCTGCACCAGTTCAGTGCAGCTTCAGTTTAACAGGTAAGTATACTCGATTACAACTAAATGTTTTTGTTTAATTGTAATACGTGTGTAGTCACTTCACTTAGAAGAGTCACCTGACACTCTGCATTCAACTCTGTGCTGTGCCTCAACCAACTGCAGGCACAAAATGAAACTTGCAGGAAATGCAGATAAGGGTCTAGGCTCCAATCTATCAAACACTGACAAAAATCCAAGGTTACACGATTTGACCTGGGTGAGGTCAAAGGTCACAGAATCACACAACTTTTTTTTTATCTTGCACTACACAGAACCATCCATAGAATGAGAAGGTAGTGCTATTAGAGAGCTTTAAAACAACACCAAAACTACCTTTCTGTGTCAATTCTGGAGGAAGTTATAACCATGGAAAGGTTGGGTGGGGGGTCCAAAATGAGTCAACTTTGATGAGCTGTATCTAACACTAAGGCCTGCAATTTACACCAACCACTTCTCCCAAAGGCAAACATGCATGGACATTTTTATCCAAATCAAAGGAGGTCGAGGTTTTTGGTGATCTGATTTCATGTGGAATGACCCTATAATACTAGCAAGGAATAACTTGGTTACTGGAAGGAGCAGTTATGGGGGAGTTAGGGTTTTATTGAAGTACTTAGTTGCTTAGTTTTAATTTTCCGGAATTAATAGGTGTTTATTCTTCTTGGAGTTCTTTAACGACTTTAGTAAACACTTTGAAATATTAAGTCAAGCAGGCAAAATATTGTGGTTAATGCCTTCGGCCGCATAATAACTTCACGTGTGTGTGTGTGTGTGTGTGTGTGTGTGTGTGTGTTTAAGGGTATGTTTGGCTCTCCTGTACAGCTATGGTCAAAAGTGTTGCATCACCCTACAGAATGAAACCTGCTGAATAATATTACTTTAACATATTGAATTTGTAGTTTTCCATATACTTAATGAAAAACTGACAAACTGAAGATTGTGACATTTCGAAATCTAACATGTAATGTTTTTATGGTTTCTTTGATTACATGATAAATAAAATATTTGAATTATGTTCATAAGTTTTTGTTTTGTTTTGTTTTGTTTTTAATGATGTCTCAATCCTAAAATTGTAGGTGATGCAAAACATTTGGCCATAACTGTCTAGTACAGTACATTACATAGCAGGACTGCTGTGTTGGATTGTATAGGGATTGCTGGAGCTCACATGCCAAGTCTTATGTATGATTTGAAGGGTTTCTCAATGGTTTTCATAATCCCCTGAAATATTTCCGCACTTGAATGACCCGGCCTGCACAGCATCTCTTCCTCTCCATTTCTTCTTCAAATGCCTTTATGAATTGTAAGATTATTTTTTATTTCATTTTTCATTATTCAAATTAACTGGACTATATTGAAGCAAGTGCAAAAGAGATCAAAAGTTTTGAAAACAGTTCAAACATTTATATGTTCTTTTTCAGAGAGCTTCAATTAGTCTAGAAGTCTTTCTCAATGTCTTCAAATTCACCTTTTAAATACAGACAGTACTGTTCAAAAAAGTAACTCCGAAGTGTTGTCTGAGCTGGTACAATTTGTGAGCTTTCTGTGTGCAGTATACAGCAAACATCGACAATGTAAACAAAAGAAATTATCATGTTTGCATTTTGAGCCTCAACAGAGCTTACTCATGGTATTAACACCCATTGTAGCTGTAGTTCAGAGAATGGCTGCTTAGTTGAGAGGGAAAGAGTTGCCAATTGTGTGAGCTAAAATAACCTGAGGTAACCTAACCAAACCAGTAAGACAACAATGTCTGGTTTCTGATGAAGCAGAGTGCACAGAAGGCTGAACTATTGAAGAATCTAGTAACCATTCACCCAGCAGTTATAAAACTGTCGCAGTCTGCAGCTTTACATTTTTCACCTTTTCTTTCTTTTCTTTTCTTTTCTTCCAGGAGTGGGCTGCGAGACCAACATTGACGAATGTGAAAGCAACCCCTGTGCGAACGGGGGCCGGTGTGAAGACGGCATCGACGACTATACCTGCCTGTGCCCTGCAGCAGGACAAGACGCCACCCCCTGGGGAGGCAAAAACTGTGACACCCAGCTGGTAGGCTGCCAGGAGAACGACTGTCAAAACGGAGCGACATGCCACCCAACCTACCAGAGCGGCACTCACAACTACTCCTGCCACTGCCCCCCGGGTTTCTATGATGACCACTGCAACACCTCAACCACATTTTCCTTCTCATCCCCAGGCTACATTCTCATAGAGGTTCCTCTGAGAAACAGAACCAAGAGGGGCGTGGGCACCACCGGAGCCAGCATCAGCCTCCGATTCAGGACCACCTTACCTGACAGGATTATATTTTACAGGGGGGATGACTCAGACTACATGTACCTGGAGATCGTCGAGGGCCTCCTTCATGCTAGGGCAGTGCTAGGGGGCTCTCACGTCAGTACATCTCTGCCTGGAAAAGTAAACGATGGCCAGTGGCAGGAAATCAGTGTGACTTTGAAAGATGGTTTAGTGCTGGCCCATACAAACTGTGAGGGTGGAGACTGCACAAAGACCCAGGAGAGCTCTGAACTGCTCCGTAATATTCCAGAGTCCTTCAAGACGGTCTCTGTTGGTGGGGTCCGGTCTGAGTTCTTACTCAACAACACTGAAAGCAGGATGAATTTCATTGGCTGCATAGAGGACCTCCTGATTGATTCCCACCCCATGCTTCCTCAGAGGATTTCTGAGAGCATGGAGGAGGGATTGCAGCTCGGCTGCAGCAAGCCGGAGTGGTGCGAGCCCAACCCGTGCTCAGATCAGGGCAGCTGTGTGGATCTGTGGACCAGCTCCAGATGCCACTGCTTCCGTCCTTTTCATGGGCCCAATTGTTCTAACGGTAAGACTCTTTTTTAAAGATTCTTCACTAAGGGCAGGATTCCAAAACTGAAAGAGTGTTTATCAGGAGCTTTCTAATTTAATAATTGTAAATGTGAAGGAATCCTTTGGATCCACCACTGTTAATTAATAATAATGAGGCTTTTTTGTGTACCAAGATGATGAACATTATGAAAAATATTGAACAGTGCATGTTCGCTAGTATATTTGCTATAAACTACCCGCAACTATTAAACAAAAGGTAGAAGACCTGCAGTTGTAACTTTTTGTAGTTGCTATTTGCTTTAAAATGCAAAGGAAGGCCCTGTTTGAATGAATAAAAGCTTGGCAGTGTTTAGATCCACCACCGTTTAGCTCACTAGAAACTGTACAACTGAGCTCCCAAGTGGTGCATCCAGTAAAGGCAATCCGCGTGGAGTGCAGAATGCGCCCTGTAGCCTGGAGGTCGCTGGTTCGAGTTCCAGGCTATTCCCCTGCCGACCGTAGACTGGCCAGGCGCCTGTGGGCCTGCCTGTAAGTTGCCCGGAGCTGCGTAGTCCTCTGACGCTGTAGCTCTGAGGTGGCTACATGACGGGCCTGCAGAGTGAAAAGAAGCGGACAGCTGACATGTTTCGGAGGACGCATGTGTTCATCTTTGTCTCTCCCGAGTCAGCGCGGGGGTGGCAGCGGTGAGCCGGGTTGAAATAAAAAATAATAATCAGGCTTTCCAAATTGGGGAGAAAATGAGAAAAAATAATGGCTGATTCCAAATTTTAAAAAAAGCACTGTACAAATTACAAACTGCTGAGGGCCAACAAGTTGATACTATAACATGTTTATTTCCCAAACATTTCAAATTACAAATTTGTTCCCACTTTCCTATTAAAAAAAACCCGTTAGCAGTCCAGGCTTTATCATGACTGCTACAGTGTGTATTTTACCATCTTATTCCAACAGAGTACACATCAGCAACCTTCAGCCAGGAAGACAGCACTAGTTCCGCCTCCTTTAACATCAGCAGCAGTCATGGCTCCAACTTCACAGTCTCCTTTTTCCTGCGCACGCTGAAGCAAGAGGGCTTGATATTTCAGCTGAGTAATGACACAGGCCCATACTTCACCCTCTATCTGAAGATGGGCAGGATCAACGTGCAGACCCTGTCGGACACCCCTGCAGTGGCGCCAATGTACTGTGCCAACGGAGAGAAGCAGCTGCTCACCGTGCAGTCCAGTGATGGCAGGGTCATGGTCAGACAGTCTCACCTGGATTATAAACTGACCCGGCTGCCTTCCGTCTCAGTCGAGGCTGGGGATGTAGCCCATGTTGGAGGCCTCTCTGTGGAAAAGGATGCATCTGCCTGGGGAGGGTATTTCAAGGGCTGTTTGCAGGACCTGCGGCTTGACGACTCGCTCCTGGAGTTCTTCCCTCTGGAGAACGGTAACTCCAGCGCGACAAAAGACATGTACGGCTTCAGGAAGACTGTTAATGTCACGCAGGGTTGCCACAGCGATGACACCTGTCGGGTAAGAGTTTTTATACAGCACAGGAACTAAAAACAACTTTATTCCACAACCGTAACCTTAAAAACACTCCTAGATTTTAAGGTAAAACTTAAGGTAGAATTTAAGACAGGTCGACAAATGTGTTGTAGTCTAATTCAAATTTTCTGCTCTCGATTTTTTTCATGAATTTGAAGTTCTGTTCATTCACGCCACATTTAGTCCACATGTAGATTACTAAGAAGCCATGGGGAATTATTTCTACAATGGTAAGCAGAAGGAGTTAAACAAGTTTATTGGCCAGCTGCTTTACTGTGGAAAATAAAAATGTAAAAGCAGCAAGACCAATGGCACAATCCGAGGCCTGCAACTCTGCACATTCCGTTTCCAAATCCCAGTTTAGACCGGAGCTTTTTGTCATTGCACCTCTTTGCATCTTTACCTGCCAGGCTGTAAGCTAAGAAAGAAATGGCGTCACCTACAGTTAGCCTGCCCCCTTCAAAATTCCAATGCCACAGTACCTGTTAGATACACAAAGCTGTACTGAATACTATTGAAGGACTAACCAATAGGAAATAAAGAAGGTACATCATATTCGGCACTGAATCTTGTTATGATAACTGAACCTGTCACATGATCGAATTTGCCATAAATAAGACAGTTAGCTCTAAGATTTCAAAGGGACATGATAGTTATCATCTGTTTCAAATTGCCATTGCTATGTTAATAACATGTTAATAATTCCATCACTGTCATTCTCTCTGAAGTCTGGACCCTGTGAGAATGGAGGCTCGTGTCAAGTGACCTGGAACGACTTTGTCTGCTCGTGTCTTGCGAACTTCACCGGAAGGACGTGTGAAAGGAGAGTGTGGTGCAGCAGCAGCCCCTGTCCGCACCTCAGCCAGTGTGTGGACGTGCCTGGGGGCTACGAGTGTAAGTACCAAACACACAGCTTTGATATAAGTATCACTCCCCCTTCTCGTATATTGAATGGTTTGGTCCAGAATCAGCTCGTCTCACCATCCTATTGCAGCCGATTAAGAGCGATTGAGACTGTGGTTTTGAAACAGAAGTGCATCCGTTTGCAAAAAAAGATGTGTAAGGCCACAGGTACCCTTTATTTGCTTGTTGCGATTGAGTTTTATCTTTTAAATAAATGTTTAGCTTATTTTATCTACATTATTTCTTATACATGGGTCTAAAACTAAGAACAGTTCCAATTATTACATCTAATTGTGAAACGCTGACACCTCAGCACAGCGTTGATACAGATTCCCTTCACCTCTCTTACACATTATTCGCACCTGTTATTCCAGACCAAACACAATATATTCAAACATTTTTTATTATTTATTTCTCAAGGGTTTCTTACGGTTATTGTGTTGTTTGCTTATTTGTATGGGTTATACACATGTATATCTCCATATATTAATAGGAGCAAAACAGGTAAATATTCTGCACGTGAATAATGGAAGCGGTGCTCTCCCTGCCCAAGAGAAGTGGGGGAGCGGTGCTCTCCCTGCCCAAGAGAAGTGGGGGAACGGTGCTCTCCCTGCCCAAGAGAAGGGGGGGAGCAGTGCTCTCCCTGCCCAAGAGAAGTGAGGGGGGGGCGGGGTGGTACTCCCCCGCGACCACCCAGCATTACATCCCTGACTGGGATGCAACTTGCTAAATACTTTCTTTAGCAAGTTATTGATTATCTATCTGGCTGTCTGTCTATATATCACTTTTACATATTTCTAGAGAACTGCATATTCAGTTATTAAGAGTATTGCAATCAGTGTTTTTTTAGTTAACTGTAACGATAACAAAAATGTCTATTAACGAACATAAATCATATCCGTTAATAGTAACTATAACTAAAAAATAATGCAAAACGATAACGAAATAGTAACTAAAAAAAAAAATTGGTGACAGTTACTAGTTTGTTTTAAAAATGGGGCACAAGAGAAAAACACTTTGAATATTGTGCACAATACCCTGACCGATGGCTGAAGTCGCCGCGGCAGGATGAACTAGGCCCGTCTGACTTGCCTTCCAGTGACTCTGAGTCCGGCTGTGCTGAAGCAGGTGAAGGGCGGACCGCAGACTCTGAATAATAAGTGCAAGTTAGTTCTGTTCAACTATCTCTAGTTTTGTTCTGTGCATATTCTTTTTACCTGTAAATGTATGCTATATAAGTGTGTGTATGCACTTTTATATGCTGCTGTGAATTTGAGACCATTTTAAATGTGTGTAGGATCTTTGTCTATACGTATAGCTCCGCTGTGACTGCGACCAAACGTTATTTCAATTAGAATGTTGGTAACCATGGTTTTGTTGCATGTTGAATATGATAAAGGGGTTTCGCTAAATGATACGTTTCTCAATGGCGTAAAAAGTCTTTTTTTTTTTAAAGCATAAAGGTCGATTTCACCCATTCTCTGCTTGAATGGGAATATAAAGATAGAAAAAAAAGGTAAATTCTTTAATCAAAGTTAATCAAACAAAACGAGTGCTATATTACTTGTATGGAAGGAAAATGTATCTTGTGACAAAGCAGTTATCAGAATATGTTTTTGTTTCAATATGGTCCATATTCATAAAGCATTTTCAACCAAAATCAAAAGTAAGCAGTTGAACTGCCTATAGGGACTGTTAAATTATCACATGAAGGATGTATCTGGCACTACAACTTCTTTGTGTTGTTTTCCAATAAGGAAGAAAAGGTCAATGCTTTATAAATATGGCCCTGCAGTATGTTTTCTCCAGGTCTCATGGAAAGCCTGTGAGTCAGGGACACTTTGTATCGTACAGAAAAAGCACATGTTTTATTTTTATTTTTTCTTCATGGGTACCATTGATTCAGGTAAGCTGCTTATATATTTAACCCTTCGATATGCCTTGTTTTCATCAGGCATTGAGGTTCTGCTTAAACATTAGGAATACAAAAAAAAGCAGGAATACAAAAAATAAATCTCCATTTTAGAATGAACAAAGAGGATATGGCCATCAAATCAGGTTAACTTTCTGAACACATCTAATGTATAGTGTACCTAAACCCGTTTACAATTGGAAGAAATAGCAGAGAAATAACTATAACTAAAATTAAAAATCCATAACTATAACTATAACTAAAAAAAAAAAGTAACAAAAAAAAACACTGATTGCAGTCTGTCCTGTCTATCCGTCCATATTACTTTTTTATGTATCTTGAGAAGCACTTTTCCAATTTTGATGAAACTTGGTTTAGATGTTATTTTTCATAAATGAATAAGACTATTCAAGTCTGGGGTTATATGAAGGCACTCTGTTTGTCAAAGTTACATTTTCACAGTGCATACGCTGGTGTAGGACTTGGTGTTTTTTTTATTGCTCTTAATTTGCAGGGGATGTATGTCACTGACATGTTTGTTTCCTTTTCTTTTTTCAGGCAGAGCAAATGCAACATTTCAGGAAAACAACACTATTGAATATGCTGCCAACAAGTCTCTCAACTGGCCAGTAACAAGCATTTCCCTGGACGTGAGGACCAGAGATGAGAATGCGGTTCTTCTGCAAGCCACCAACCGAGTGGAACTTTTCTGCATTGGACTCCACAACTCCACACTGCTGGTCAAGCTGAGGACAGAGAACAGCGTGGAAATAGTCACCATACAGAGCGACTTCCCCATCACAGACGGCCTGTGGCACAAAATCATGGTTGGTATGACAGAACCGAAGCAGGGGTCATCGAGATGGGCCATCACGGTGGACGGGAAGCAAAACGGGACCAGCCTGGGCGTGGCTGGCAACCTCAACTTCCTCAACGAATCTACTGTGATGCTGGCTGAGAATTACACAGGCTGCCTCGGGACTGTGAGAGTGGGTGGAGTGTATCTCCCTTTCACCGAAGACCACACAGTACCGCAGCGGGAGCAGTTTATCAAGCGCAGCGGGGAAGAGATTCAAATCGGGTGCAGAGGAAACCCGGTCTGCACTCCAAACCCCTGTTACCATGAGGGAAAGTGTGAGGATCTGTTTAACTTCTTTGAGTGCAGTTGTCCCCAGGGCTGGGGTGGGCTATATTGCCAGTCTAATATTGATGACTGCCAGTCCAGTCCCTGTCTCCATGGCAATTGTACTGACTTGCTGGCTGGCTACAAGTGCGACTGTTACCCAGGTTACACTGGGAGGGACTGTGAAACAAACATTGATGACTGTGCTGAAAACCTGTGTCAGAATGGAGGGGTGTGCTCTGATGGTATCGACACTTTCAGCTGTGCCTGCCCTCATCAGTTCACAGGTCCTCTATGCCAGTAAGTATTATACTTTTCAAATCAATAGGTAGTCTGTGTCAGTACAATGAGGTGCCTGAGAACTGGAGCTTGGTGAAATAATCACTGTTGTATTCAAGTTTATTCCAGCTTAAAACGGGAATCTAGAGCAGCTCAGTTGTATCTTAATGGCCTAAAGCAGTCGTTCCCAACCCTGGTCCTGGGGACTGACTGTGTCTGCTGGTTTCCATTCCGAGCTCTCAATTACTTAACTAGATCATTCATTCAACTGATCATTTGCTTAATTAGACATTTTTAATTGTTTTCAGCTCTTAAAACAGTTGCAGAGTTCAAGTTACTTACAAAATGTTAGAGCTAACTTGAAATATGCAACTGTTAAGAGCTGAAAGCAATTAAATAGGTCTAATTAAGCAAATTATCAGTTCAATTAAGGGTCTAGTTAAGTATGTGAGAGCTGAAAACCAGCAGACACAGTGGGTCCTCAGGATCGGTTTGGGAACCACAGGTCTAAACTAATATACGGGCAATGCAATTTCCATATCTGGTAATGCTGTGGTCCCAATGAAATGTTTTATTATTTCAAATTGAAATCTTTCCTTGAATGCAGTTCTCTTCACAATATTTGATAATAATGAGCCATTTTTCAATCGGTTTCATGCAGACAACTGTTTTCAGGAGTTACAAAGGCTGCTGGGAGATGGAGTGCTTTGGAACTCATCTCCCATCAGTCTTTGCATGCAGCAAGCTATTACAGTTTCACCCGGTGAGTCATGTGATTAAGGGACTTTCCCATGATTCCAAGCAACCAGGAAATTAGAGACAAATTCATTTTAATATTTAGAGCACAATTTGTTTCAAGAAATGCTTCCAGCAGTGAGATAACAGGTGAATGGGAGAGCTAGGTGTCCTACTGAGATAATTTACTGTGGTAGCCTCTCGTTTTCAAAGCAGGCTCAATAATGACCCACTCAGTTCCACGTCTTCATGGCTGTATTTCTTCTAGGTGGCCCTACCCACCATTGCAGTGTGGGAAGGCGTTCTGGTGTCAGAACAATGGAGACTGTGAAGATGGGATCTGGGGAGCTAAATGTACCTGTAGGACTGGCTTCACTGGAGAGAGGTAAGAGATCAGCCTGCCTCAGTTCTGCAGGCACTGGGGAGAGAGGTAAGAGATCAGCCTGCCTCAGTGCTGCAGGCACTGGGGAGAGAGGTAAGAGATCAGCCTGTCTCAGTGCTGCAGACACTGGGGAGAGAGGTAAGAGGTTAGCCTGTCTCAGTGCTGCAGACACTGGGGAGAGAGGTAAGAGATCAGCCTGCCTCAGTGCTGCAGGCACTGGGGAGAGAGGTAAGAGATCAGCCTGTCTCAGTGCTGCAGACACTGGGGAGAGAGGTAAGAGATCAGCCTGCCTCAGTGCTGCAGGCACTGGGGAGAGAGGTAAGAGATCAGCCTGTCTCAATGCTGCAGGCACTGGGGAGAGAGGTAAGAGATCAGCCTGCCTCAATGCTACAGACACTGGGGAGAGAGGTAAGAGATCAGCCTGTCTCAGTGCTGCAGACACTGGGGAGAGAGGTAAGAGATCAGCCTGCCTCAATGCTGCAGGCACTGGGGAGAGAGGTAAGAGATCAGCCTGCCTCAATGCTACAGACACTGGGGAGAGAGGTAAGAGATCAGCCTGCCTCAATGCTGCAGGCACTGGGGAGAGAGGTAAGAGATCAGCCTGCCTCAATGCTGCAGGCACTGGGGAGAGAGGTAAGAGATCAGCCTGCCTCAATGCTACAGACACTGGGGAGAGAGGTAAGAGATCAGCCTGCCTCAGTGCTGCAGACACTGGGGAGAGAGGTAAGAGATCAGCCTGCCTCAGTGCTGCAGGCACTGGGGAGAGAGGTAAGAGATCAGCCTGCCTCAGTGCTGCAGGCACTGGGGAGAGAGGTAAGAGGTTAGCCTGCCTCAGTGCTGCAGGCACTGGGGAGAGAGGTAAGAGATCAGCCTGCCTCAGTGCTGCAGGCACTGGGGAGAGAGGTAAGAGATCAGCCTGCCTCAATGCTGCAGACACTGGGGAGAGAGGTAAGAGATCAGCCTGTCTCAGTGCTGCAGACTCTGGGGAGAGAGGTAAGAGATCAGCCTGCCTCAGTGCTGCAGGCACTGGGGAGAGAGGTAAGAGATCAGCCTGCCTCAATGCTGCAGGCACTGGGGAGAGAGGTAAGAGATCAGCCTGCCTCAATGCTGCAGGCACTGGGGAGAGAGGTAAGAGATCAGCCTGCCTCAATGCTGCAGACACTGGGGAGAGAGGTAAGAGATCAGCCTGCCTCAATGCTGCAGACACTGGGGAGAGAGGTAAGAGGTTAGCCTGCCTCAATGCTGCAGACACTGGGGAGAGAGGTAAGAGATCAGCCTGCCTCAATGCTACAGACTCTGGGGAGAGAGGTAAGAGGTTAGCCTGCCTCAGTGCTGCAGGCACTGGGGAGAGAGGTAAGAGATCAGCCTGCCTCAGTGCTGCAGGCACTGGGGAGAGAGGTAAGAGATCAGCCTGCCTCAGTGCTGCAGGCACTGGGGAGAGAGGTAAGAGATCAGCCTGCCTCAGTGCTGCAGGCACTGGGGAGAGAGGTAAGAGATCAGCCTGCCTCAATGCTACAGACACTGGGGAGAGAGGTAAGAGATCAGCCTGCCTCAGTGCTGCAGGCACTGGGGAGAGAGGTAAGAGGTTAGCCTGCCTCAATGCTGCAGACACTGGGGAGAGAGGTAAGAGATCAGCCTGTCTCAATGCTACAGACACTGGGGAGAGAGGTAAGAGATCAGCCTGCCTCAGTGCTGCAGGCACTGGGGAGAGAGGTAAGAGGTTAGCCTGTCTCAGTGCTGCAGGCACTGGGGAGAGAGGTAAGAGATCAGCCTGTCTCAATGCTGCAGACACTGGGGAGAGAGGTAAGAGATCAGCCTGTCTCAGTGCTGCAGACTCTGGGGAGAGAGGTAAGAGATCAGCCTGCCTCAGTGCTGCAGGCACTGGGGAGAGAGGTAAGAGATCAGCCTGCCTCAATGCTGCAGGCACTGGGGAGAGAGGTAAGAGATCAGCCTGCCTCAATGCTACAGACACTGGGGAGAGAGGTAAGAGATCAGCCTGCCTCAATGCTGCAGGCACTGGGGAGAGAGGTAAGAGATCAGCCTGCCTCAATGCTACAGACACTGGGGAGAGAGGTAAGAGATCAGCCTGCCTCAATGCTGCAGACACTGGGGAGAGAGGTAAGAGGTTAGCCTGCCTCAGTGCTGCAGGCACTGGGGAGAGAGGTAAGAGATCAGCCTGCCTCAATGCTACAGACACTGGGGAGAGAGGTAAGAGATCAGCCTGCCTCAGTGCTGCAGACACTGGGGAGAGAGGTAAGAGATCAGCCTGCCTCAGTGCTGCAGGCACTGGGGAGAGAGGTAAGAGGTTAGCCTGCCTCAGTGCTGCAGGCACTGGGGAGAGAGGTAAGAGATCAGCCTGCCTCAATGCTGCAGGCACTGGGGAGAGAGGTAAGAGGTTAGCCTGCCTCAGTCATACAGATATGCGTGGTCTACCTGGCTCTGGGGAGGCAATACGTATATAATGTTTTAATTGTTGTATTATATTTTAATTGTTGCTTAATATTTAGAAATAGTATTATAATCAGTACCACCATACCAATTTCATTTATATAGCGTCCTTCGTGTGCTAACAACCTAGGGTGCTTTAAAATAAAATAAACAGCAAGTCAGAGAGCTCCAAACTGCTCGCCAGTGAAAAGGCAAATCTAAGAGATCTGTTTTAAAAATACTGACAGACTCAGCATTCCGGATAACATTTGGAATTGAGATCCAAAATGAAGGAGCTTGAAAACTAAAAGCCCTTTAACTATAGGTTTGTAATAAAGTTCTTGGAATAACTAAGAGGCCGTCATTTGCTGATCTCAAAGTGTGAGACGGTTTATATTAACTAACTCAAACAGGCAGGGCCCGAACCATGAATAGCCTTGTAAGTGAGGAGTAGTGTTTTGAAATCAATGTGCTGCTTCACAGGAAGCCAATGTAAGACCTGAAAACTGAGGAAATATGGCAAATACACTTTGTGTGTGTAAGTATTCTTGCTGCAGCATTTTAGCCACATTCAACATGTTATCATTTAATACGAGCTTCTTAAACATTTTTTACAATTCCCACCAGAAGATTATAATAATTTGTAAAGACAGAAATAGCTTTTGTTTTGTCAGCTACAATAAAATACTATTGCCCGTTTCGAAAATGTTTACGGAAATCTTCTGTTTTTAAAATCAGTATTTCATTTAGTATTCCTGTTACTTTCTTGGGAAAATATTCTAGACAAATAAAATTTAATTTGCAAGGTAATACTCCTATGCAGCATAAAGTACAGTATTCTGCATAGGGTAGAGTAAATGACACGTCTTTCTTTATTGCCGTCTGAAACCGAGAGCAATATTTCCACTCTTTGGATCATTTCCTCCAGTAATAGATTGCCAGGGTTTGTTGCTCTGCATTCAGAAGGCAGGAACCTGCTGTTCTTTTTAATGAGAGAAAATTCTCACAGGGATAAGATTTCATTTTACCAGAGCCAGGCAGTCTAGAAATAGCATCATGTGAAGTTGAATTTTGCCCCCGGCTCCTGTTGTCTTCCAATGATGGCTGGTAATGTGCTCCAGTGTGCAATAAAGACCTCTAAGAGGTTGGAGACCAGTACTAGCGTTACCAAGAGCTGCGTTTGTCCTCCTAGAGGAATGATGGACCATACAGAGGAGTTCAAGTCATTGTACTTCAGGAGAGCTCCAGAGAAAACACTGACCACTTAGATATGTAGCTGGGCCTCAATTCTAGAGGGCCACTTTAAATGTATTGTTTCACTAAAGCCTATTGTTTCACTTTGGAAAACATCAAGGTGATTTATGTAGTGTATCTGTTGTCAGTGAGGGTTTCTCACTGTTGGGTGATGCAAAAAACACCTTGGGGATTAAATAGGAATGGTGGAGAAGTGCTATTGGTCCCTGATGTTCCACGCATGGTCAGAACTTCCACCCATAGGGGGCACTGTTTCCCAACATTCAGGTGTTTCAATCTGCATTCTGTTCATTTGCTTGAATTACATAAGCTATTCTCGGCAGGATGTAGTTAACTTCTGAGTGCAGCATCATCGCTCCAAGGGCCTGGTGGAATTATTGATTGTCTGGTGATGAGCTCTTCAAGCTGCTGCAGCACTGCTCTTGTTAGAGTGATAATTAAGGGATCCAGTACAAGGCCTTTTGTTCTAAAGTAAGCATGTTGCCTGTGCTGCACTTACAGTACCTGTTAGTGCCCTAAAGGCTGATACAATCCAGATGCTACACTAGTCATTAAACGGAACTCAATCTATTATCTATTTAGCCTTGAACAAAGAAGGGCGGGGGGATTGCCAACTCCTTTTAAGATTTAAAGGCTTCAGAGTCAACCCAGCCAATACATTAATCACAGTACAGGGGGCCTGGTTTCTGTGCTGGAATAGATTACAAAGTCATGTTAACAATGAATCATTGGGACTCTTTAAGACCCAGGATCCTCTTGTTAAAAGCAGTGTCTTATGTTTTGTTCCTAATGCAATGTGATGTAAATTTGGGCCACTGGGTAAACTGAAGGTTGTAACAGTGTGGCAACCGAATTGTAGTGCTCTGTGACGACTAATAATCTATAATATTGTCACACTTTACTACCTGTATGAAAGTCTACTTCACTTAGAATCATGTAAGTTTTACCTGTATATTACCCTGTATTTTGATTGAACATTTCAAACTACTGAATTGATGCCCACTGAGAACAGGAAAACAGGGTGCCATGCTGCACTAATGTGTGGCTCCTGGCTTCCTGTGCTTGACTGCGTTTGCCCACAGTGTATGTGATGTTAATCTGAAAGGCAAGGGTACTCATATACCGAATGCAGAAGTATTGTCATACATTTCAACACAGTGGACTGATGTCCCTCCCTTGTTTCTTCAACAGCTGTGAAACTGATATAAACGAGTGCGTCCCCAACCCCTGCCTCAACGGTGGCACCTGCCGAGACCTGGTCAACAATTACGAGTGCAGCTGCGGTGCCAGCTATGTGGGACAGCGCTGCGAGACTGATGTAAGCGACCTTTCCTTCTTGTGCTCGCTGCTCTTCTGGCAAAGCCTCTTTCACTTCTTGTACTATATAGTCTTGTACATAGACGTTGACGAGACGGAAGAGATATTTGCTTGTCTGTGTGCATGTACTGTATGACAGGTTGCATCCAGTGTACAGGGAGGCTATAGGGATGGAGCATGATCTCCAAGTAAACTCATTGCATCCTCTAGTTATAGTTATTTTATGACAAGTGCTTTGCCTTTTCTTTTTCTTTTTGTTTTGAAGGTCCTAGTTTTTAATAAAAGTCAGGTACGTGCCACTTCAACAGTATCAGCCATTTGGCTCAACGACAGGGTCTTATTGCTATGCTGTCTCTCTAAACTGTACTTTATCAGAGGTGGAAAAAAGACTCCTACTGCATAGCAGTTTCACCCATTCCAGGATTTACTACCAGCTTAATTAGCCAAAGTGCATAGGTAACAAGCTCAGGTGTGTCTTATTAAACGCATAGTAAAACCAGGAATGTCTCAAACTGCTGTGCAATGGGAGTCTTTTTTCCATCCTTGCGTATAGTTTTATCACAGGAGAACAGGATCTGGAATCCTAATGCAAGTGAGAGACAGAGAGAATACACGTGTCATATAATTCAGTTTATACTAGGTTACATGGCTATTGTTGGGTACAGTAATTACATGTATATATGCACTTACTGCACTGTCATTTCATTGCTGTTACCTTTTACATAAAATTTTACATGTACCTAGCAGGAGTTTAATTACAGTTTAGTTCTTGACTTGCAGTGTTCTGTTCATGTAACTACATAAACGTTCTCATGTGCTTAAATGCAAGTTAAATATCGGTTACAGTGTAACGGTATATGTACTGTAATATAAAGTGTAAAGGAACATGTTGTATCTAGTAGATACATGTTGCACTATTTAAATAATGAAGGTGGAGTAACAAAATGGAAAATATCAAAACACAAAATAGGTGTAATTGCAGAAACTGTGTGAATTTCTCAACCTTTAATACAATGAAATGTCTACAGTCACACCCACAGACCTGTGGGAATGGAGGCCCGTTAGCACTGGTTATCATTGAGCTGACAACCTGATGTTTCTTTGCATGTTTTTTTAGATGTATCTTCTTTTTCTTGGTCTCGTACTACTTCCTGTGTCAGACCTACATCTATTACCAAACGTTTTGCATCTCCTAGAATTTTAGGATTGAGACGTAATTAAAAAACAAACTATATGAACGTAATTTAGATATTTTATTTTACATCATGTAATCAAATAAACTACAAAATTACATTGTAAAAGTCTACTGGAAGCCAATAATAGTTGTACCGTATTTCATGTTAGATTTCAAAGTGTCACAATTTCCAATTTTTGTCAAGTATATGGAAAACTACAAAGCGGTATGTAATTCAATATGTTAACGTAACATTATTCGGAAGGTTTCATTCAACTTTATGAAGCAAAATCCTATAGAATTAAGTAATTCCTCGCAGAATGATTCACAATACAGAAGAGACCTTGCAGAATGCTTTACAATATAGAAGAGACCTCGCAGAATGCTTTACAATACAGAAGAGACCTTGCAGAATGCTTTACAATATAGAAGAGACCTCATAGAGTGATTTACAATACAGAAGAGACCTCGCAAAATGATTTACAATACAGAAGAGACCTCGCAGAATGATTTACAATACAGAAGAGACCTCGCAGAATGCTTTACAATACAGAAGAGACCTCGCAGAATGATTTACAATACAGAAGAGACCTCGCAGAATGATTTACAATACAGAAGAGACCTCGCAGAATGATTTACAATACAGAAGAGACCTCGCAAAATGATTTACAATACAGAAGAGACCTCGCAGAATGCTTTACAATACAGAAGAGACCTCGCAGAATGATTTACAATACAGAAGAGACCTCGCAGAATGATTTACAATACAGAAGAGACCTCGCAGAATGATTTACAATACAGAAGAGACCTCGCAGAATGCTTTACAATACAGAAGAGACCTCGCAGAATGATTTACAATACAGAAGAGACCTCGCAGAATGATTTACAATACAGAAGAGACCTCGCAGAATGATTTACAATACAGAAGAGACCTCGCAGAATGATTTACAATACAGAAGAGACCTCGCAGAATGATTTACAATACAGAAGAGACCTCGCAGAATGCTTTACAATACAGAAGAGACCTCGCAGAATGATTTACAATACAGAAGAGACCTCGCAGAATGATTTACAATACATGAGACCTCGCAGAATGCTTTACAATACAGAAGAGACCTCGCAGAATGCTTTACAATACAGAAGGGGGTGGGGGGGGGTACATACTTGGGCATCTCTGAATACAAAAACATCTTTCAGGGATGCCAAGCTATTGGTGAGAAAGTGGTCTAAGTGAAGTTATCCAGCAACAAACTCACCATCCCCAGCTGAACTGCTTTCCTAGAAAACTGATTCATGTGAATTTAAAAATAAGTTAGGCTACTATGACATGTTCAGAATACATTTTCATAGTGTAAACAATTGGGCTTTGGGTTTACCAAGTGAATCTCCAAAGTCACGCCTGATTTACATCAGAACACTCCCATCTGATAAAAGGACCCCTGCAGACTCTGCTTGCCTGTAGTCAGCCAGTTCTGCTAGCCACCACTCAACCCCCTGAACCACCTTTTTTTTTTTTTTTTTTTTTTTTAATTTAGTCGTCGCCAATGGTTTTTACCCCGGTTTTCTCCCCAATTTGGAATGCCTAATTATTATTTTTTTATCCCGGTTCACCACTGCAACCCGGGGAACGGAGGCTGAAACGTGTTCCTGTCAATCCGTAATTTTTCGCACTGCAGATCCACCAGACCTATAGTGCCGGAGGACAACACAGATCTGAATGGCTCCACTGCAGACCTGCAGGCGCCCTATCAGCCACAGGGGTTGCTGGTGGGTGGTGAACCATGGATTGCCCTGCCAAACTAATTCTTCCCTACCCGGGCAGCGCTCGGCCAATTGTGCGCCGCCCCCTGGGAACCCCCAGTCACATTCAGCAATGACATAGCCTGGATTCAAACCTGCGATCTCCACGCTATAGGGTGCATCCTGCACTCCGCACGGAGCGCCTTTACTGGATGCGCCACTTGGGAGCTCCCTTGATCCACCTTTTTAAAGTTTAAACTGAAATTGCTTTCATTGGCATTTCCAGAGCAGCTTTAAAAATTGTCAAATGTTGCGCTGTGATGTCAGTGTTGGTAAACTGCTGATGTTCCTGTGGTAACACCAAGCTGACAATCTGTCCCTGCGCTTCACAGTTGTGACTTGAGGGTGCAGAGCTGCCTGGTCTATGTTGATTGGAATCCCTGGAAGCTATGGCTCGTTGGCTCTCCATGCTGTCAGGATGTATTATATTTCTGAGTCACGCCTCACCCTTGTCCTTTTGGATGCTCTGTTCCGTTCTGCGCTAGGAGAGAAACTGTATAGTCTGTACTAATTTGAATAACTGGCAATCACAATTATATTTCTAATATAGAAATCCTGTTTATAGTGATAGCCTATGTTACAGTAATATGGGGCATTTGGCACCTCTTGTTTTACAGAAGAAGAAAACATTACATTAGATGGGATCCGAGAAGGATACATAATTGGGGTAACGGGATGAAATCTTTGCATCAATTTTTTTATGTGAGCGCCATTTTTAAACTTTGTTGTTCAGCACTATGAGATGTAATACATATTGAAAGATTATATTGTTTAAACATTAATGCTTACATTAAAACAATGGAAACAATAAGAATGTTCTATATGAGTCTATATTCTTAATCTCACCATTAGGAAGGTCATACATTCAGAACAATGAAAGACCCTACATCAATGTCTATTGTATTGCACTGTATTTTCTCCTGGACACTTCTACCATGATTTTTGTATTTAAGACAGCATCAAATATCTTAAATCTTGAAAAATTGAAGTGGTTGCAGTCAGACTCATGAGAGAACCCCCACACAGCTATGATGTGAGCACATCCCAATCCTGACCAGTCCTGGTTCTCACAGCACAGATTAACCATTGTTCTAAAAAGACCTGATGTACATGATGCTATTTAAAAGCGTACTTACCTAGTCCAGACGTTTAGTCAGGGCTTTCCATTTATCTTAGTTTCCTGGTTTCACACCTGGTGATCTTCACACGTGATTCCTTCTATACTTCAAGATGAAATAGATGCAAATCACGTAAAAATTACTTTGCCTCTTTTACAGAAAATAATAAAGTAGTAATATTTGTGCTATTCTCTTAAAACCCCATGGAAATAAAAGCGAACACTACCCTTTCAATCAGTGACCCCCTCGTTCATTTCTTTTGCAGAAACAGGAGCAGACAGACACAATCCCCGTGGTGGTGATAGCTGTGCCGGTGGTCTGCGGCTGCTTGCTGCTCATGATTATCGGCCTTATTTTCATGGTGCTCACTGCAAGGAAGAGGCGGCAGTCTGAGGGGACCTACAGCCCCAGCCAGCAGGAGGTGGCAGGGGCCCGCTTGGAGATGGGCAGCGTCCTCAAAGTGCCCCCGGAAGAGCGCTTGATCTGAATGGCGTCTCCCCCTTCCTGGGTAGGACTTTGGAATGGTTGGCATTAGAGTTGCTTGACTGACTCGGTGTGTGTTGATTTGTACAGCACTTGGACATTGGGATTGCTGGATTTTACTTACTACTGACTTCTGTCTTATACACTGAATTGATTCCACTCAAGCAGTACAGGGGTCATGTTAGACTACACTGTACTGTAATGATGTAATGAAATGACTGGACAGAGGTGGGATATGAGTTTTATAATTAGCCACTGGTAGGGGATGTGTTAGATGCCTTGAGTCTCCTGTTTTATATCAAGTCAAGCTCAGAAAATCACTTCATGAACTCAGCCCCACATTTCTAGATAGCTGTGGCTGGTTATAGTTCATGTGAAGTGCCTTGTTCTGAGACTAAATTACAATAACCTTTTTTATATCTAGGCCTAATCAGGAAAATGTATAAATACGTTTTGTGCTTTTTTTAAGGCTACACAACTTAAATTATTATTGTTTAGGATGTTTGAATTTCCTTGCATTTTGTAAATGCCTGTATTGTTTTGTGTAAACCAGGATGATTCCATCTAAGAGCTAGAATCTCATGGATTTAATCGGTTATACCAACAGTGCTAATGTAAGTTTTGGTAAGTTGGAAATGTTTGTTTCCCTTAACTTCTTTAGTATCACTGAGAATGTTATGATGTGTTTGGAGTCCTAACACAGTAATTGAATACATGATCGGTTTGGCCTCAAGCACTGTGCCACTCTTTAAACTGTGCTGTTTGTAGTTCAAGTTCCTTCATCTTGAAAGAACTTTGAACTCTGTGCCACTACTGAATCTCAAAAACCTACAAATATCCTGAACAATCTCATGTATAAAACTGGACATGGTGTATATGTATTATTTGATTAAGACAGATTTTTGGAAATACAAATGGTGTTCAATTCCCCAAAGAAACAATAACTTTGTTGTCTACAATTAACTTTGTTATCTACTTAACGGTTTTGTTTGGAAGAATGTCCTGGAAAAAATGTAATCCACATAATTTGCATATATGTGTGAACCTTACCATTCTCGTATAACAATAGCTAGCAATAATCAAAATAAAAACATCATTAATACCATCAGTATACCACTACTGATACTGAAAAAACAGCGCTGTTGGATGATACAAAATAAACCAGTGTTACAGTATGACGACAGTCTCGGTATCCTTTATAAACCGTTAATAAACAACGATGAAGTGGTTGGTACAGATATAAAAATCTAGAACCAGAAATCTGTTCTGAAAAACAAGGACTGGTTCATTTCAATTTCACATCTGCTTGTATAGAATTTAAAATGAATCCCCAAAAAACACAGCCCCTTTAGAATTCTGATACTGTTAAAAATGTACAGTTAAAGAGATGACAGGTTTGATAGTGTACAGTTCATCTATGACTGTTTCCTAAGTATTCATTATGTTTAACTTTGAATATATTATTTTCACATGAGGTTTGAATACATATTCTCTGGCTAGTCTTGCTACTGTTTGTTTCCACACACTGTGTGAGGGCTAGTACAGTACGCCTGTATCATCACTGTACACTGTGTGTGAGGGCTAGTACAGTATGCCTGTATCATCACTGTACACTGTGTGTGAGGGCTAGTACAGTACGCCTGTATCATCACTGTACACACACTGTGTGAGAGCTAGTACAGTACACCTGTATCATCACTGTACACACTGTGTATGAGGGCTAGTACA
Source organism: Acipenser oxyrinchus oxyrinchus (assembly GCA_030684275.1). Lineage (NCBI taxonomy): Eukaryota > Metazoa > Chordata > Actinopteri > Acipenseriformes > Acipenseridae > Acipenser > Acipenser oxyrinchus. Next base: position 7,102,753 of record CM060276.1, read on the forward strand.
GTACACCTGTATCATCACTGTACACACACTGTGTGAGGGCTAGTACAGTACGCCTGTATCATCACTGTACACACACTGTGTGAGGGCTAGTACAGTACGCCTGTATCATCACTGTACACACACACTGTGTGTGAGAGCTAGTACAGTACACCTGTATCATCACTGTACACTGTGTGTGAGGGCTAGTACAGTACACCTGTATCATCACTGTACACACACACTGTGTGTGAGAGCTAGTACAGTACGCCTGTATCATCACTGTACACACACTGTGTGTGAGGGCTAGTACAGTACACCTGTATCATCACTGTACACACTGTGTGTGAGGGCTAGTACAGTACGCCTGTATCATCACTATACACACACTGTGTGAGGGCTAGTACAGTACGCCTGTATCATCACTGTACACTGTGTGTGAGGGCTAGTACAGTACGCCTGTATCATCACTGTACACACACTGTGTGAGGGCTAGTACAGTACACCTGTATCATCACTGTACACACACTGTGTGAGAGCTAGTACAGTACGCCTGTATCATCACTGTACACACGGTGTGTGTGAGGGCTAGTACAGTACGCCTGTATCATCACTGTACACACACTGTGTGTGAGGGCTAGTACAGTACACCTGTATCATCACTGTACACACACTGTGTGAGAGCTAGTACAGTACACCTGTATCATCACTGTACACACACTGTGTGTGAGGGCTAGTACAGTACACCTGTATCATCACTGTACACACACTGTGTGAGAGCTAGTACAGTACACCTGTATCATCACTGTACACACTCTGTGTGTGAGAGCTAGTACAGTACGCCTGTATCATCACTGTACACACACTGTGTGAGGGCTAGTACAGTACACCTGTATCATCACTGTACACACACTGTGTGAGGGCTAGTACAGTACACCTGTATCATCACTGTACACTGTGTGTGAGGGCTAGTACAGTACGCCTGTATCATCACTGTACACTGTGTGTGAGGGCTAGTACAGTACACCTGTATCATCACCGTACACACACTGTGTGTGAGGGCTAGTACAGTACGCCTGTATCATCACTGTACACACACTGTGTGAGAGCTAGTACAGTACGCCTGTATCATCACTGTACACACGGTTTGTGTGAGGGCTAGTACAGTACGCCTGTATCATCACTGTACACACTCTGTGTGTGAGAGCTAGTACAGTACGCCTGTATCATCACTGTACACACACTGTGTGTGAGGGCTAGTACAGTACGCCTGTATCATCACTGTACACACGGTGTGTGTGAGAGCTAGTACAGTACGCCTGTATCATCACTGTACACACTGTGTGTGAGAGCTAGTACAGTACGCCTGTATCATCACTGTACACACTGTGTGTGAGAGCTAGTACAGTACACCTGTATCATCACTGTACACACACTGTGTGTGAGGGCTAGTACAGTACGCCTGTATCATCACTGTACACACACTGTGTGTGAGAGCTAGTACAGTACACCTGTATCATCACTGTACACACGGTGTGTGTGAGGGCTAGTACAGTACGCCTGTATCATCACTGTACACACGGTGTGTGTGAGGGCTAGTACAGTACACCTGTATCATCACTGTACACACTTGTTTCTTCCGTTAAAAACCTCCAGTCCATATTACTTGGTTTCTGTATCTGTTCTCTAGAAGTAACATGCTGTCTAATACAGTATTCAGCATGTAAGCTATTGATTTTGTACTGCGTTGCAGGGGCAGGGTGAGATTCTTGGGTTTTCATGCACTGTAACCTTGCTGACCTCTGTTCTATACACTGGTATACCATTCATAAATAGAACATGCTATGGCAATTCATTATAAACATGTACTTAATAAGGTCTGAAAGAAACATTAGTATTAGTTTACGTCTAATTTTCTTTCAGCTTGGTACTGGACAATTTATGAGAACCAGAACTCACTTTCTGTGAAGATCTACCGAATGTTACCGGAGGTCAAACTCTAGTGAGTGAATAGCCATGGAATATGTATTTAATGGGCTCTACATGATTACACACTTTGTTGCAGTGATACAATAGAGATTTTGGACATGATCAGAAATCAGGAACAGCTGGATAGCTTTTGTCAGCTGTGCCAATTCGCAATTGCTTAAAATGTATATGATAGAAACTATTGTACAAAAGAGGACTTCAAAAATGTGTTTAATGCATTTAAAAGGGCCTTACTGTCATCAATGTGTTCTGATGCAGACTACTGAAAGAAATCCCCATAAGTATTTTATTTTTATTATTGCAAGTTCCCAACAAGAACATAATAGGGCCCCTTGTGGTCAGAAAGCGTCAGTGTTTTAAAGAGACCAACCTTTTTCTTTCTTAAACACTCTGCAAGTCTCTCAGCATGGATTCTTTAAGGAGAAATAATTCTGAAAAATAAATGATACAACTTGATTTATTTTATTTAAAAGAAAGAGGTATTTTCTATCTTGTCCGTATAATTTACATCAACACTAAAACTTTAACATCAGTTATTGTAATAGAAAAATCCTATTCTCAAATTATGGCAATAGTGTTGTTTGAAATGTGAAAATGAAGATGTTATTGTACTGCTTTTTAATAAAATGTTTTTAATGAAACCACAATATTTCTTTATTTGTGTAAGAGGGTTCGAAAGAAATACAGACCAGGCGGGAGTGAAATGCAAGCAAGCCACCTTACACGAACATGGCAAGTTTATTTTAAACAAAACAAATGGAAGGATCAATGCGCAGCTAACTCGTAACAAGACTGAACCTGTCTCCCCCAAACTCCGTTTCTCTCCCCTCACTCACTCTGACGTCACCGGTCAAAGTTCACTTTTCATTCTACACCGCAGATTCCCCACACTCAAGCAAATAACACAAACAATGTAAATTCAGACTAACCACATAAATTCATTTCAGTGGCACTTTCTATTCACATCAAATAAACTGTCCACTAACCAAACTAAATAATGAAAAATAAATCTCACATTTGTATTTTTACCAGTTTTATATTATGAAAATTGGCCAACTAATTTATACCAATGACATCCATGAATGTAAGTGTGTAGATTTCCCTAACCAATACAAGTCTGTGTGATTAACACAGATACCTGCTAACTTCACTGACACCGCACATGGCCATTTCAAAATAATCACCTGGGTCCTGATTAAAAGGGCTTTGCAGTGATATATATGCACATACTGCTTTAGTGACAAACGTAATCAAAAAACCAAGAGACTCGCAGTTAAGCTGAGAGGTAACACTAAAATAAGTTAAGTAGAAACAGAACCGTGTACTTTGTATAATGTTTGCGTAATGTTTTTTGTTTGTTTTGTATTTCAACTCTTTGGTAATCAATGCTTTGTACTTTTATAGCTTGATTTTCTACACCTCTTGTTGTTGCTTGTTTTTTATTGAAATGACAGTAGCACAGAGCTGTATGTAGATTATTTGTATTAAATGAAATGTATTGTTCTGATTAAACTGGTTCTAAAAGACTGTGTATGTATAGTTAAGAGGAAGCCCATGGACCCCCCCAACCTGCACGTACTAAATGGGGAGGAGTGCTGGACCTGATATACAGTGCCTTGCAAAAGTATTCAGACCCCTGACCAATTCTCTCATATTATTGAATTACAAATGGTAGATTGAAATGTCGTTCTGTTTGATATTTTATTTTAAAACACTGAAACTCAAAATCAATTATTGTAAGGTGACATTGGTTTTATATTGGGAAATATTTTTAAGAAAAATAAAAAACTGAAATATCTTGCTTGCATAAGTATTCAACCCCCACACATTAATATTTGGTAGAGCCACCTTTCGCTGCAATAACAGCTTTAAGTCTTTTGGGGTAAGTATGTACCAGCTTTGCACACAGTTTTGGCCCATTCTTCTTGGCAGATTTGCTCCAGGTTGTTCAGGTTGGTTGGACGACGCTTGTGGACCACAATTTTCAAATAGTGCCACAGATTCTCAATGGGATTGAGATCAGGACTTTGACTGGGCCACTGTAGGACATTCACCTTTTTGTTCTTGAGCCACTCTAATGTTGCTTTGGCCTTGTGCTTGGGATCATTGTCCTGCTAAAAGGTGAATTTCCTCCCAAGCTTCAGTTTTTTAGCAAACTGAAGCAGGTTCTCTTGCAGTATTTCCCTGTATTTTGCTCCATCCATTCTTCCTTCAATTTTAACAACATGCCCAGTCCCTGCTGATGAGAAGCATCCCCACAGCATGATGCTGCCACCACCATACTTCACTGTAGGGATGGTGTGTCTTGAGGATGGGCAGTGTTAGGTTTGCAACACACATAGCGCTTTGAGTTTTGGCCAAAAAGTGCTATCTTGGTCTCATCTGACCACAAAACCTTTTAGCTGTACTTCCCATATGGCAGCCATGGTGATGGTGTGGTAGACACTGCAGCTGTAGAAATGCAGTCATGCTGGTGATGGTCTGGACTTGAGCTGTGGAAATGCAGTAATGTTGGTGTAGGTCTGGTTCTACACAAACCAACACCATAGCGTCAACAGTTTGCTATTATTATGGCATATCTGTGTCGTTCGCTTCCCCTGCAGGACCAGCACTACTATAAACGTAATGAAATGTAAAGGCACGTTTCAAAGACGTATTAAGCACCTACGTAATAAAACCATAACATTAAGATAGGATAGACAAGTAAGAAATTAATTTCTAAGAAAATGCAAATAGATAAACAGCTCTTAAAATTCACCATCCTTAACTACAAGATGTTAAATGTGGTACCAGTATTTACTTATCAGCTTTCTTCATCAGCCTATATCGCTCTGCTTTCTAACCTCTGCAGCTTGCTATGCGTTCCTTCTTCCTCTGCTCTTTGCAGCTGTAGAAAGCTTCACTCTGCAGCCCCTGTTGACTCGAGGGCTCTGGGAGACCTCAGTACGCCCACTCAGTGTGCGTGGCCTAGCGCCCCTACAGGCCACCGATTACTATTGATTTTTACTGTTACAGTAAAAAAAAAAAACACACAACACTCTAGCTTGCTGCCGAGTGTCTCTTTCTACTGCACTGCATTCAAAATAAATAAATAACCACGTGCTTCCTCCATTAGGCCTTGGCCTTACTGTTGAGCAGACCACATGCATCACCACTCACCCATGTGTTAGTGTGTAAAAAAAAAAAAAAAAAAAAGGGGAAGAGGTGTGTTTTCTTTTTCTTTCTTCTGTCTCTCTCCTTTCTTCAGGTTCGTGACTGCACTACCCCGCTGCAAGCTTCACGCTGCTCCGGTTGAGGGCTCCACGCGGTCCGGACGCCATCTTGGGTGCTCCACTCCACTGCAAGCTTCACACTGCTCCGGTTGTGTGACTGCACTGCAACTGTCTGCAGGCTACGCTCCACACCATTGCAAGCAGTGCAGTGCTTCTGGTTGTGTGACTGCAAACAGCCCAGACTCAGACACACAGCCCAGTACCTTGGTGCTTTGCCCTTGGTATTTGGTGCTCAGTGCTTCAGCGCCCCCGTGTCTAGGCCTTGACGCCCGCGGGACCCTCAGGTCCTCAGTGCCTCAGAGCCTCAGTACTTCGGCATCCTTGGTGCCTCGAGAGCTACACGCCTCGGCACTTCGACGCCTCGAGGCCGTTCAAGCCCTGTGAGTTGCGCCCTTGGTGCCACACTGCCCCAGAGCCTCAGTACCTCAGTGCTTCGGCATCCTCGGTGCCTCGAGAGCTACACACCTCGGCGCTTAAATGCCTTGCAGTTTTTCAAGCCTGTGCAGCGGCGCCTTCCGTGGCATGCTGCCCAACATCCTCGGTACCTCAGCGTTTTGACACCTTCGGTGCCTCGAAGACTCCACCCCTCGGTGCTTTGACGCCTCAAGGTTTCTTGAGCTCTAGGCATTGCGCCCTTAGTGGCCTCGGGCCCCTGTGGACTTCCTGGAGGAGGTCAAATCCTCTTGACAACACCCGGCCTCAGCGCCCAGCGTGTCCAAGAGCGCAGCCGCACTTGCCTCCATGGAGGGAGCAGAGGCGGTAGGGCTCACACAGTTCCCCCCGGTGTGGACTCCACCATAGCAGTCCTAGTACAAGCCCCCCCCCCCACTCCCCCACTTTATTGCAAATATCGAGGTTCCAAGGGCAAGCCCTGGGCAGAAGCCTGGCAGGCTTAGTGGTGGCGTGCAGACACCTGTGGCTGTCTCAGGTGAGGGTCCCGGATGCGGACAAGTCTGCCTTATTGGACCCCCCTATCTCCCCTGGCCATACTTTTGGACCAGCGGTAGAGGAGGTCCTGCAACACTCTCACAGAGAGAGAGAGGAGTCCCGACAGGTGGCAGTGATGCTCCCCTCCGATGCCTCGGCACAGGGAAGGGGGCGGCGATGATGTCCGGCAGTTATCACGGTAACCCGGACTATCCCGATGCCTATGGCACCACAGGGTGACCTCAGGCCTCCGTGGCAAGAAGCCAGCAACAAGCACAGGGGAACGCCGGATGTGGAGACCCAGCAGGCCAGCGCCCAGGGAGACAGTTCCACCAGAACCGTCCCAGGCAGTCTCCGCAGCGGCCCTGAAGGCTTGCGGCCTCAGACCTACTCATACGCACAACACCATCTGCACTACTGGCGCAATTGCACCTCAGGCTCTTGGGTGCTCACCACCGTACACACCGGCTAAGCACTGCAATTCCACTCGGGACCTCCTCCCTTTCGAGGGATTGCGGTCACATCAGTGAACGACCCTCTCCAGGTCTTGGCCCTCAAACAAGAGGTATAAACACTACTTCAAAAACAAGCCATTAGGCTCATAGAACACACCTCTCAAAAAGGTATTTCTTGATTATTATTATTTATTTCTTAGCAGACGCCCTTATCCAGGGCGACTTACAATTGTTACAAGATATCACATTATTTTTACATACAATTACCCATTTATACAGTTGGGTTTTTACTGGAGCAATCTAGGTAAAGCACCTTGCTCAAGGGTACAGCAGCAGTGTCCTCCATCTGGGATTGAACCCACAACCCTCCAGTCAAGAGTCCAAAGCCCTAACCACTACTCCACACTGCTGCCCTTGATGCCAAAGAAGGATGGCACCTCAACGGGTGCTTGAGGGAGAGGAGGTTCCAGATGGTCACACATCACCACATCCTCCAGTCTGTCCAGCTGGGCGACTGGTTTACAACAGTGGACCTGAGTTGAAAGTGTACCTAGCAGCCATATCTGCTTGCCATGTTCCCATCGACTCAAATGGAGTCTAGACGTGGTACTAGAGGCTCTCACAAAGGCCCCGTTTGAGCCCATAGATACCATAGAGCTGAAATATCTCTCTATGAAGACAGCCATTCTGTTAGCTATCATCTCCGCTAAGCGTGTCACTGAGCTACAGGCACTGTCCGTGCACAGTTCCTGTGTGCACGTTTGGGAAGATGGAAACATCGTTGCACACAAACCCTGCTTTCTTCCCTAAGGTGATTACAGCATTTCACTTGACTCAATCAGTGGAACTAGAGGCTTTCCATCTCCCTCCCTTTGCGGAGGAGTCAGAAAGATTAAATTCCCTCTGCCCAGTTCCGGCATGGAGATGCTATGTGAATAGAACGAGAGCGCTGCGTCAGTCTGACCAGCTCTTCGTTTGTTATGGTGAACGGACCAGGAACCGGTAGTTCCTTCTTAATTTAATAAAAGGTGTACATTAGTAGAATTATTTAATATGCCAAACATAATAAATATATCACTATTCATTATCCTAAACAATGTTTTCAATACTGTACTTTTAATTACAGGCTCGCCAGGAGTGCTTGAGGGACTGATGACGGCCTGCGGGCTAGGAGTGCTTGAGGTGATGGCCTGCAGGCCAGGATTGCTTGAGGGACTGATGATAGCCTGCGGGCCAGGCTTGCTTGAGGGACTGATGATGGCCTGCGAGCCAGGAGTGCTTGAGATGATGGCCTGTGGGCCAGGAGTGCTTGAGATGATGGCCTGCGGACCAGGAGTGCTTGAGATGATGGCCTGCGGACCAGGAGTGCTTGAGATGATGGCCTGTGGGCCAGGAGTGCTTGTTTTGAACTGTTAGTGGTCTGTGGGCCAGGGCAAAGGATGGGGTCCAGACTTTAAACTGCAAGAACCTCGTACTGCGGAGGTCGGCCCCATGGGCCCCCGGGACCCCTAAAAACATAGAAATCCTCTGACACTGCAGAGAATCTTTGGAGGCACTGCCTCGTGGACCGGGCCATGCCCTCAGAAGATGGAAAGGTTCATAACCTGGAAAGAAGGAAGAAAAGAGATTCCCTGTCTCCTGGAGTGCGCCCGCAGGGGTATAAGATAGAGTTTTGTTAGTATTTGGTTTTAGTATTTAAGAATTGTAGAAGACCACCGCTCCTACTGGTAGAGTGAGAGAAACAATAGAGTCTCTGGGTGAGACAAGAAATAGCGCATGAGCTGTGAAAGAACAGTGTGGCCGATGGTCCCCTCTGACTCGCTGCGGCGAGGACTTCCCTTTTAACGAAGGCATGAGTAGCTGTGGCTGACTCGAGGCCAGGGAAGTGAGACTCACTAACCCCCCAAAAGGATGGACCACCGGCTCCCAGCAAGGTCCGCACCTGTGAAGACAAACAAAAGACCGTGTGCCAATGCACACCAAAAAACAGAGAAGAAGGACAAACAAGGACAAAGAGAGAGAGATGGTTAGTATGACGGGCTATGTGCAACCCTCTGCTTGGTGGAGGAAAAAAACCCTCTGTTAGGAGGAAACCTGGTCCTGGCGGGAAGGGTGCCCCCACTCTGGGCATACTAGCTATTGATTGCTGAGCTGCTGAGATGTCTGTAGGAAGAGAACGAATGTAGGAGTGGAGTGCTGCTGATGACCAGCGACCCATAGTTTTTATAAGGTTATGACTAACATTGGCTTTTGCTGCTGATGAGGCTGCGCCGATCCTGAATGATTGCGTGGTATAGAACTGGGGAGAGAGACCTGCTGTAGCGTAGGAGGACCTGGTAGATGGAGAGAGGGCTGATGACATGTAGAGTAGATTGGAGAGCGATGCGTTTAGTTGAATATGAGATGATGGAACTGTGGAACCTGAAGAGGGATTGGAGCTGCTGAAGGGACCAGACTGCGAAACAGTGATCTTCAGTTATTTGACAGTGAAACTGAGGGAAGGAGCGTGGCGGTGAATAGCTGCTGCAGACTGAGAAGTTGAAACGAGTTTGAATTCTGTGATGTTGATAGCTGGAATTGAAGTTGAAGCAGGGGCTGGCTGAGTTGCTTTGGCAGTTGGGGGAGACGGAAATGTTTGAAGGGGGCAGAGGGTGATCTGTATTGAAGATGAGCTGCTGGAACTTCATTCGTTGATTGTTCCAGTGTTGCAGCAAGGTGTACCACATTCTGATGTCTAGAGAGATGAGATGCCGACCATCCTATGTGTTAAATTAATACAGGATCGATCAACAGTTTGCTACTATCATGTCTGCTTGGAATGGAAAAGGTGAACTCACATTCAGAGATTTGGGTTTCACAACTCCAATAATTCTCCTAATAGTTAATAACTCCTTAACTCATAATCAAGACAGATTTCTAGTCTCGTACCACGTCTCTCACCATGTATTAATGCTTGTAGTATTTGAGAGGATGAGCAGACATATTAGATGGGGATTAGCGTTAGCCTTGACTGAGGAAATAGCTGCCACAATCTGAGTATTAGAGGAAAGCTGGAGTGTTGGAAGCTCTGGAGGGGGGTTTCTTGCTTCTGAAAGATATTTTTACATGAGAATCCAGGTTTTTGCAGTTGACAGGTTTTTTGCAGTTGAGGCGAGAGTGAGAAGGTGTGATATGAATGTTCTGCCTTGAGAGTAATGCGAATTGTTAAATTGAAGTGGCCGAGGGGGAGATAACGGGTTGTGTTTAGATATTGATTTTTATACTAGGAAGTTGGTAATGAGTTGACGAATGCGTTCCAGGATTGTTGAGTAGGAGGCTGGCTTCGGATTTGACAGTGTCCCGGGTGATTCCGAGAAATTATAGTCGGGCCAATGGTTTATCTTGAGAGTGGGATGTCTACTGAAGAGAACAGAGATCGCAGATTGAAGATTGCTTGAGTGAGGGGATCCAAAGGTGGGGATATAAGGAGAAAATTGTCTTCCCTGCAGATCCCGAACAGGTGGTGGAGGGAGGAATGAATGGGCATGATTTAAAAGCGTCTAAATTATCTGCTTTTCCGAGCCAGGCGCCGTGGCCTGCTGCTCTGATGGATTTAATAGCGTCAGACGCTGTAATGTAACGAAGGGAGAATTGATCGTGGGGAATTAGGGTGTTGAGACTGGAGTGGAACTGCCTCTCGGGGCAGAAATATCGATGATTAGACGTTTTCCCTGATATTTTGCGGGTCACTATTCCGATGGGGATAATCCTGAAGACCGGGAACGGAGCTGGGAAGGAGACGGCCATGAATTCTTTGTCCATCTCGACTTGAATTAGAGACTCAGTGATTCTGGGGTCTGCAGAATGTGTGTCTGTGACTGTGGGGCGCTGTGCAGAGCGAATGTGTGTCTGTGACTGCGGCGCTGTGCAGAGCGAATGTGTGTCTGTGACTGCGGCGCTGTGCAGAGCGAATGTGTGTCTGTGACTGCGGCGCTTTGCAGAGCGAATGTGTGTCTGTGACTGCGGGGCTGTGCAGAGCGTATGTGTGTCTGTGACCGCGGGGCGCTGCAGAGCGAATGTGTGTCTGTGACTGCGGGGCGCTGCAGAGCGTATGTGTGTCTGTGACCGCGGGGCGGTGCAGAGCGTATGTGTGTCTGTGACCACGGCGCTGTGCAGAGTGAATGTGTGTCTGTGACCACGGGGCTGTGCAGAGCGTATGTGTGTCTGTGACTGTGGGGCGCTGCAGAGCGTATGTGTGTCTGTGACTGTGGGGCGCTGCAGAGCGTATGTGTGTCTGTGACCACGGCGCTGTGCAGAGTGAATGTGTGTCTGTGACCACGGCGCTGTGCAGAGTGAATGTGTGTCTGTGACCACGGGGCTGTGCAGAGCGTATGTGTGTCTGTGACTGTGGGGCGCTGCAGAGCGTATGTGTGTCTGTGACTGTGGGGCGCTGCAGAGCGAATGTGTGTCTGTGACCGCGGGGCGCTGCAGAGCGAATGTGTGTCTGTGACTGCGGGGCGCTGCAGAGCGTATGTGTGTCTGTGACCGTGGGGCGGTGCAGAGCGTATGTGTGTCTGTGACCACGGCGCTGTGCAGAGTGAATGTGTGTCTGTGACCACGGGGCTGTGCAGAGCGTATGTGTGTCTGTGACTGTGGGGCGCTTGAGAGCGTATGTGTGTCTGTGACTGTGGGGCGCTGCAGAGCGTATGTGTGTCTGTGACTGTGGGGCGCTGCAGAGCGTATGTGTGTCTGTGACCACGGCGCTGTGCAGAGTGAATGTGTGTCTGTGACCACGGCGCTGTGCAGAGTGAATGTGTGTCTGTGACCGCGGGGCGGTGCAGAGTGAATGTGTGTCTGTGACCACGGCGCTGTGCAGAGCGTATGTGTGTCTGTGACCACGGCGCTGTGCAGAGCGAATGTGTGTCTGTGACCGCGGGGCGGTGCAGAGCGAATGTGTGTCTGTGACCGCGGGGCGCTGCAGAGCGAATGTGTGTCTGTGACCGCGGGGCGCTGCAGAGCGTATGTGTGTCTGTGACCGCGGGGCGCTGCAGAGCGTATGTGTGTCTGTGACCGCGGGGCGCTGCAGAGCGAATGTGTGTCTGTGACCGCGGGGCTGTGCAGAGCGTATGTGTGTCTGTGACCGCGGGCGGTTTGTGTGTGTAACTTGGCTTTCTTCTATTACTTGTCTTTGGATCAATGGGGAGAGGGTGTGACGTTGGATGGCTGCTGCTGATTGGGAGCCTTAAGCAGATGCTGTAACCAGGTTGTACTCTGGAATGCTGCTAGATGGGGGCGGGGCTGGAGCTGCCTGGGCTGGGGCGAGCAATGGAGCCGCTGAAACAGAAGATATAATGAAAGAGGGGGCGGAGATTGGCACATGAGAGGCTGAAGGAGGAACTGCAATGGTGCTGGAGCAATTGACTATGCCATCTAAATGAGTGTTTGTTGCTGACAAGGCGTTTCTGGTGCTGCTGAGCGAGCAGGGACGGAGAGGCGAGTGCAAAATTCAGCATTGCCGTGGTAAAATCGAAATTATGAAAATATCTTTAGTTCAGTAGCAGTGAAAACTGGAAGTGTACAGGATGGGAAAGTCCAGTAAAATAGCAGTGAGAAGCCTGTTTCCAAAAATTAAACTTGACAGAAACAACAACTCAGCCATTTGCAAGCAGTCTAAATTAGAACTGTACTTGAAAATGTTCCTTTTCCGAAAAATGAAATGAGCTTGGAAAATAGCTTGAAATTCTATCCATTAATGTTGCACAAATATCAAAGTAGAAACCATATGTGGTGGCTGGACTTGATTGGACCATTGAGGGTGGCTGATGCCCAGTTGCAGGTCGGAACATCAGCTGTGGGGACTGTAAGTGCTGAACCTGAAGAGACGGCCACCATGACTGGAGTGGCGAATACTGGCTTGAAGCAATGGAGAAGCAAACCGTTTGTCCATATCATTGAGCCGTGTATTAATTGAGGCAATTGAGATGGCAATGGCGTGAATGAGGGACTTCTTGTCCTCGAAAATATTGTTGTGAAGGCTGAAGGATGAGTTCGGGTACGTCTCCTGGTTGCTGCGCTGCTGTGCTGAGTGGGAGCAAGCGAGTTTGCGGAAGCACGCTTGTGAGAAGGAGGCAACAAGGATGAAGCAGATATAAAGGTACATTTATTATTGAGCAATGCCATACGCTTGCTTGGCCGATCATTATAAAATAGCTCCTCCAGATGGCTGAGCCTGCTGACGGGGGCATTTTGATCTCCGTAGTGCCAGGGCAGCAGGTCTGGGTGCTGGGTAGAGGTCTGCATTAAAAGTAGACAGTCCATTGGACAGTATTGCGTTGGTTTCAAGTTCTTTCATTACCCATCATTTCCCCATCAGCAAAACCAGCTACGTGCAGTTTTGCATAGCCTAACACGACTCAAAGTCACAGAAGGGTGTCTGGGCTAAACGCCAAAAGGCAGGAGACTAGCAGAGATAGTGTGAGATGGGGGAGGGGAACTGAAAGACAATAATCAATCAATCAATCTTTACTTTATATAGCGCCTTTCGTAGTGGACCACCATCACAAAATGATTTACAAGATGAAGGAACAAGAAAATCCATAATACTTTAAATACAGAGAAATGCATAATACATGATATACAGTAAAAAAACAACAATGCATAATATAATACAGTGAAAAATGCATAGGACCGTGTGTTCCACACCGTTTGCTCCATACCATGTGTACCGTAAGCTGTGCACCATACTATAACGTTGGCACTGTACTGTTGGAATTGTGCACTGTGCAAGCACCTCAAGTGTGTGCCGTGACAGTACTGTACTAGTATCTGGGCACCGTGCAGGTACTTAAAAGTAACCAAGGCTAAACAGTACCATCCTTGGTCTATTATCAGCAGATCTGGTCAGAGTCACTTGCTACTGTTGATATTACAGTGTTATTGCCGATTGCATAGCAACAATGCTGTTCAACAGTCTTTTTTGATTACTAGTACTCTACATTATCTGTTATAGTAATTTCAGCCGAGCGGTTGTTTAAATTGTACAACACTGCGGTTACATTATGCCAAGGTTTCATTCTTGCAATACATGCAAGACAGGTCTCTCTTTGGAGGACAGTCATGGCAGATGTGCTGCCTGTTTGGGTCTGGAGCATGCTATAGTCATTTCAGCTTTCTAATTTTTGCAGAAGCCAGGGTGAAAGTTACACTTTGCACCAATCCTGCTTTTTTGCTGAAAACCTTCTCAGCATTCCACATTAACCAGACGGTGGAGCTTGAGGCTTTTCATCCGCCTCCTTTCCAGTCTGATAGAGAGCGGCAGATCCATGCGCTTTGTCTGGTGCGGGCACTAGCGTATTATGTGGATACAACTCAGAGTTGGAGGTAGTCTGAGCAGTTATTATGGGGCGAAGCCAAGGGAAAGCCCTGTCTAAACAGAGGTTGGCAAGATGGATTACAGACACAGTTAAGACTGCATATGAGCGAGCCAACTTGCCTCTCCAGAGAAGCTCACTGCCCATTCTACCAGGGGCATGGCAACTTCATGGGCTTTGTTCCAGGGCGCATCTCTCAGGGACATTTGCGATGCAGCAGTTTGGGCTACTCCCCATACTTTTATGCGGTTCTATCGGCTGAATGTCACAGATCCACAAAACCCTGGTTTGGAACAAGAGTGTTAAGGGCGGCCTGAAGCTCGACCCTTGTAACAATCTACCTTTGACCCAAAAGGCCAACACAACATTCCCAGAATAAGAATCGGTTACTACCAAAAACTCCTTAAAAATGACATAAAGAGTAGATGGCAGCATGGCAGATACACAGCAAAAATAGGATTGCTAGGTTTGTTTAAGTGCAAAACATTTAAATTTCAAAAACATCTGTCCAACACACACAGATTACCAAACAATTTTATGACCCACAGAACCTCAGGTAGCTGCTGACCCATGCACATAAAACCAAGATGAAACATAAATAGGACAGTGGTAAATCCACCGTTAAGCCTACAGAGGCAATAAATAAATAGAAAATAATGTCCAGTAGAAATGTCCCAAAATAGTCCAGTATCATAAACAAACAAAAAATAGAAAAAACCCCAAAAAATCAAAATTTAGTTTGTAATCCACCATACAAATATAAAAGTAAAAAAAAATGAGACAAACATCCGCCAAAAAAAAAAAAAAAAAAAAGTTCGGGCTCACCGGTTTGTGTGGTTGTCCATGAGTGCTCCAGAAAGACAACACAAAGTCCAAAAAAAAAAAAACACCGCTGTAATCCAAAGTCCAATGGAATGTCTTGTTTTCCTCCAGGAAATAGCAATGAAAAAAATAAGTGTCAGCAACGTTAGCTAAACGAAGAACATTGACTAAAACTCTGAAAAACTAAAGCTAGATAAACATAGTATACATCTAACTTTATGCAGTTCTGCATTAACACATCTAAGTTTAGTAAACCTGTACACATGTAACTACCTGACGGCAAACCTTCAGCAACAAACTAACCAGAGTCCAAACTCCCAACAGGAAAAGGTGCCGTCCCATAGTGCATTAGTGCAGGGTTTATAAAGGTCAAGGTCCTCCAACATATTTAAAGGGGCAATGTTTCCTAAAACCCACTCTTAAAAGGATAACAGTAAGCATACATTGAAGTATCATATATTCTGACTTTAAACAACACATTTTGAATACCTGGCCAGGCTAAAAAGTGGTGCGCTTAAATGGACCACTTATATAATATTTACTTTTGCGTGACAGGCGTCACACCCTTACAGCATAAACATAGAGATAAGTTCTCCCTCAATTTGTTAGCCATAGTTACTTGTACTGGGGCTCCTCATGGTAACGCGCAAGGTGGCCGTTAGCATAGACTTGTAGCATTCCAGGTGGTCTACCATATTGCCTTGCGACAGCTTGGGTATTCACACCCATTAGGTAATGGTTACATTTCATACTTAATAGGGAACGTTAGGTTATTATCATGACCCTGGTTCCCTGAAACAGAAATGTAACCATGAACCTTCAAGGTCGCTGCGTTCATTATTGCAGCAAGTCTTGAAGGAAAACTGGTGACGATGTTTGTGTCAGCAGTCTTTTTATGCCCATGGGGGCGGGCACGACTGCGTCACTGGCACTGTGTGTAGCTTTGATATTTCTGTTCAGGTTAGATGGTATTAGAGGATTAATACCCACCCATGAGGTAATGGTTACATTTCTATTTCACGGAACCAAGGTTATGATAATAACCGAACATTTTTCTTCCTCAGGCACTGGCGACCTTTGCATTGTAGAACGATCAATGAATGCTGCAAAATATCAAGACATTTTGCACTCTCATTTGTTACCCAGTGCTAGAGGGCTTATTGGACAGAAGTTTGTATTCCAGCAGGATAATGACCCTAAGAATTCTGCAAAGTCTACAAAGGAATTTCTGAAAAAAAGGAAGATTACAGTTATGGATTCGCCATCTCAGTCCCCAGACTTGAATCCCATCGAGATGTTGTGGATTGACTTGAAGGCTGCTGTTGCAAAAAGGAAACCAAAGTCGATTGTAGAACTCAAAGCTGTATGTGTTGAAGAATAGGCAAAATATCTCCGGAAAGATGCCAGGAACTGGTTTCAAAATACAAAAAAGACTGCAAGCTGTAAAGGAAGCAAAGGGTGGGCACACAGAATACTTACGTAAGGGTGCTCAAATACTTTTTTCAAAGTTTGAAATTTGTTTTTGCATGTTATTTTTCATTGCAAGCCCTTGGTAAAACAAGACTCGCCAGACCACCGGGTCTCGCCCTTACAGTATGTGTGTGTGTATGTATATATGTTAAGGGCGAGACCCGGTGTTTTTTTTGGCACACACTCCCCTGCCACTCTTTTTATATTAGCTTTCTCTCCCAAAAAGTTAAAAGTCAAGAAGTCTCGCTCCTCCATACGCGCAGGCAAAGTCGCCACACACAACAGAGGGAGAAATAATATGTTAAATCGTCTTTTTTTCATCTTCATTAAATGATAGTTAAGATTGTAACAGGGTTAATAATGCCCCACTTATATTTCACATATTTATTTGTCACTTGTATGTTTTATTTTTATAAGTGTACACTTTGATTTGATTAGTACATATTTTTTTTATATATTGTCGAGTTGGTAATTGATTTATCACTTTCTAGTAGCTTCTGCACTCAGTCCCCTTGTAATGCCTTATTGGGTAGCGACTAATTGAGTTATTGATAGTTTTACCCACCTGTGTGTGGCGAGTTTGCCTGCGCGTATGGAGGAGCGTGACTTTTTGACTTTTAACTTTTTGGGAGAGAGAGCTAATAAAAAGAGTGTTTTTAACCATTATTAAAACCAGCCCTGGTGTCCTGCCTTTTCTGCACCGCTGCTGGAAACCCAGCACACAGTCGCTACATTGTTGTCAGAAGTGGAGGCGAGGCAGGTACCCCGACACGCACGTGGAAGCTGGCAGGGGAGAGTGTCGAAATGCAAAACTAGACTTCCCCAAATAACTGGCATAGACAAAACTAGATTGGCCCAGCATCGACATTGAAGCTTTGGACAAAACTAGAATTAATCTAGATTTGCCCGATTGTACGTGGGCGAGTGCCAAAAAAAAGTCGTAACTAGATTGGCCTGGGCAAAACTAGACTCGCCCGACCACCAGGTTTACATATGTGTGTGTGTGAGAGAGATTATAACCTGGGACCTGTGATACAGAGATGCAAAATAGATGCAAAGTAGGAAAACATTTCCATAAAATAAGCAAAAGCACACAAGTGGTCCTACATTTGATACATTTAGATGAATGTATCAATGTTCAAGGTCAATTCTTTAAATATGGAAGTTTCATTAAAGGTGAAACAACTTACAAAGTACATTATTTTTGGCCGGTACTTGGAAGCTAACATTTCCATAAAAAAAAGTTATACTTCTTGTCATTCATCATCCATTGTGTAAACTTACAATTACTTGCAAAATGTGTTTAGTTTTCAGTGACCAAAAAGATTCAAATTGGTCTCCCTGTAACCAGAGAAGGCTGTGCTGTTGTAATGTGTCACAGAAATCTCATTGTGTGAGGTCCCGAGAGTCTCTGGTAAACGCATGACTGTGTGGTGTGCAGGACGAGTCATACAGTGGGGTTTGTGCAGGTTTGCTTCATGGCTTCAAAGACTCTGGTCATCACTGGGAATTCCACAGGAAGCGTTGTTTTCAGAATCGACAGGGAGCTCTTCTCTTCATCGTGCTACAGCAGAGCCTACTGGCTAGGGGCCGGTAAGCTCAAGCAGACATCTGCAGGACTGGCCATTGTAGTCCATAGGTCAGTAACTCACAGACATCTGCAGGACTGGCCATTGTAGTCCATAGGTCAGTAACTCACAGACATCTCAGGACTGGCCATTGTAATTCATAGGCCAGTAACTCACTGACATCTGCAGGACTGGCCATTGTAGTCCATAGGTCAGTAACTGACAGACATCTGATCTCGAGTTCCAGGGTGTAGTCAATTGCTGTGGTCATGGGATTGGACTTTTTTGGGAATTGCTATGGTGAGAGAGAGTAATTGGAGTAATTCTTTGTTGGGGGACAAAATCGGGGGTAAAATAATTGGGCATACGCTATACAAATGTTGATTCATATTTTGTTCTTTACACATCGTTACATGTTTTAACAGGCATGGTGAGATTATCTACATTGTTAGTGCCATTAATGTCCCAATATAAACTCAGAGTTACAGGTGGTTTGTTTTACAGCGAGTACTATAAAAAGTGTGGATAAGGGGTCTGCAACAGAGAAACACACAGGCAAATTGTAACCAGAATAGAAATGACAACTTTCTTTCCCACCAGTAGAAAGTAAATCTTAAACAAGTCTGGGATGGTAGTTTGGGATGCAAGTTTTATTTAAAAACTCTACGCAATGTCTGTTAAAAGCACACAATGATTGAAATTTAAAAAATATATATATATATATATATAAATATAATAACATGCAGTGAAAAACATGCAACACAGCTTTATTTAAACATGTGGAATCAAAATAAAAGTGGCACACAATAATCGGCAGCATTGAGTGGAAAACATATTAAAACTTAAAACACGCACTCCACTGCCAACCCTAATCAGTCACGTTCATCAGGAAAATCACCATGACAGGAACACAGTTTTATCCAGGAGCAAACATCCAACACAAACACTTGAACATGTACAGCAGTGCAAAGAATCAAAACAGAAGGCGTCCATTCTACAAGGACGTCAGAGGCACCAGAGAAGAAAAGAATTACATTGTCCAGGAAGCATTTTTCTTTACGGAGGTTCTCACATACTACAAGAGGTTCATGAAAGAACATTTTACTACCGACAAAGTGGCACATTCATTCTGCAACACAGTGCTGCCCCAAGTTATGTCCCTGTTTCGTGGCACTATTCAATCAAACTTAAAGCCGTTGCAGACTGTGCTGTAATGGGTTTGTGTTCTGAGTGAAGATTAAGTTTTGGAGATGACTGCAGTGAATATCATTGGTCGGTGTCTGTAAAATCAATGCATTACCCTTTGAAACAAATATAGATTTAATACTTAATTAATATTTATGCCAATTTTGTGTGTTCAATTCAGATAAGGAAACATATTCAGTATGCAATGGCCTACAGGCTATTGGACAGCACTGTCATAGCACACCAAAAAAAAAAAAAACTCCTGTGACAACATTAAAGAAAACGTGTCTCTGAAATTTGAATAAATGTCACCATAGAACAGGGAGGTAACGCAGGTCATAAACCGCCTCTGCGTTGGGATTGAATCCACCTCTCAGTGATTTGCAGTTGCATTGTGACCAAGGAGAGAAAAGTGGGGCACCTGAGTATAAAATGTATTGCTATTCATCAGCAACATGTATAACACACACCCTGTCAATCCCCATGCTTTGTATTTTTTGGCTTCGTTTCAAATTGTGAACACAAAGTTAGCATCAGGGTTATTACTGGAGAAAACAATAAAATACCTTTTAAAATATTATCTCCAACACGCCTGTAGAGATTATAGCAGGTTTCATTTTTAGTTCTACTAAGGAAAAAAGTGCATTTTAAAATATTCTCATTACTGGACAAGTTGGTCCTTAAAGCTGTTATTCCAGTCTGCTAGCAGCTCTACCTCTTTCTGAAGTACCTTTCCATGCTATCTAGGCTGTTAATTCTTCATCTGATCTCCTTACTTCCCCTGCGTGTTGTTGTATAGCAACACACTGTACAGAACCAGCCTTCTTCACAGCGATCAATATTAAAAGCGAAGGGAAAACATCTGCTTTGTAAAATTGGGAAGTGTCACCTCACTGTCTATTTTTTTCCAGCAGCAGTTGAAATAATGGGGGACCAACATTGCATGACTTTCCTATAATACGTTTTTATGGCGTTCAAATAGTTGTCACGAGTCACGAGTCTGTAGGGTTACTAATAGGAGCTGCTCATGCAGCTAGAAGGGATGAACAATTTATTAACATTGACTGCATGGCTCTTAACCATTTCAATAATATACTTAGTAGACTGGCTGCAGGATTAGTGTTCGTTTCAAGTCATCGTTGGTTTTCTTGTTTTGCCTGTAGTGTTTTGTTCAAGTGCCAAAAACACATTAAACAAAGTAAGCAAGGATCATACAGAACCAATAGTACTGGAGCCTATCAGCTAACTGTAATATTAAATAAAGGAAGCAAGGATCATACAGAACCAATATCAGCTAACTGTAATATTAAATAAAGGAAGCAGGGCTCATACAGAACCAATAGTACTGGAGCCTATCAACACACTGTAATATTAAATAAAGGAAGCAAGGCTCATACAGAACCAATAGTACTGGTCTATCAACTAACTGCCTATCAACTATCTGTCTGTAATATTAAACAAAGTAAGCAAGGCTCATTCAGAACCAATAGTACTGGAGCCTATCAACTAACTATAATATAAAATAAAGGAAGCAAGGCTCATTCAGAACCAATAGTACTGGAGCCTATCAACTCACTGTAATATTAAGTTTGTCAGCAAATCCTTTAGGAACACTTTTTTCACCTGCAACTTATATACAACATTTCAGATTTCATAAAAACAAAAATAACTCTATTGAGCTAGGCACAACGAAAGCACAATATTTCGTTTTCTTTAACAGAAAAGAATACTTTAGTATGAACTGGACAGGTTCTTTAAGGAGAAATGCTTTAAGTAACTATTTATTTTATTGTTTACCCTTATGTTTGAATGAATAAGGAGAAATAATAAGAACAATTAATATAATACATCTCTTTACTAATGGTGTAGCCAATAATATACCTGACTCCATCCCCAATACAAATTAGTTTAACTGCAGTATACCATTCTAGACACAGCTAAGTGAAGTAAAACAGTGAGCACTTGATAAAGTACAGGCAAGTGTGGTTAAGCATGGTAAAACCCATGGTAAATCAATGTAAATCCATGTAAGAAGCATGGTACAAGCATGATAAAAAGCTAGTGTGCAACATAACATCTGTGTGGATCGCACCTAAACCAAAGTTTGTATAATGTATTTAACATGGCAGTAATATTTCCAATGACGTGGAGCTGGCTGGAGTGTAGTGCTACTGATTTCAACACAAAGGATAAAGCCATATTTTTATTAAACTATTCTAGACTGTTGTTAATTTCTTTAACAGTCTAAGGTCAAACTTATAACTCAATCAGGTAGACAAACATTTAGTGCCCTCATCACTTTACAAGGTCAGAAACACAAATAACTGCCAAGACTAGTGCAATATTCAGGGGTCAGTTTAATTTATCTAAAGGATGATGAACCTCAATACCACCACAACTGAAATAATAAAAACAGAACGATCACAATCGCAGAAAACCATTTTCAGACGTGGTAACAAATTATTAGTATTTGGATTTGTACTTCAGTCCAAAAGCTGTATATTGTAAAGTTCTATAGTATCATTTCAATGGAAGACAACACAAATAGGTGAGGCAGGGGAGTGAACTGGGCTTACTAGACTCTGATTAAACAGCAATATAAATACATGTATCGGTGTGATTGTTAATATACTGGCATTAAAACACAAATATGTCAAAGTGTTTTGGGACCCATGTGGGTAAACGTGACTGATCGTATTTAAATGTACTGGATCTAACATGGACCATCTATTTAACTCTTGATGTAAACAGATAAGATGGCACAATATTGATCAAAAGGCCTTCAAATAAGGCTCATTTTTATTGTATTGCTGTTTGCAGTTTCTGGTACTTTCCTTATATTGTGTCTAGTCCATTGCTTCATCTACAGTGAAGGCAATAGACGAGCCTAGTCCAGTCAACTACGCTTTGCCCAGTGAATGCTAGGTTGAGTATCAATAAATATACAGGGCAGGTTGAGACAGACTACAGTCTATAAATGCACAAGCAAACACGAAAACACACCAACAAGAACAAATATCTAGTACAGTATCATAGTCTGTATCTGCACAGGCACTGGGGTTGGCATTGGTCCCATGCAATACACTCGATGACTAATCAACAATACTTGACACAGCTGGCGTACCTGCTAGATGACAAACACTGGCTACAGTCGTCAGTCACACATTCATCATCCAAGGAATTTCCCATCATGGAGGGCATGGTTTTTATAATATGGGAAAACATTTTTGGTACTTGTGGTACTTGCATTATGATGCTTGAAATATAGCGACCTCTCCTGTGTATTTTATACATAACTATACATTAAGTTATAACCAAGGGTTATTTCTTACCACTTACTTGCACAAGCAACCCCTTTTCTAGTGCTGAAGATCTTCTAGTTCTCTGCATATCTCTATTAACTGCAATATAGATTACAAGCTTTTGTTGGTACCTAATTACTTGCGCTCTATTGTAGACCGTGTGCTGCACAGGCTGTCATAGGGACCAATAAGCTGTATGTGATGCATCTGCAATCCAAACTGAATACAAAAGAAACACAACAAGCCAACAACTTACAGACATTCAGCACAAAACAATGGGAAAAACATTGCTAAATCTAATACAAAGTAAAGCAGCAGAACATACTGGAAGTATGTCTTTTCATTTTAAATATCAGCTCAGAATCTCACTACTTACCCACATAAGTTAAATGAGTAAGGAACATATCGCAATAGACACACTCCAGCTCTTCAGATTTATATTTCACAGCTTTACTTTAAATTAAAGGGTGACGTATAACCCACAGGGTTTACGCAAATCGACTAACTTGATTAATGACATGAATGTAATTGTAACTACTTTTTATGCCTGGACGGCCACTTGCTATTGTAGGCAGGTTAAGTACACTGTTGAGCAATGCTATGGGAGTAAAACATACCACCACAATATCACCTTGAGTCAGAAACACAAACTCTATATCTGAATTGAAAAACATCAAATAACACTGGTTTCTTCAAAAAATATTACAGGAGAATCATTTCTGTATATTGATGAATTCTTATATACAAAACTAACAGGTACTGTTTCTGTTCAGTCAACTTGAGTTCTACAAAAACCAAACTAGTACAGAAGGTGAAGAAAACCCAGCTTGACTAGAGAGCTTTGCCATAAAACTACAGAGCGCTTTTCAGTGTTACTACCAGATATACATGAAACTGAACCAAGGTGAAAAGAGACAAACAACAAAAGCTGTAATTGTGAGCACAGGCCACTTCAGTGACAATAAGAACCAACACTTTCAGTAAAAGCAACACAAAAAAGCAGCAAAAAATGCATTAAACACGGCAGAACATGGTGGAATTGCACTGCGTAAGCAAGGGCTTATAATAGTGTGTGTTTAAGAAGGCTCAAATCAAGGAGAGAAGTGGCCGGTAACTTACAAAGATCATAACAGAATACATTATAGCCACTGGATTTAAGGTGGCTCGGTAGAGTCAAACACTAAATCATCAGCGAAAACGCAGGACAGCTGTTTCATTACAAACTTAATGCCAGCTAATATCCAGTTCTGTCCAGTAGTGCTCTCCCATTTTGCCTCTTAAGTTCCAGCCTGTTGTCCTAGTTATTCCTGTTATTTACTCAAAGGTCTCCCATCTCTTTCTTAGCTGTACTACTTGGCCCTGCCCTGGGACTACTACCTCCTCCTTCGTTACGTTTAACAAATCCTCGAACGGGTCTTGTGGCTCCTCTTGCGATTTGGACGTGGGTAGCGGACTGTCACTCATGGCGTGGATCTGCTTTGGGGGGATCAGAGGGTCATAGCTGGGCGGCACTGGGCTTGGGCTCTGATGAATAAAAGCTCTGCTAGCCTGTCCCAACGCAGAAGGCTGACCAAACATTCCCGGAAGAGACGGGGCGGCAAAGTGAGGTCTAGCTGGGGCTTGGAAGAATCCCACGTTAGGGGACATATAGTTTGAGCTAAAAGGATTGCGTGCAGGGGCAACATAATGCGCGCCTGGTGGAGCGGTCGCAGGGTAGTGGAGGCCAGGCTTAGTAAATGGATTGAGCGATGACGGTGGAAACTGAGCCACCGCAGAAGGAGGGTATCCGAGCTGCTGGCTGTACGTGGAAGCAGGTAAACTAAAGTCAGAGGTAAATGAAGCAGGGCTGGAGGACACTGTAAATAAAGCAGGGCTGGAGGACACTGTAGGGGCTGACACATTTCCAGGGCTTGGCGCTTGGCTGCTACTCTGGGAGACTACGCCTGTGCTCAACGGATCTAAAAGACTTAAGAGGTCAACTGCTCCAACACTTTCTGAACTGACTTTAATAGGCTTCAGAATATCAGGGGCACTTGAATGCATAGGCAAGGGAGACGCGTTTAGCGCCTGCCTGAATTCATGACTGCTGGCTTTGGTACCAAAGAGCTCCTGTGAGAATCCAGAGACTAAATCAGAACTGGATGACGTCTTCCCAGAGTCTACTGCTCCAGCTAGGGGTGGGTGTTTTCCCACGCGTGGCACCGGGACTGGCGGGGGCAGAACCTTGCCCAGCTCTGGGGTTCTCCTTCCATGCGGTCGAGGGATGGTGATGTTACTCTGGCTGCTGGAGAGGTGCTCTGTCTTCTCCAACATGCCCTCTGTGCTCGGGGGGCGCTGCTGTTCGGAGGAGACAGCTGGAGGGATAGCCAGGGGCCGCCCCGAGGAGCTGAGGGAGGTGTTGGGGGGGGTGGACATGTCGTCTTGACCCACGCTCCACAGCTTGTTGTAAGGATTGGAATGCTTCATTCCTGGTAACGTTCTGGTTCTGTTGTCTGAAGCTGGGTCCATTCGCTGCACAAAACACATAAATATAGAACAGCTCAACAATTTTGTTTTCTGGATATAAAGTTGGGTTTAACATCAATTTCACAACCTTTCATACATTCTTCAAAATTGCCAGTCAGAATTCTAAGATAAAGCTAAAAGAAACTAAGCAGACACACATTTTGGATAGTGCCTTCTTAAGTACCCTTTTAAACTCCTCCTTATTGTTTCTATTTCATATATCTGATAACTGTGCAACACGTTAGGTTATTATCATAACCCTGGTTCCCTCAAATAGAACTGTACCCATTGCCGTATGGTATATAACTTCTTATAGCCCGAATTACCTGAGCACTTATATCAAAGCTGCTCCTTTAAGAGCCCAGTATGTGTCAGACGTCGTCTCCGCTCCCAGGAGATAAATACGAATGACACATAAGGCAAAGCGCCATTTTCTTTTCAGGCCTGCTGCGTTGGAGTGAATGCAGCGACCTTGAAGGTTAGTGGTTACATTTCTATTTCAGGGAACCAGGGTTATGATAATAACCTAACGTTCCCTTTCAAGTACGAAATGTAACCATTACCTAATGGGATAGACTAGCCAAGCCGTCGCAAGTGAAGGACTTGCAGCACCGGCAGATGTGCTAAAAAAGAAGATAACTGCCTTTAGCATTCTGGCCGAGGATCGAAGAGGATCCATGTAAAGTGCGGGAGAACCCTCATGCAGTGTATATGCTGCAAGGTTACACTGAGTAACCTCAGCATTTAACACCAGAAGTCCAAAGAGGTCTGTGGCTAACTACCCCAGGACTTAAAGTGGAACATAATAAAATGTTGTTAAAAAGCAGAATAAGTGGCTGCTCTTAACACTCTGGTCCCAAAACCAGGGTTCTGCTGATCTATGACATTCAGGTCGGCAGAAACTGGTAATAGTATGAGGCGTGGCCCATACTGCAGCGTTGCAAAGGTCTGCAACAGATGTATCCTGGAATAACACCCAGGAGGTTGCAAGGCCTCTTGTGGAGTGACCTTCTCTGGAGGGGTCAGGTTGGCTAGATTGTATGCAGTCCTGACCGTATCTACAATCCACCTTGACAGCCACTGTTTAGACAGGGCTTGGCCGTGGAAAAATCAGGCTTCTGCTTAGCGGAGGTATTAGCAAGCAGGAAAGCTGTCTTTAAGAACAGGACTTTCAGCTCTGCTGAATGTAGGGGCTCACATGGCGGTTTTGTAAGCGCTTCCAGCACTACATTAAGTCCCTAGTGAGGGACAAGGTCCTTTCTAGGGGGTCTTAACCTCAGAGCACCCTTCAAATACTGTCCCGCCAGGAAGTTAGCTACTGGGGATACTGTCAATTTTAATATGGCAAGCTGAGACAGCTGCCAGGTAGACCATAAATGTGGAGGGAGATTTGCCTTCATCTAAAAGGTCCTGCAAAAATGGCAGTATATCTGCCACGGGGCAAGTCATGGGGTCCAGCTCACGTGTCTGACACCATGTTAGGAATACGCCTCATTTATAGCCATACTGGGAGAGTGTAGACGCTGCTCCGGCAATCTGAAGAGTCTCAATGACTTGGTCAGATAACCCGAGACGGCTCAAATGTCTCCGCTCAGGGGCCAGAACAAAAGCTGCACAGCTGAGCCAGTGCCAGTGACGAGAACCATGTTCTAAGAGGGTGCTGGACCCTGAGGTTGAACCAGGGCTGGAGAAAATGTAAGTGCAAGAGCCCTAAGGGGAGGATCTGGGATGCTGCTGCAATCAGAAGGCCCAGAAGGCTCTGGAAGGTCAGTGCCCTCACCGCTGCGTTGGACTGAAACAGCTCCAAGCAGACAGTTAGCCTCTGGATTCTATCGTCCGACAGACTGGCAAACATGTTTTCAGAACTGAGGCTTATGCTAAGACAGACAGCCCTTTGAGAGGGCGTTAACCGGCTTTTCAACTGGTTCACCATGATTAGGGCTAGGATTTTGTCACTGTAATTTGTACTAAAAATCACGGAGCAGTCACGGTAAATTTGTTTAAAATCATGGAGGAAGGTGGAAATGGTGTGTGAAGTCACAGGGATGAAAATTCTATAATTTTTTTTTTTTTTTTTAAAATACAATATACCTACATAAAAATAAAACCAGTGTCTATACAAATAGGAAAAACAGGAAATGAATCTAAATGTTTATTTATTCATAAATACATCAGGTTCAAGTTTTAAATCGGTAAGCTTCACAGCATATACTATAAACAGTCTCTTTGTGTGCATCTGTTGCTTCTGCTGTGGTACAGTTTGCAGTAATTTAACATTTTGGTTTGTTTACGTATTATTCTGATACAACATGTTGTACATTGAGAGGTTTGATTCAATCTTTCTGTGTCAACACTATTGTTTTGCTCATTTTTAAAATGTTTACAATGTGGCAAAGTACTGAGTAGTGTGAATGGCTACATTACAAAGTAAGGCAACCGAGTTAGTTCAACATCATTAACACACCAACAAAAATCACGGAATCACGACACCCGGGACAATTGTGACTTAATCCCAGCCTTCACCATGACACCTAACCGCTGGAGGTGGTTGGTGACCAGTCCCATGTGCAACACTGCCTGTGCTGGTGACTCAGCACAAATCAGCCAGTCCTCCCGGTAATTGACCACTCTGATGCCTTTTAGTCTCAGAGAGGTGAATATAGCATCCATGCACTTTGATACAGTGTGAGGAGCTAGAGAGAGAGAGCGAATGGCAGTACACGGAACTCATACGCGGTGCCCTGAAAGGCGAACCGCAAGTACTTCCTGTGGCCGGGTCTTATAGGGATGTGAAAGTAGGTGTCCTTGAGGTCCACTGTAGTGAACCAGTCACCTGACCTTACTGACTGCAACTGCTGCCACATTGTCAATGTCTTGAAGCTTCGGACTCTCAAGTACAGATTGAGCTGTTTGAGGTTGAAGCCACCATCCTGTAGTACCTGGAGTAAAACCCTTCTCTCTCGCTGAGAGGGTGGGGGTGGAAACTTCTCTCACACACACAGCACTTATCAGGACCATTGCTTCTGAAAAGACTCATAAAAGCTGAATTTCTGAAGTGAGGGGGTTTGGAAACTTCTGTCCCCGCTGTGACAGTGGCAACGTAAATTTAGGAAATGGAATAATTCTATACAGAAATAGAGAAATCTGAGACGCACCCCCACTCCAAGACATGATGATCTAATGAGAAATAACAGTAGAGAATTATACAGAATAACAGAATATTAAACAAGCACGAAATTCCATTCTCAGGATTTCTGAATGATACAGAATAATAGAATATTAAACAAGCACAGGATTCCATTCTCAGGATTTCTGAATGATACAGAATAATAGAATATTAAACAAGCATGAGATTCCATTCTCAGGATTTCTGAATGATACAGAATAATAGAATATTAAACAAGCACAGGATTCCATTCTCAGGATTTCTGAATGATACAGAATAATAGAATATTAAACAAGCATGAGATTCCATTCTCAGGATTTCTGAATGATACAGAATAATAGAATATTAAACAAGCACGAGATTCCATTCTCAGGATTTCTGAATGATACAGAATAACAGAATATTAAACATGCACGAGATTCCATTCTCAGGATTTCTGCTTCACTTGCACTCCCTGGCTCATTTGACCACAGCATTGTCTTCTGGGTTAAAGCATGTTACGGGTTATTAGAGAAAGAAGCTGGTTGATAAGGACAGGAAAGAAGCAGTTGAAGGGGAGGGGTAACAAATTCTCCCTCCATGTTTCCTATAAAAAGTGTTTCTTTCAGGGGCTCCCGAGTGGAGCATCTGGTAAAGGCACTCTGCGTGGAGTGCAGGATGAACCCTATAGCCTGGAGGATGCCGGTTCGAGTCCAGGCTTTTCCACTGCCAACCGTGGATGGGAGTTCCCAGGGGGTGGCGCACAATTGGCCGAGCGCCGCCCGGGTGAGGAGGGCTTAGGTCAGCCAGGGTGTCCTCGGCTCACCGCACACCAGCGACCCCTGCAGGTCTGCCTGTAAGCTGCCCAGAGCTGTGTAGTCCTCCGACGCTGTAGCTCTGAGGTGGCTACACCAGCATGGGGATAGCAGCAGTGAGCCGGGTTGAAACAAAAAAAAAAAATTGGGCTTTCCAAATTGGGAAGAAAACGAGAAAAAATAATTGCTGATGCCAAATTAAAAAAAAAAAAAAAAAAACATTTCTTTCAAAACTGGACATTTCAGACCTATATTATAGAACTGCAAAACACGTATGGTTTATGCAATTATCGTGTTAGCTATAATCACTATGACAGCTTTTATATGGTCTAATATATCTTTCAAGTAACTGGATTCAATTTCTTGCTGGTTAGATTACAGTAAAAGACTTTGGGGAAGGCGGTCCATGCTGACAGATTCACCAACCTGATAGCCAAACTTGACCTGCGGTGGTCCCTCCTCTTTGGGGGTCCTCAGGTCCTCCAGACTCTTGGCTTGGCTCAGGGGCTGCTTCTCCGAGTCCACGTCCAGACTGCTGAAGATATCGCCCAGCAGGTTAATCTCTGTGATCCTCTGTGAGGCAATGGGGCTGGGAGGGGCTGTGTGGCCCATCCCCTTCTCAGCCTCTGCAATATCAGCCTCCTTCAGCGTCTTGTAGGGCTGAGGCCTGGGGAGTGGAACAGAGGGAACATTCAGTATCCTCCTGCCACAACAGGTACAGGGTATAATATGGTAAATAATATAGTTATCTTTTAAAATACCATTATTTTACATGTTCTAGTCTGCTATATTACATTATTTAGTTGGATTTTGCAGTTTTATACGCACCCCATGGTTTTCAAAAGGGATGAAATCAAGACTAGGTTGATACGTGTTTCAAAACCTGATTTAGACTACAGGTGACATGTGGAATTCAAGGGGGACTCAGTAAAATGTCATTAGCGACCAGCCACTTTGTGACCAAGATCAAGTTTTAAAAACTATTTTGCAACCTAATTAAAAAATCTCACTGCATGTACTCTCCAAAAAATGTATACTTCTGTTGGAATATAAGAAATAAATACCAATAAAACCAGCAGCTTCTACTGTATAAGCAATTTTGGGCTGCCATCTTCCAGATATTTTAATTAGAAGCTTGGTAAACAAATACATGTATCCATTCATACAAGTGTTGAATAACAAGGTTGTATTCAGTGCTACAGAGTGAAACACTTTCGTTACCTAACCTCATTTTGAATCTACCTTGCTATCTTGGCAAGTAGCACTGTTCCAAATTACCAGCTTTGCTGAACAGGTACAGGCTTGATATTTGGAAAGTGATTCCCCAAATTCAGCTGTTGAATTTCTGTTTAAAAATATGTTGCACTTCTTCTATGAACAGAATACTCCCCAAACATTCACAGGGTACTGTGGTTATTTCACTCATGAGACAACCCACTCAAAGTATTAAGAGCAATACAATCCAAATGACTTTTTCTTAGTTTGTATCCCCTTTCCTGTTTATGTGTGCAATCATTCTGCATTACAATTACTCAGTTCTAGTGTTTTGAATCTGTGTTAAGGTGCTCTCGCTGTAAGTTCAGGAGGTGCTCTTCAGTCCTAGTGTTTTGAATCTGTGTTAAGGTGCTCTCAAGTTCAGGAGCTGCTCTTCAGTTCTAGTGTTTTGAATCTATGTTAAGGTGCTCTCACTGTGAGTTCAGGAGCTGCTCTTCAGTCCTAGTGTTTTGAATCTGTGTTAAGGTGCTCTCGCTGTGAGTTCAGGAGCTGCTCTTCAGTCCTAGTGTTTTGAATCTGTGTTAAGGTGCTCTCGCTGTGAGTTCAGGAGCTGCTCTTCAGTCCTAGTGTTTTGAATCTGTGTTAAGGTGCTCTCGCTGTGAGTTCAGGAGCTGCTCTTCAGTTCTAGTGTTTTGAATCTGTGTTAAGGTGCTCTCGAGTTCAGGAGCTGCTCTTCAGTCCTAGTGTTTTGAATCTGTGTTAAGGTGCTCTCGAGTTCAGGAGCTGCTCTTCAGTCCTAGTGTTTTGAATCTGTGTTAAGGTGCTCTCGCTGTGAGTTCAGGAGCTGCTCTTCAGTTCTAGTGTTTTGAATCTGTGTTAAGGTGCTCTCGAGTTCAGGAGCTGCTCTTCAGTCCTAGTGTTTTGAATCTGTGTTAAGGTGCTCTCGCTGTGAGTTCAGGAGCTGCTCTTCAGTTCTAGTGTTTTGAATCTGTGTTAAGGTGCTCTCGAGTTCAGGAGCTGCTCTTCAGTCCTAGTGTTTTGAATCTGTGTTAAGGTGCTGTCACTGTGAGTTCAGGAGCTGATCTTCAGTTCTAGTGTTTTGAATCTGTGTTAAGGTGCTCTCGAGTATTTATCTTAAAGCCTAGTTTTCAAATAAAGAAGTAGATCTCTATTTCTTCTGATTCACTGCTGTAAAGTTGTGGATGAACTTGATTACCAGTCACTTGTTTGTACCAGCCAGTACACTCAATAACAGTGACAGAGGTGACCAGTTAATTGAGGTTCCCTGTGCGATCATGGGAACAGAAGAGGCAGTAAAGAGTAAAAGGAAGAATGAATGATGAAGAAGAGACCATTCAAAGGGAGCGGAGAAGAGAAAGTTCTCGGAGAAGGCCGAGACAGATTGGTGCTCATGCTGGAGCTCGTCCCCAGAGGAATCCTCAGACAGGAAGACGGTGTAGTGTCGGGTGGGCCTGGCCATGCTGGAGAGACAGGAAGAGAAGCAGAGAGGGAGGAGGAGGAGAGATACAAACATACAGCAGCATTCAATCACACTTTGCAAACAGGCTGTTCATAGTAATGAAATACGCTCAACTCCAAGATAGATTCTCAAAGTTCCTACTCCAAATCGTCGTCAGGAAGAAAACATACCCAATAACGTCACAAAACCACAAATAAACAATTCATTTAGGGTCTATTATGTGTTTTAGAATCTGACTTGCTGTTTTTTCCAATAGTATAAGCATGGTGAAGTGAAATAAAGCATAGCAAAGACACGTAAAAAGCATAGTTTAAAAAAAGATTTAGTGTGCCCAATTATCTGACCCCCGATTTTCTAACCAATGTTTAATGTTTTGACAGACAGTACACTGATTACAAGTGATTCACCTACAGGGTACTAGCTGAACTGGTTGTTCATCATCATCATAAATACTACACCTTTAAATTAAAAAAAACACAATGGTCAGAAAAAACAATAAAGGAAAGTTTGCTTTGGACTGAATCAAAGTTTACACGATGTGTAAGATGCAATGTCCAGCTCTCTGCTGTCAGGTGTCACTCCAAACAAAAGAAAACCCAATGAGCAACAGAGCCCCCTGCTGCTTCAGTAGAGTGGTACTGTGTGTGAAACCATGCCATCTTTTTAAGAGGCCTACTAAAGAAGAGTGCGTTTCCTCATGTTGGAGCTCTCTCTCCTTCAGAGTGATTCAGATTCACTGAATCCGCACACACGTCTATCTCTTGACAGCTCTCACTCTTTCAAGTCCCTCATCTTGTTTCCTCCTGTAATGGGTTCATTCCTTATCCTGTCACTCTGTTAGAAAGGGAACCCCTCTTTTTCTTTCTGTTTCTAATTAACCTGATTTGGAGTCAGTTCTGAAGCCTACCACCCGCTACCAGCCCACATTGCACAGCGAGTGAGCTGCCTGAGCGGAAGCAGGTCACAGGCAGGCTGCAGCCGTGTGGGAAACGAGTTGAGCAGCAGGGAGAGGGAGAGAGAGAGAGAGAGAGAGAGAGAGTGTGCGAAAGACAGTACAAAAAGAAATGAAAAGCAGACAGAACTGTTGAAAAGGGTAAGAATGAGTTTCCTCAGTTTCTTTCTTAAAAACAAGTGGTTTTGACATTAGGCCCTAACTTATTAGCAGTTATTCTTCAGAATAGTTTTTGTCTCTGAAAATTAGATTTTGCCCCAAAATAGGACATACAGCCTTGGTACTCTTACCTTATAGAGACTGGGTAGTGTCCTATAAACCTCAGAGATGGACCACAGTATATGTACCCTTATAAAAGATTCCCAATGTTAAAACAAGATGTAATAATGCATAGAGAAAGCACAATAAAGCAAAGGAAAACACTGTAAAGCCCCGAGAGGTATGGTAAAGCATCCTAAAAAAACATGGCAAACCAGGGTATATGCAGTATAACTATGGGGAAAATGACTGTGGTCAACATTTTTTTTAAGGATAGCTGCTAAAATACTATGCATGTTGTTTTGCATAGAATGTGAACAATGCTGTGAGGGACGTAGGCACTGATTGGACAGGTTGGCACAGCTGGTAGGGAAAGGCACGTGATCACCAGTAAGCTCTGATAGTTTGAGAATTTCATCACAACTGCATAAGCAGCACTCTAGGTTTACGTACAGACTAGGGACAGAGAAAGTTAGAAAACAAGAAAAACAAGAGAAGAAAAGGAAATGCAGATTGTTGCTGTCCGTCTCGGCCCCATCATCTCCACATGACTGCACAGACTCCTACCTACATAATCCCCTGGCTAAGCTACAATGGTCGATCCCTCTCTAATGTTTTGCTGAACATGCCCTTGGTTGGCGCTAACATGTGACAGTCCTGACAGCCGTGGCTGTTCCTTGTTAAATATCATGTCAAAAACACAGCGCTGCAGAACCAGGATGCGCTTCCTGGCACGGTGCATGGTTATGATAGCGCAGGCTGATGTTTTAATGAGGAAGATCTATGTCTTCAATGCTTTCTTAAGTGTCAGAAATCACGGACAAATCAGGAACACATCACAGTGGCCAGAAATGAAATGTTGACAAATGCAGATATTTCAAATTTAATTGACACTTAAATGTACTGGGGATGAAAATTACCCTGCAAAGCACTCTGGGACGACACATATTGAAGATTCTTTGTGAGGCTGAAAAAACACCACCTGCATATGAGCTAAATATGAAACCTTAATTTTGTGCATATTTTTTACTTTGTTGGTTGAGTATAATGGGATGTCATAAATGCAAAAACGGGCATGTCGTATTTAAAGATATTTCTATTATCTTTTGATTTCTGAGGTACATATGAAAATATACTTTATAATGAAATCCCTCAAAGGAATAGTGACCCCTTTAAACCTTGACTTCCAAAGCACTTCCCTCTGCTTGTGCTAGATGGCAGTACCAAGCATCAGTAAAGTCTAGTAATAGTAGTTTTGGATTTGCTATTTGGTTTTAAAAACACTGTAGATTCCCAAGTAAAAGCCACACATACGCAAGGTATCTTCATGAAATATGTACCTGCTTCAAAGTGAAAAGGAATGTGGTATGCTGTGCATAGAGCAACCCAAACCTTTCAATTTCCACTTATCAATGAGTCTAAGTGTTTTAAAACCTATAAGGTTGTATTCACAGTATTCACCTTAGGTAAGGTAGTCTAAGATTATTGCTTATCTGAACTTCTTTTTACATTTGAAATTTGGTTTGTCTTCTTTTCCATATTTGTGTCAATTGTGGCAGAATTTTTTAAATTTAAAATGCAGAGTATTGGTAGCAATGAGAATCCCTAAACCCAGCCAAGAAAGACATTTTCAAAACAACAATCTCACAAAAAAAAATATTTGAATTCACTCCATTGATGGAACCTGCATTAAAACTGCTCAGTTGACCTGCTGTGTCACACTTCTCCACAAGGTGTCAGTAAAGTTCTTTTCCTGAGAAAATGAACGAATACCCAGAGACTGTTAGCACTGGGATGTTTGTCTTCTCAGCGTTAGCATTGGCTTGGGTTCATAGATGCAGCTTTTTAATTTACAAAATAAACCAACAAATGAAACACAGTTGATATTTATTAACTTGCCCCCCCCCCCCTCCTCAGTTCAATTCAGTTTTATTATTTCCCTCCCACCTCTCCAAGCTCCAGGGGGGCAGAGTCCTGTCCTTTCTTAACCATAATCCTACAGAGCGGCTTGAACCCCCTGCGGGACTGAAGTAAGAGTTACTGCATGAGTTAGGATTTCACTTCCTGACATCAACAAGCATTTTCAGCATTATCTCAAGCCTGCTTGAGTACGCTGTCAAAATACACATCTGTATAACAATGCACTTAAGCCAAGGAATCCAGGCCTACATCTATACTCATACCCTAAAGTGTTACTATTTTCAATGCAATATTCCCTTTCAGAAATTTTATTGCTGAACTTGCTCCAATATTCAGCCGTTGAGAGGTTGAGTAACAGTTTGTTTTAAGCAGTTCTCTGCCTTGCATTCAGTGAAAACATGCCGGTGGAACTGCACTGTTCAGTAATGACTCCGCATTGCTAAACGGATGTGGAGCTTGCTCTCAGGAAAGTAGTTCTCTGAATTCAGCTCTTTAATTCCAGCTTTTCCCATGCATTCTACTTGCTGGGGTGCTGTTGTTATTGCACTCATGAGGATGGCTGCAGTGCTCCATGAACACTCAAGCTGTATCCCCTATGCATGCTAACATCATTAACAACTGAACACTTACATGAACTCTGCTAATGGACTGACTTGAGTATAAGAAACTCCTGCTTGTTAGCTCTGCACTTCTTATGGCATAGACCACATTTTTTATTTTTAACACACAAATGGAAACAATAATAGACAATTATAAAAATAAAAAAAAACAACCTGACACACACACTCCAACCTCATGAAATACAGCCACTGACAGGATGAGGGCTGTGGAATCCTGAATGCTTACCATTACTAACCCTTTATACCGCATGCTAAAGCTAAACATGTGTTTTAGAAATCCAGTACACTTAAATCATCTTGTTACCTATACAATTATTCAAATGTGCCTCTGAGCTTATTCTCTGATTATTAGATACTTTTCTTTTCATAAACATAAAGCACTCTGCCCCCAAAATACCATTCAAATTTGTATTCACAATGAATGGAGGGTATTGTCAAGCCATTAACTCCAGTCTGTAAGTAATGGCTGTTTTTGGTAGACACCTGCATAGTGCTTAAGAAACCTTCAATTATATTGCTAAGTTGTTTTTCTCCTGCCCAAAAAATAGGGGTTAACTACAGACTAGCGTAAATTCTTTAGAAAATATGGTTCAGTGAAGTTATTTGAAAAGGCTGGCCTTTAATACTTCTTTTAAATAATTAATACAATTTGAGCAGTTTTTAGAATGACTCGACACATTTAACGAAAGAGTACATTTGAGCCAGTCTATTAAACAGATACTCCCAATTACATGCTGAAGATTGAACCAAGTTCTGTCAGAAATTGGTAAGTGGTTATCTTGATACATGTAAAACAAAGTATGACATACATACATACATACATACATACATACATACATACATACATACATACATACTGTAAAGAAGAAAATATATCAACATGATTAGAATAAATTTCCAGTATGAGAATAAAAATACTGATACTGGAAATTTCCTTCAATAAACATGGAAAAACTGAAGATATTGTATGAAATATGTGATGTGTATGTATGTGAACCAAGCCTCATCTCATAGCTGACTATCTCCTTATAGAATGCAAAACCCTGATATTCAAATATGCAATGTCTTATTTCTTTGTTTAACAGAAAAAAACAGCAGCCACATCTTCAAACAGAGTCCAATTAAAAAGCTTACTGTTCTGGGCTAGATACCGAGGTCCTTCCCCCTTCGTCCACCACATTGCTCCCTGGTCTCTTCACAACTGGGGGCCTGGAGGGGCGGGCCTGCAGAGATCAGAGATCAGGGATCAGAGTTCAGAGAGAGACACTGTAAAAACAACGCTCATTACATGGGGAGCTAACATGGGCAGCAATTGAACTGAGCTGAAAAACCACCCTGAAACAAACTCAGTTTTACACGGAAGAGGCCAGAGAATGCCCCGCCGTTTTGTTGTTGAAGATTTTAATGGGAAAAAAATGTTTTTCCTTTGTGTGTGTGTTTGTGTGGGGGTTCTTTTATTTAAGTGATGGGTTTTCACACCTAAATGTAAGTAGCATATATATATACATCAAATGTGTGTGTGTGTGTGTGTGTGTGTGTGTGTATATATCACATCGTCAGTTGCAGTCACAACAGGATACCAAGTAGATTTGACAGATTTTGAGAGGGTTGATTGCAGGAGCTTGGTTGGCAGGTGTATACCTCCAAGACAATACAGGTATATCAAATACTATATTATGCTCTGCACCGTCACGTTACAGTTCAGCAAAAGCATGTTGCTCCCTCAGTGTGACCCATCCAAACCTTACTAGAACTGAACTGTCAATTAAACAAATAATATCACCTTGCTTTATCAGTCATACCCCTGACTTCACACTTAATATCACTTTGGGAAATAAAAGCATACACTTAGTAGTTTTACCTGTAAGTTACTGTCCAGTTTTGAAATGTTCTGACATATAAAGTACTGCAGCACGATATCGCATGATGAACACTGTACATGTGTACAGCAGCTTTGTTATTTTTTAATATTACAATATGTTGTGCTTGTTCTGATTGTAAAAACATCTGATTTATGAGCAGTAATAGCACTATAGTCCAAGTTCCATAGAAAAAACAGGAATATTTGTTGCATCAACAAAATCTGTCCCTTTGAAGTAATATTAAATGGGTTTTACTGAATGAATCCAGAAAGAGAAGTATTGACCACCTTATTAACATCACAAATACAACAACAAAGGGGTCTCAGCTTAAAGGTAACATGTTGTTTCCATTGAACCATGCTAAAGCCAGGTTAGCCAGGTTGCCAAGGCTAGTTTCAAGTACAATGACACAGAAAAGATCTGTAGAAGCAGGGGAGGGTTTTATATACAGTACTGTGCAAAAGTTTTAGGCAGGTGTGAAAAAATGCTGTAAAGTAAGAATGCTTTCAAAAAT
This sequence comes from Acipenser oxyrinchus oxyrinchus, assembly GCA_030684275.1. Classification (NCBI taxonomy): domain Eukaryota; kingdom Metazoa; phylum Chordata; class Actinopteri; order Acipenseriformes; family Acipenseridae; genus Acipenser; species Acipenser oxyrinchus. The sequence continues at coordinate 7,140,354 of CM060276.1, forward strand.
AGACATGTTAATAGATTATATTTATCAATTAACTAAATGCAAAGTGAGTGAACAGAAGAAAAATCTAAATCAAATCCATATTTGGTGTGACAACCCTTTGCCTTCAAAACAGCATCAATTCTTCGAGGTACACTTGCACAAAGTCAGGGATTTTGTAGGCATATAGTCAGGTGTATGATTAAACAATTATACCAAACAGGTGCTAATGATCATCAATTCAATATGTAGGTTGAAACACAATCATTAACTGAAACAGAAACAGCTGTGTAGGAGGAATAAAACTGGGTGAGGAACAGCCAAACTCAGCTAACAAGGTGAGGTTGCTGAAGACAGTTTACTGTCAAAAGTCATACACCATGGCAAGACTGAGCACAGCAACAAGACACAAGGTAGTTATACTGCATCAGCAAGGTCTCTCCCAGGCAGAAATTTCAAGGCAGACAGGGGTTTCCAGATGTGCTGTCCAAGCTCTTTTGAAGAAGCACAAAGAAACGGGCAACGTTGAGGACCGTAGACGCAGTGGTCGGCCAAAGAAACTTACTGCAGCAGATGAAAGACACATCATGCTTACTTCCCTTCGCAATCGGAAGATGTCCAGCAGTGCCATCAGCTCAGAATTGGCAGAAAACAGTGGGACCCTGGTACACCCATCTACTGTCCGGAGAAGTCTGGTCAGAAGTGGCCTTCATGGAAGACTTGCGGCCAAAAGCCATACCTCCGGCGTGGAAACAAGGCCAAGCGACTCAACTATGCATGAAAACACAGGAACTGGGGTGCAGAAAAATGGCAGCAGGTGCTCTGGACTGATGAGTCAAAATTTGAAATATTTGGCTGTAGCAGAAGGTAGTTTGTTCGCGAATGGCTGGAGAGCGCATACGAATGAGTGTCTGCAGGCAACAGTGAAGCATGGTGGAGGTTCCTTGCAAGTTTGGGGCTGCATTTCTGCAAATGGAGTTGGGGATTTGGTCAGAATTAATGGTCTCCTCAATGCTGAGAAGTACAGGCAGATACTTATCCATCATGCAATACCATCAGGGAGGCATCTGACTGGCCCCAAATTTATTCTGCAGCATGACAACGACCCCAAACATACAGCGAAAGTCATTAAGAACTATCTTCAGCGTAAAGAAGAACAAGGAGTCCTGGAAGTGATGGTATGACCCCCACAGAGCCCTGATCTCAACATCATCGAGTCTGTCTGGGATTACATGAAGAGAGAGAGCAACTGAGGCTGCCTAAATCCACAGAAGAACTGTGGTTAGTTCTCCAAGATGTTTGGGCCAACCTACCTGCCGAGTTCCTTCAAAAACTGTGTGCAAGTGTACCTAGAAGAATTGATGCTGTTTTGAAGGCAAAGGGTGGTCACACCAAATATTGATTTGATGCAGATTTTTCTTCTGTTCACTCACTTTGCATTTTGTTAATTGATAAATATAAACTATTAACATGTCTATTTTTGAAAGCATTCTTACTTTACAGCATTTTTTCACACCTGCCTAAAACTTTTGCACAGTACTGTATATATGTGTGTGTGTGTGTAAAAAGTATTTGATACACATGGAAATATATACCACATATATACAGAAAGTTCATTTCTGCAAATATACCCTATGTGGTAGGTCCATTAAATGTGACTTCCACAGTAAATATTTTTGTTGTAGTCAAAATTTACTAGACCTTGTCTTTATTTTTCACGGTCCACTCAATAATAAAATGTCTGCAAATCTCTGGCCTCTGGTTGACCGTTGTTTGAGTGGAGCGCTAATCCCCCCACCCCTTAAAGCCTCATTTGAATGAGTGTAATGAATTCCAGTTAGACTGTTGTTGGCAGAGATATCACTCACGATTATTAAAGGGATGTTGACTTTTTAGCTATGCATGACCAGCTTTGACATGGCCGTGCCTTCATTCTTTAAACAATCTCCACAAAGCCAGGCAGACTGACCAGTGTGAACAAAGCTGGAGAGCTCTCTAAATTACTGCTTCTAACAAAGTGTTTCATTGTGATTTCTTCATGCTATGACCTCGTCTAACCAGCGCTGTTTAGCTACTGCTGTACTTTATTCTGGATATAGTCACAGCCATGTATGAACTCTGGCCTTAGTCTATGACATTCATATATGTTCTTAATCCTAAAATAGCAATATATTTTAAAATAATTAGGACTATATTTAAACATCACAGGACTGCATACAGGTTTAAGGGTACAGACTACAATACTAGTATAGGAAAGATAACTGCAGACCTGATGTATGACTTGGGGGTTGATTTGATCAACCTATACCCCACTGGGATAAGACAGCTGGCTTTTATTAGAGCATTTGACAGTAGTGTGGAATCCACCTAGATTCCATGCAGTAACCTGGCCTGTGGGGTAAACCCAGGATAAGCACGCCTGGGTGGTCCATGCAAACCAAGGGGATTCCCGAGTCCTAGAACATTCTGTCTTGATCAAATCAACACTCGAGCTGCTAAAAGGGCTCAAAGATTTAAACTTTACAAAACTGTTCATATTCATGGTCTACTGGTCTACTCTGTTATTGGTTTCTGAAAAAAAAAAAAAAAATAGCAAATATCCCATTTTATTCATAAAACACTATTTTAAAAAGAATCCTTCTTTAAATAGCTCATATATTAAAATGTATGAACAGGACGCATTCACAATGAAAATAAGGACTGAATGGCAGGGGTTGTTCAGGATTGGGGTGTTCAAGACAACGATGAGCAAATCGCCAGAGGCTCCCATTCACAGCACAGCACAGCCTGCTGCTGAATTACTGATTCCATTGAAGTGCAAGCAGCACTGAAGAACACTTCAGAGTACGTGTCACATTACAGGTGGAATTGAGGGATCCATAACCAAGTGGAGAGAAGTGTCTGCCTCTGTGTCTCAGACTGTACCATGTGATGCACCCTAAGTCATCTATTATTATTATTATTACTGTATTATCATCATTACCATCAACAGCAGGAATGCTATTAAAAATTTCACTTAACACATTTTAACAGTGGCTGGCAGAGGCATTTCTATTAATACCATAATTTCCTTTTAAAAACAAGCCATGACAATGAACTGAATTTCAAAAACTCTTTCTTAGCCTGAAAAACAAAGCAGTCTCTTCAAACCCAAGGTCGTTTTATTTATTTAATTTGTGTTGTATTACACAGCGAGTTTCAAAAGGAATTGCAGCTGAACCAGGTCTATGTGGATAGAGGAGTACGCTTCCATTGGGTACTGGGTGCACAGGGAAAGGAGCAGTTGTTAAAGCTCAGTTTAGGTTGCTGAAATCCAGATTAATAAAGTGTCTGAGGCACACCTTACTGGACTGGTGTGTGACACAGAATGAGATGCATTCAAATGCACAGGTACAATACTGCTAGGGACATTGGGGAGTTATCTACTGCTTATTCTTCAGCAAAACCTGCATGACAAGTTCATGAAACCTATTTCCTGCCAATGACTTGTTTTTGTGGAGGGACTCATTTTAATTCTTCTTTTGTCACCCTTGCGCATCCTAGCATCCAGACCCCTACCATCGCAATGGTATCAACAGCAACAGCAGTGCTTGCTAGTTAGTTACGTTTTACAGGTTCCTGTTTAACATCTTCACCCATGTTCTGTAGAGGCTAGCCTGACAGCAGACACTTCCCTGTCATTAGCACATGTTTCATTAGAAAAAATGATTGTTTTGATTGCCAGTGGCATTTCTAGCTTCTTAGAAAGTATGTATGTATGAATATATGACTTTATGTGGTCCTCAAATGATGGTGAGAAATGCAGATTATGTGTGGTCTGCGTAGAGCATGAGTAAACTACTGTAAATATAGATTTAAAAGAAAAGTATTTGCTTTATTCCAATGCTCGTGATTGTGGTAAACAAATACTCTCGGCCTGGGTAGTAACTAGAAAATGACAGGGGTAAAGCGTAATGGCTTTTTAATTGTTTTATGACACTTACACAGCACCTAAACGTTGACAGCCACAATTCATTCACCGCCACATTTTTTGTGATAATAGTTTTCAAGGTAAATACACATATAGTGAGGTGCCTCAAATGCCAGCGTGATTCAAGCACTTGATGAAGGTCAAGAACTGAAATACCTAATAACTTCTAGATGATCAGATATGTCACAATCTTAATACCAAGATTGCATTATTACGTGTGAAATTAAAAGAAAAACTGTTCATATTGTAGGTTAGATTTAAAATGATGTGATGTCAGCACTTGCTGTATCTTATGCACATATGTGCAAAGAACATACTGCACAATTGTAAAAACTCCTTTTAAGATTAACAGCACAATTTGCACAGCTTCGCTTTGTGGTCATAATGTAATCTCTTATGCATTAAGAGACAACCTGCATTTGCAAACATGGTCGTGTAAAGTTACAGTTACAATTTTTAGAAAACTGGAAACTAAAACCATGTATACAAACCAACATTCTGTTTCCAAGCTTGTATTTATAGCTGGGTGCAGAAAATAATATTTACATCAGGACCACTTAAACTGCAAACAAGTTTTTAAGTGTGCATGTGGGGAGGTGCAAACATAAATAAATAAAAAGAGAAAGTCATGGAACCGAGGGATGTGAGACGGTCACTTCATAACTGTTAGAGAAATAAACAGAGGCGACTGGAGGCTGCCAGATCCAGTAGAGGTCAGATTTGGAGCAAGTCCGCCTCCCTTACCCTCAATGCTTGCCATTGTGTACCCAGGACCAGGGGTGGAGAGGGATTAAGTTTTATGGCAAGTTTGTCTGAACTCGCAACAGGGTGAAACATGGAAGGAAAAGAACAACAGAGCTAATTAGGGAAGCTGAGCTGTCAGACCTCACTGCCAACAAACACAAGAAGAGGGCTGGCAATCAGCAGGAGCGATGGAGAAGACTGCTTCATTAAGGGTGATAGGACAAAAAGAAGGGAGGGGAGGGAAAAAAAGAGGAAAAGAAAGGCTGTTTAATTAAGCCTGAGCTGGAAGGTGATGCGTGAAGCCAGTCTGTCATCGTGCTGCGAATACTTTCACCTTTCTGTGCAGCTTTAGAAAAAGCCAGGCTCTGCCCCTCCAGTGTCAGCGGCACAGGGCTTAGTCTGCAGAGTAATGCTAAGAAGGATTTGGAGCCCCAGCCTATCAAGACATGAGGAAGAAAGGCAGAATTCCCACTGGGTTTTCAACCTGACGAATTCGACCAGGCATATATGAATGTGTTTTGAATACAGGAGCAGTGACCACATCTAATCTCTGCAAAGAGAGAATCTCCACTCTTATGTACAGTTCCTTTTCAATGTAATTAGTGTAGTGTCTTTCTTCTTCTCCCTATATAAGTGGAGGGTAATTCTTAACGAGTTCAAAGCTCCAGGTTAGGGATAAGGTCCTGAACTAGGGGATTCCATTCCTGTAACTTTGCTGTACAGGGACACATGTGCAGGTATCTCACAGTTCATTAACTTTAAACAGCAAAAACACATTCATCACAAACCAACAAAGACCACAGACATAATGCTTACTGTTAATCAATGGCACAACAGTTTGCTTACTTGACTTTTCTTACAGTTATAATAGATTCCTTTCAGTCTTTCTCAAAACAGTAATTTAATAAATAGAGAGGCTCTTTACTGAATAATACTTTCATTACATTATTTTTTTTAACTTATGAATAAAAGGCATATATTGCTCGCAAACCTCTTGAGTGACAATAACGTATTACTCTGCATAACTATAAGCTAGCAGATACTTCAGTGAAATGCTAAACAGAAACCAGGTACCACCTGACTATTTTAGAACACTTCAAAACGTTGGCTTGTAGTCAAATTAAAATACAATACAAAATATTTTGCAAGTAAAACCATAAGAAACAAATGTAGAGGAAGAAACATCTACAAAGTTTCATCAAAGTAAAGATCTGGAATCAGGAACCCCATAGAGTGCTTTTGAAAAGCGATGTACGAGTCCTATGATCAGACTGTTGTAATTGATGCATTATTCCCTATTACCCAGGCTTCATGAATCTCCTACCGGGCTACTTACTTGCTCCCTATGGTTGTATTAGCAGCTTTTTCTCACATTCAATTAGGAACTGAAGAAGTTAGATAATTGTGCTGATTGAGTTCGGCCAATTCACCGGACATTCACCCCTGTATTGTTGCCTTATTAGGTTCAATTCTGATCAGCATGACATTTTAACATAGCCCATCCTTGAAATACCAAATTCAAATGATCTTTAGTTTGGAGCTGATATATAAAAAATATCCTGTGCTCAGTTAATAAAACAAGGATCGGAAGATACTGCTTAGATTCCGAATCTTCTCTTTGTTCACTCTAGAAAAACATCTTTACTGTGTTATCTTGTAAAATTGGGTTTTCAGAGACAAATATGAAAAAGGCAAAGGGCCTCAGCGTGTGTTAAAAGTAGCGCTTATTGAAACCAGGCAGTGTCACAGAACCAGCAGAAGAGCTGCACAGGAGAGCGAGAAGAAGAGTCAGGGAGAGAGTATTTCTGACCAGGGAGACATTACTAGGGCTGTGTGAGGAGGAGGTAATAACTAGGATACAGTGAGCACAGATCATACAAGCCTTATATGTAGGGGCCCGGAAAATTACTCTTCACCTCCCCTGTTCATGTCATACTTTTATCAAGTAGAAGCAGCGCTACAGTAGCTGTACACGGTCCGGCTCAATGCCGTGCATTTGGTTACTACGGAAACGGGGTCAAACAAATACCGTCTTCATGATTGGTGAATTCCTCATACTGTACAATGATGTAACATGCGAGGCGGGAAGTTTAAAATGGCTGTTTAGATAGTGTTTATTTATTAGCTTGCAGTGTGTGATTAACATTAAAAATGCAGACAGCTGACACATCAAAAAAAGCTAAATTCATTTCAACAGAAGCTCACGTTCAGAGCTACGAAAAGAGGACGCTCATACAGATGTCTTTGGACCACAGGATTGTTTAAAAAGAGCACAGAAAGTGGAGAAACACTTAATGTCAACACGTTTGAATTAGTGGAAGCCTTTAGTGCAGCAAACATACCGATACAACGGCTGGTCAAAAATATTACAAAGTTTTTTAATGAAGAAAATCCAGAAATTGCAGAGCCGTGCCTAACAGTGAAACACTCAGATGAGAGCATCTCCCTAAAGTGTATGCAGCACACCAAGAATATCTAAATGGAAAAAACAAACTATTACCTCGAACCCACCACAGCGCGTCTATCACCGCGTCACCCAGTACAGCGCATTCCCACCACCGCGTCACCCATAGAGCACCACCCCACCCCCGCGCAACCCTATCACCGCGGGACCCCTTTACAGTGACAGACCACCACCGCGAGCCCCGTTACAGCGCATCACCGCGCACAACTTTACTGCTATACTTGCTGCCTGCCAGAGATGCATTCAGGGTCTCATGTTATTGTGAAGTAGCTGCATGGTTTGTTTCAAGCTGTTATTTATTATTTTTTATTTTTTTACACATTACCTTAACAAGTTGCTCTTATTCAGTGAGACGTATTTTCCATGCAGGGTTTAGATAAAGGACACTTCAGAAGCAATTCATGTTCAAAGCACCTTTTTTTTTTTTTTTGGTCTACAGTACCAAAATAAATAAATAAAGTCAAAACAAAGTGAAACAACATTCTGCTTCCCTGTCTAACAAAAACAGTTTCAGTGTCACACTAATATCTGCTCGGTTGGAAATTAAAAAGACATAAATAATAATAATAATAATAATAATAATAATAATAATAACAATAATAATTCAGTAGTTCGGGACAAACACCAATCACAAAATGTTTTAGTACAAATATTTATTGTAGAGAATGCGGAGTATGCGATTTTACAGAAAAGTATGCTGTATATACACATTCATTTGGCATCAAACCTAACTTGGTTTGAGGGTTCGCTGCCTGGCCGACTGGACGAGGCTGAGACCCCCATTGATAAAACATAAAAATTGTTATTAAGAACGGTGGAGATGGGGAGGTGGTGGGTTACGATGAAATCAAAACGCAACTGAGAGATAAGTGAAGAGGGTATTTATAGTGCTAACAATTTAATTGGCTAATGTGTAAATTGAATGATTCAATTTGGTGACGCTGAGATTGGTGTCTGACCCTCCTCCCGAACTTTAATTATAAATTTCATTTCAGTAGTTCGGGACAAACACCAATCACAAAATGTTTTAGTACAAATATTTATTGTAGAGAATGCGGAGTATGCGATTTTACAGAAAAGTATGCTGTATATACACATTCATTTGGCATCAAACCTAACTTGGTTTGAGGGTTCGCTGCCTGGCCGACTGGACGAGGCTGAGACCCCAAAAAGAACAAGCCGGTCTCAATGCCACAATTAGAATTGAATATAGCCCACTTGAAGGTTTAGCCAACCTTTAACAAATGATCATCAGCACGCAGGAGAGGAAAACAAAACCCATTTTTGGGAAATAAACCTCTGGGAATCCATGGCTGATTCGATTGCCCTTCCTCCAGGCAGGCTACTAACACTTAAGAGCACATTTCTGTAAAAGCATTTTTAGGCTCCGTAATATTTGTTATAATGTAAACTTGGTAAGCACTGGAGGATCAACAACCTAACCGCTTGATAAGAGAGTTTGGAACTCCGTGGGAAGAAGCTGCTACGATTCTGAAGGAATGACCGAAAACTGCTCAGCTGCTAATCCGACCTGGAAATAAATCAGGTGAAAAGGTGAAAGAAGAACAAATGTTGGGTGACGATTGTTCCGTTTTCGTTAATAAACAGCGGGCCTGAGGGTGATGCTCCTGAGAAAGATGGAGATGGATAAGAGAGAAAGGGGTCATATGGGCCAACATGGGAGTTTAATTTATAAACAAATTGAAAAGCTTTCCCTAATCTTCCTGGTCAGTTTGACTTCTTTTGAGCAGGAAGGAAAGGGTATCAGATGAGGTGATTGCTAGGACAGAGATTAAGGGTGAATCTGGGGGTTGAATTTGACAGCGATGTAGACTCTGAGCACCTATGGGAACCCAAGAAGGCTAAGAGAAAGAGCTTTAAGGTTTTATCTAAAACAGGCAGGAGTAGCTGGAGCAGATGAGAGGCACCAAGAGAGTACGTTGATGGCTTATAGGTAGGCAAGCAGGGGGATAGTTGAAGCCCTTTCAGGATTAGTGAAATTTGTGAGTTGCAGAGTGTAGAGCTGGGACACCGAAATTGAGTTGAGTTTGTAGAAAAACTGGATGCCGGAAATTCAAATCTTATAGCTGTATTCTTAAGGGACATAATATAGGATGTCGCCACGGGCACTGAAAATGATGGAAAGGAATGTTGAATGCAAAGTGAAATTTTAAAGCAATTCCAGGATGACCAGTACGTTTGCAGTGAGAGGGAAGTGATGCTGAGAAGAGTTGTTTCTTGAGCCTGCAGAATCAGGGAATGCAGCAGGTGGCTCACATGAATGTCAGGTCTGAAAAGGGAGGAATCTGAATAGGCAGGAGGTTGTCTTCGGAGCTAATGCTCTGAATCTCTGCGTTTGGAAACGAGAAAGAGAATCGATTATATTCAGGTGGCCGAGAATGTGTTGAGCTCTGAAAATGAACTGATGAGTAACAGATAAACAGGTAATCCTTCTGAATATTCTCATTATATGGTGGGAGAATGAATGACCTTGTTAAAGATTTAGACTGTAGGTGAATTATGTGAGCGGAGAAGAATGGATTTTGAGTCCAGGAAGACCCCCAAAAGGAATGCGGCTACAGTAAATGGACACATTTTGCGCAATGACGAGGAGTGATCGGTTATAGGAATGATACTGAATTAGTCGGGCCATGGAGCAGAAAACCATTTTCCCTTGTAGTATCCTCCAAAGCCAAGAGAGGGAGCTGCATCTTTGAACGGTTGAATGTCTTTGTGCAGCAGGAGACAGTTGTCGTAAAAGAAAGTACTGCCAATCCTTTCTTTTAGTAGGAGCTCCCACGGGCGGATTTCCTTGCGAAAAAAAAAAAAAAAAAGATCCATGAGTATGACATCATTGAGGGAATCGACAGAAAGGATCAAATCAAGAGAAGGTAAGAGATAAAAGCTCTGCCTTGACATAGTTTATTTAAATTTCCAGAAAGCTTTTGACAAAGTCCCACATAAAAGATTAATTTCTCAAACTGAACGCAGTAGGGATTCGAGGAAATGCATGCACGTGGATTAGGGAGTAGTTAACATGTAGAAAACAGAAGGCCTCCAGAGTATGCAGTATTGCGGCCCTGTCTGATATTCAAAGAAATGGGAACGGTTTTGAAAGTGTTTGAATAAACTGCCGATAAGCTGAAAGAAGAAAAGCATCTCACAGAGAAGAGACCACTATGGGGTCCTGCTGGACACCCTTAGAGGCCAGGGAGGTCACTGCAGGGGCCTGCTGAATGCCTGCAGTGAGGGGAGGGTAACCTAAAAGGTTACATTTGGAAGACCGCTGAGGTAAGGAATAGAAGGGGGCTGTGGGGCCCTGTTGAAGCTCGCAGCTGGTAAAAACCGTTTGACAGAGAAGGGAGCACTATGGGGGCCTGCTGGACGCCCATAGTGGCCAGCGAGGTCACTGCAGGGGCTGCTGGACGCCTGCAGTGAGGGGAGGTAACCAGAAAGGTTATAGTTGAAGGTGAAGGGAGCACTATGGGGCCTGAAGGATGCCCATAGTGGCCGGAAAGGTCACTGCAGGGGCCTGCTGGACGCCTGCAGTGAGGGGAGGTAACCAGAAAGGTTATAGTTGGAGGTGAAGGGAGCACTATGGGGCCTGCTGGACCCCATAGTGGTCAGCGAGGTCACTGCAGGGGCCTGCTCGACGCCTGCAGTGATGGGGGTGGGGAACGCGGAGCAGCCGCTCCCAACTGTAATTACTGATTAGAGGAGACATCAAAATGGAGCGAGGTAACCAGTGGTGTATCACAGGGATCAGTATTAGGTCCTCTGCTATTCCTAATCTACATAATGATTTAGATTCTGGCATAGTAAGCAAACTTGTTAAATTTGCACACCACACAAAAATAGGTGGAGTGGCAAACACTGTTGCAGCAGCGAAGGTCATTCAAAATGATCTAGACAGCATTCAAAACTGGGCAAGCACATGGCAAATGACATTTAGTAGAGAAGTGTAAAGTACTGCACACAGGCAATAAAAATGTGCATTATAAATATCATATGGAAGATACTGAAATTGAAGGAATTTTTGAAAAAGAGCTAGGAGTTTATGTTGACTCAGATATGTCTTCATCTAGACAATGTGGGGAAGCTGTAAAAGGCCAACAAGATGCTCAGATATATTGTGAGAAGTTTTGAATTTAAATCAAGGGAAGTAATGTTAAAAATTTACAATGCATTAGTAAGACCTCACCTAGAATTTTGTGTTCAGTTCTGGTCACCTCGTTAAAAAGGATATTGCTGCTCTAGAAAGAGTGCAAAGAACAGCCACCAGAATTATCCCGGTTTAAAAGGCATGTCGTATGCAGACAGGCTAAAAGAAATGAAGCTATTCAGACTTGAACAAAGAAGACTACGCGGTGATCTGATTCAAGCATTCAAAATCCTAAAAGGTATTGACAAAGTCAACCCAGGAGACTTTTTGAACCAGGACCAGGGGTCACAAATGGAAATTAGATAAAGGGGCATTCAGAACAGAAAATAGGAGGCTTTTTACACAGAGAATTGTGAGGGTCTGGAACCAACTTAGTAATGTTGAAGCTGACACCCTGGGATCCTTCAAGAAGCTGCTTGATGAGATTCTGGGATCAATAAGCTACTAACAACCAAACGAGCAAGATGGGCTGAATGGCCTCCTCTTGTTTGCAAATCCTCCCATGCTCCCATGTAGTTTAAATGGCCTAGGAGGGACAGAAGATTGCGCTTAGTAGGAGGGGACCGGACAGAAAAGTGGAAATATAAAAATACAATCCCCTGAGGACAGGCTCAATGGGCATGATTTTAAATGTGTTTGATATATTGGCTTTAGCCAGTCATGCGTTTTCCCAGCAATTTTGATTAAGAATATGGCGTGGTCGATTTGCATATTGCAGGGAGCAATCTTCGTGAGAGACTGTTGATGCTGGGTGTGGTGGAGTTACGGTGAGCGGAAATGAAGGAAGTTACAGGCAGAATAGCACAGGTTCCTTCAATGAAGTTATTACAAATCTGGCAAAACAATCTCTGGATACAAATGCTCAAAACTGCTGATGAGCAGAAAGAAAAGCATTTCACAGAGAAAGAATCACTTTGAGGGCCTGCTGGACGCCCATAGTGGCCAAAGAGGTCACTGCAGGGCCTGCTGGACGCCTGCAGTGAGGGGAGGTAACCTGAAAGGTTATAGTTGGAGGTGAAGGGAGCACTATGGGGCCTGCTGGACGCCCATAGTGGCCAAAGAGGTCACTGCAGGGCCTGCTGGACGCCTGCAGTGAGGGGAGGTAACCTGAAAGGTTATAGTTGGAGGTGAAGGGAGCACTATGGGGGCCTGCTGGACGCCCATAGTGGCCAAAGAGGTCGCTGCAGGGCCTGCTGGACGCCTGCAGTGAGGGGAGGTAACCTGAAAGGTTATAGTTGGAGGTGAAGGGAGCACTATGGGGGCCTGCTGGACGCCCATAGTGGCTAAAGAGGTCACTGCAGGGGCCTGCTGGACGCCTGTAGTGAGGGGAGGTAACCTGAAAGGTTATAGTTGGAGCCAGCATGCTCAGGAACTCCTGAATGAGCCTTTGATTGACAGGTGCTGTCGTCCCGCCTTCGGAGTTTTCCGGATGTAGACGCGCTTCGTGGAGCTGCAGTCGGTGCGCGGCGAGGTGATTCAAGTCCGCTTATAATAAGCGGAAATTGGGCTTGTTTCTTGAGAGTCACAGGTTGGAATTTGTAGAAACACCTGTTTTGTCGTGAGACTTGACAACACTGGGTAAAGCAACGATCTGTGATGACGTCATAGCGCCTGCGACGGGAAGGATGAAATAAAGTAAACAAATTCTCCTTACGTGCTGTAGATTTGAATGGGATGTTGTTGCTACGAAGATAAAGCTGGAGCCGGAGATCGCCCAGTCTCTGATGTCAGGAGTTGCGGAGGAACGAGTGGCCAGGCGGGAGCCACGGCAGACAGGAGAAGCAGACATCTGGGCAGAGAAGTTTGGAGTGGTAATACCGCCGATCGGGTTGTCGTGGAGTTGGCCCGGAAGGGCTGGTTGAACTGGTTGCGTGGATCTCGGCCCGGGAAACAGCAAACAGATCATCATCCGTCGAAACGGAATAATCCAGAATGCAGACCATGATGCGTGCATGTACGATGAAATCAAAACGCAACTGAGAGATAAGTGAAGAGGGTATTTATAGTGCTAACAATTTAATTGGCTAATGTGTAAATTGAATGATTCAATTTGGTGACGCGGAGATTGGT